>CM046301.1:6898187-7498187 GCA_025267735.1 Mactra quadrangularis | reverse complement strand
ACCTTGAAGCCGTTCTGACAATCTAAAATTCGTCATTTTCATAGAACATTTTCTGTCAACGGGACGATTTTAACTGCATAGGCTTTTATTTAAATGTCGTCAAATGCATACAAATAATGGGCAAATCGATTTTTCTTTTTTCAAAACATCCTAAATTCAGCTTCAAATTGCAATAATTTATTTCAATTAAGTGAAACTTATGTTTAAAAAACGATTGCGAAACGGCCGTTTTTGTTTACGTACATGTTAAAATCCGTTATTCCCGGACATTTTTGCCATAAAAACAACCAATATTTAGGTCATCAGAGTAAAGGCTGTTACAGTTAAAGAATTAATTGTGATAATTGTCCAACACGCCAGCTAATTCTTTGTTCTAACGAGCGCTGCAAACTACATGCGTAAAAATGTTGACCTCGTTTGATATAAGAACGTGACGCTATTTTCGGAAAACGTGTCTATAATGTCCTCAATATTGACCTTTCTTTGTTTAAATTTACAAATTGTTTCTGTTTACGTATTTTTAATGAATATTACTTTACACGTTCTATGCACGTATTAAAAGGCAAATTTGCAGACTTGAAATGTGTAAGAAAACAATAACTCTCCACGGTGATTGAATGGTAAGAACGGATGTTTTAATCGACCCTGATATGGGGCTAATTGTCCAAGGTGTATTATCATATTAGTGTCACTTAGTTGATTGTTCCCACTTACCCCTTTATCTTGCAGTATTTATGACTGTCAATTATTGATTTTTAGAGCCTGACATACGACTTTATAGGTGATAGACATTGAGACGACGTACTCCCGGTGTATATTTCTAATTACCGATTTTTATCGATTTTCGCCAAATACGATTTATTTGAGCCGGTCGTTTAACACAAATAAGTCAGTCAGTTTCGGCCAAAACCAGTGGCCGCTGGTCGCGTTAGACAAAAGTCGCTTAAGGCAAAGATTTAAAGAGTTAAAATGGTCCGTGGGAACTCAGAGTGGTCGCTTAGTGCAAATGGTCGCTTAGGAGACGTGGTCGCTTATGCAAGATTAACTGTACCATTAAATTATTCAAAGTTTTTTAATTCACATTGTTACCTTGAGTTCTTATTAATAATTTTTGACCATATGCAAAAATTATATATATATGTAAAATTATAACTATGGATTATATTCTTTCAAGTTTCAACACATACTTTTTGTTACTCAGCATACAAAAACACAAACACATAAATAAAAGTTTCATCAGCTTTCATAAAGAAAAAAATACTTTGGGCAGAGCAATTTTATGGGCAGTTGGGGATACTGGTATATTGCCTTGCATAGTCTTGTTACGTAAAAAGCCACACATCCTCTGCCTTCCAGAAAAGAAGTAACGCCCAAATTTTAACAAGATTGTTTTTTTATCACATTGCACAATTATGATTATTTCGACAGAATTCAATAAACATATAACAACGTAAAAATGTAAACAATTTTAAGCTAGATACATTGTACAATAATTTGTTAAAATACAAACATTTGTTAGAAAACAAACTATCATGGTAAATCCAATAAACCTATAATATTTTGAATAATTTCTGTCATCTAGATGTCAAATAGGAAAAGGTGACATAATTATATACATCTCATTGGTCAATTGACTTTTCACAGATCACCAACAAACATACCATTGTAATTGAAAGCTTTTACATGTTACTATAAAATTTGGTAAGAGTTAAGATAGAAACAAATTTTCACTCCAATAAGGAATGTTAAATACTGTCCAATAAACTGTCAATTATCAGAACAGAACAGAACAGAGCATACACATTTTTGCTCCCACCATCAAATACATGGTATTAAATGAGAAATACAAATTTTAAAATCCATAATGTGGGCACATGCATTTACATAGATCACATACACAGTCAAATCGACAATAATCAATAAACTGTGTATCATGAACAGAAAATAAAACAACATGTGATAATACTGACCACTGTCCACATCAACAAACTGACCAGTCACCAATAAACCAAAGTAAGTCCACATTTTAAGTTAAAACATCACAAAGATTTCACCATTCACACTCACAGCAGTCTTCAATATCATTCCTCCCAAAAAATGTGAAAACTAACCACTAAATATTAAGTGAACCCCAGTCTTGATCAACAATGCTATCAGATACTTCAATATTCACAGGAATACAATAAAGACCCAATACTCACACAAATTTTTTCCCATACTATCAACAAATAACCAGCTGTCACCACAGCGTACACATTATTAAAGAGAACAGGCAAGCAAACCTCATTTATATTGCTGCAATAAAAACTTCTAGGATAAATTGTGATCAGAAGATTTTTACAAACCAGGATAAAACATGAAAATAATATAAAATACCTCTGATTGTTGATACATGAAACAGTTAACTTAATATCTTTAATTGATTACAGATTGGAAATTATGTAATATTTTTTTAGAGAGAGAAAGGCCTGTAAAGGAAGAGAGAAAAAAAGATTTGAAGGAAGAAAGACAAAGCAATCGAGGGAGAGAGAGAGGGAGGGGGGAGGGAGGCAGAGGAAGAGGAGAGAGGGGAAAGGAAGAGAAAGCTTAGGAATTCATAGAAAATATTTATTCAGTCAATTTCTGTGTAATCTAATGAGTCCGATGAATTAATTAATTATCAATTAAGATAGTTATAAATTTAGATACACCACTACACTGCTTTACTACAAGAAAAATAACCAAGTAACTTATATATAAGTACTCAGAACAGAGTAACACCATAGAGATGAGACAGAGAGAAAACTTCAAACCGAGTTAAGTCTCTTATACAAATATCTTCAGAATGTAAGGTGAGCTTTTATCAAGTGCCTACACCAGAGAAATTACTCACCTCATTTTCAAAGAATTAAAAACATTACAAGGTGAGCAATGTTTTAGAAAGAAAGTTATTAAGAGATTGACTATGTGAAAAAAAATTGGCACAAGACTTATTTGGTTTATCTAAGTTTAATGTCTGTGGGGAAAAGAGACCAATGGTTAAATCATTACATAAAACATTCAGAACATTAGTAAAGATGATATTTGTTATTTTTATTGTAAGATTAATTTCTATACTATTTGGTCCATGTATGGAGTAAAAAAGATCCTGTTTCCAATACTTAATATCAAGCATAAATAAGCACAACTTGATTTCACTATTTAACTGCAGTGAAAAATAAGATTTAATTGATTCAATAAACAAAAACACATTGTATTGCATTGTAAAGCAAGAAAACACTTTTTTCTTTCCTCCAATGCAATGCAGTGTTTAATATTCATCTATTTTTTAATAAAACAAGTAAATCTGTGAGCTAATGCTCACTAGTGATACCCCCGCCAAAATCTAAAATATGCGACAAACAGGAAGTAGATGAGCAAGGAGCATGAAATCGCTTTACACCACATGGGACTATGGGATGAAGCAATATGCAAAGTATTAGGCTGCTGCATGATATAGTTGCTGAGAAAAACTGCGACGTAAATTTTGTAACGGACGGACGCACGGACAGACAAGGGTAAAACAGTATACCCCCCTCTTCTTCGAAGCGGGGGTATACTAACAAAATTATTTTGTTTTAATAAAAATTTTGAACAAGAGCAAGAAGAGGGAATATCTTAACATGTAATAGCTAGGAAGGATTGTACAGACTACAGTAATTAACATGATCATTCATTTGGTAAAACAAAGAGTTCAAGTTTTCAAACTAACAACATTTACTTCTTAATTGGAATTTTGAAATTTATTTATGAAGCATGTTGAACAAACATTTTAATTGTAAAAGGACACTTAAGTGTATGTAAGTGAAACTTATGCTTAACACTGAGTTTAAATTATTTTCAGAACTTTATTCAGCCGAGGAATGCCTTGATGCCTACAGGGGAACCTACAAGAATGATACAATACAATTTGACAAAAAAAAGTAGGTAGTACAAGTCATTGACCTTGAGAACTTGGATAACTAAGGAAGTTTTAAGCTCTGCAAAGGTGAGATTTATTTTAAAGCTTGATAGAGGAGTAGGTAACAAAACATATCATTGAAATAGATGTACACTAACATCAGAGTTTACTGAACAATTCAAAACCTGTGAATTTTAAGAAGTTGATGATCTGCAAATTTTGGAATCAGTAAAAGTAAGGCAGATTTTACAAGGCTTGCGATAAATCCTTGTTGGTTTTTAGCCATTAAAATCTTGTTTTTCATTTTTGAACATTGAGGCAAGACCATACCTAAACTTGTTCTGGCTTCCAAAACTTAATAAGCCGCTTACTTAACATTTTGATTTCAACAGATGTGGCATAAATTAGCATACACACAGCCTTGTCACAGGTTCGCTGAAGACCTTACGCTATATCTAAATGAATGTTGCACACACACATCAGTGAGTAGTTTACACATTGAAATGTTATTCAAATGAGCAAGTGAATCTTTGGTGAAGTGGAGATGCATTATTCATGTAGTAATCTGACACGATTACATGACACAACGTGTTTTCATTGGTATCTGCAAGCATGGCATTGACAAATGATCAAAATCATTCTATGCACAGACTCAATTAAGCTCAGAAACGAGCATGGTCAGTTTTAGAGTGAACATATCACACCTGTATGTGTGATTACCTGTTCGTACCCCACCCAGTTAATTAAAGCTTTCACACCTGTTGATTGGCTATAGGTGAAATATAACTAGTAATCATTAGATGCAATTACTGCCAATCCAATTCAATGAAATTTAATACTGTAATTTAAAATCAAAAGTTAAAATATAAATATTTAAACAAACCTAAAGATAAAAGCTCCGCCACCGAATATGTTTGTTTTCACTAGACAGGAAGCATGCACCACGTGACTTGAGATACGACCGCATCGCCATCTACAGGGAAATTTCTGAACAATGTGGGGATGTTTCAAAACGATTCTGAAGATTTTCTGAGAGGTGTAAGGGAGATAATCAATATATAAAAATTTGGGCACGTTCCGCAAGGAAATCGCTAGATAGCGCTTCGTCCTCTGGTACCTTTCTTGCACCAAAAGTATTTACTATGTGACACCAAATCGAGGGTACCAGGGAACGAAGCGCTAGCTAGCGATCGCCTTGCGGAACGTGCCCTTTGTAAAGTTGTCCACCTTTTGTATCACTCGAAAAACTCGGTCATTATCGCCAGCGACTTTTAAGAAGTTATGATTGAAAGACTTTTTGTTTAAATTAGAAAAAAGCAAAATTATGGAGGACCAAGGTTGTCCAAGATGTAAAACAACAAAATACAGAAATCCACAACTTAAACTGCTCGTCAACGTCTGTGGACATTCACTGTAAATAGGATTTCTCTGTAAAATAAACTTAATTGTAATATTTTTCGGACAGCATTTTCGGACAATTCTTCTGATGGTACATTGTCTTGTCTTGTGTAACTGACAGGACTGTTTTTATTTGGTCTATTTGTATAGATATTTTCATGACAGGTTTCATTGCACAGGTGACAGACTCAATTTTTCCTTATTATAGTATATATAGAGAATTATATATATTCGAATTTCTCTATATATACTATAATAAGGAAAAATTGAGTCTGTCACCTGTGTTTCATTGTTGATTCAGAATCCTGATTATACCATTTGAAATGCCACCGTTGGGTTTATCACTGTAAATAATTGATCACTAAATCTGTTTTTATTTTATTCCCAAATTTTAATTTTGCCAACGCTTGCACATAATCCTCAAAGTAATGAAGGAGTGCAGTATTCTCGTAGAAGTCTACAACATCAAGTTGCAAACCCCTCTCGATAATTTTGCTCATGTAGTGTGACAGTTTCGAGTGCCAATACAAATACAGAGAATGCGAAGTGAAAATGGGACAATGCAATACGGCAGATGACAATGCCAAACAAAATTCTCCTGTCAAAATGTCACTTCGCATTGTCCAGATATTATGAGTCTGGCTTTAAAATTTACTAATTCTTGATGGGTGTCAACTCTGTATATCCTCCGAGGTCCTATTTTAGTCCCTGTCCTAATTTCGTCACCATTTGAGATACTGCGAGATTTCAACATGTGCGTGTGAGTTGCCGTGGCAAAATGATACTATGCATAGTATTTAACGCTCGAGTGATTTCAAGTGCAAGTTAGCAGTTGCAAGTTAATTAATTATCTATAATTATCTATTCCTCGTGTTTTTACTTATTTCCTTTTAAATCCTTAGGGTGACGAAATATGGACCCTAGAGTATAATGTACTCTTAAATAAAGATTAATGTATTTTGAATTACTCACTCATGAATTTAACATTTATCACATAGTTACAGTACCTGACATTTTGATATTCTAACATTACATGTGAAACTTAAATTTTTATATATATTATTTTATTTAAACTTTTACCCTATATTTCAGATGTGAAAGTTGTGTAGATTTATTGTTTATCAAGGGATCTGGAATCTGTCCAGAATGTGGTACCTCACTTAGAAGAAACAATTTTAGACTTCAACTATTTGAAGATGCTTTTGTTGAAAAAGAAGTTGATATCAGAAGAAGAATATTAAAGGAGTAAACACTTAATTTTTTTTATACCCCCGCTTTGAAGAGTCCGTCCGTTACAAAATTTCCGTCGCAGTTTTCTCAGCAACTATAACATGCAGCAGCCTAATACTTTGCATATTGCTTCATCCCATAGTCCCATGTGGTGTAAAGCGATTTCATGCTCCTTGCTCATCTACTTCCTGTTTGTCGCATATTTTTAGATTTTGGCGGGGGTATCACTAGTGAGCATTAGCTCACAGATTTACTTGTTTTAATTCCTGACTTTTTCAACATTTTATGTTCACAATATGTTATGTTCACTTGGCTGTATACAGAGGAAGACTCTCAAAGCCCATGTTAACTAAACAATGCAAAAGTAAAACCCCTGGATTGCAATTGTATTTCTTTTTCTTAAACAAGTTATACATAGTTATGAATGATAAATGTGTACTTATACTTTTAGCCTGACTTTATATTCAATGATGTTATTCAATGAATCACACTTGATAATGAGTACTTTTCACCAAATGCACTTGTCATAATGTCATATATTACCATGTAACTTAAGGAGACATTAAGTTATTTATGTATATGTAGCAGAGGTATAATACGGCACTTGTACTCCCTTGCCTTCAAGCTAGCTTTTATGGCGACATGGTAGAGTGTCCGCTTACGACTCAAGAGGTTGTGGGTTCGAATCTCAGTTCGGACCATGGATTTTAATCGTGTTACATTTGGCACCCAACGTAAATAATCCACTAGGAATTGTGTGATTGCACCCTTAGATAGTCCCACAGACAATCAAGCTCCAAGAATTCGAGGACGAATTCTGTTAAGGAGGGGGTGTATGTAGCAGAGGTATAAGACGGCACTTGTACTCCCTTGCCTTCAAGCTAGCTTTTATGGCGACATGGTAGAGTGTCTGCTTATGACCCAAGAGGTCATGGGTTCGAATATCAGTACATCAGAATATCGGGTTACATATACCTACACTGTATACAACATCATGGCAGTTTCAGTTTTCCTAAGAATTAGAATACTTTAAAAAACCTCTATCAGTCATCACCTTAAGTTTTGTCTTGTTCTAACTCAATTTATTAAGTTATATATTTAAGGGCAAAGTTATCAACTAGCCAAGCTATACTTAAGTAATAGGTAACTTGAATAGATTTTCACTATCACCAGGCTTTGGGCTTGTGGGTTAAGGCAATGACTGATGTAGCGATGAAAATAATGATTCATGTGTATGTAATGATACATGTATATATTGTTTTATAGTTTCAATAAAAAAGAAGAAGATTTTCCAACACTTAGAGAATACAATGATTATCTGGAACATCTTGAAAATATTAGTAAGTGTTTAGATAGTGTTAACCATTTATACAATAAGAGGATATTTGTTTATTTTGGTGCAACATGGATTATGATTTCATGAGTGAGCTAAGGATAGCCACAAGTGAAAATATAATATCCTTAGCTCACAAGTGAAATAAATATATCTTACTCCTAAATAAACAAATTTTCTGTTTATTATATTGCTTCAAACTATGTTTATTTATTGTTTATGTCTGATATGCCTTCAGAACAAGGCATCCAAACAGTGAAAATAACAAACTTATTTTCATTGTCTAAAAACTGTGGAATATCAACATTTTTTTCACTGATAAATCCCGGTATTCCACTAGAAAGCATATAATAATAGTATTTATTATTTACTTCTCTGTTTTATACTTGACATCATTGTTTTACAGTAACAATCTACTATTAAGAACATCATAGTTGATGGTCTATATAGCAGGACAACCTTATTATAAGGACCTTTTAATTCTCAATTCAAACATTTTGGACTTCAAATCATCAAGAATTGCATGATTTTGAAACAACCAAGGTAGCCTTTGGAACGTTGGAACTTTACCGTCTTTGTAAAAGCAAATATATTTGTAATTTTTAGACCTTTCCACAATTAAGATCATTGATTTTGATTGTTCCAAGTACTGGAAATGTACAGTTTGTTAGATTATTATTATAGTATTTTTTACAGTAGTAAGAAGAGATAAAAGCTCCCTATAGAATGTTTAGACTTAGTATAATGTATTTTTCAGTTTATAACTTAGCTAACAATATTGATGTTGAAAATACAAAGAAAATGGTTGACCAATATAAAAAAGAAAATAAAGAATTTATACAAAAAAATCGTTCTAAGATGGTGAGTAACTTGTTCCAGTTTGATATTACGTAAAGATAATTTCATCTTCTATTTATGCCCCTCCTTTTGGAAAAAAATGTTGGTACATACCAACTTTGATATAATGCTGATCATTATAATGTATTCCCTTATGATAGTCTCTTAGGTTATTAAATTCTTAGGAATTACAAATCCCTGCTTTCATGTTTCTGGAGGACATATGTTCATTTATACCATGGATTGCTTGATCGGACCCAGAAAACCATTTTATGTAGGAGCAATAGTCCAGTGGAAGGACACTGACTTAAAGATTGAGAGGTCCAGGGTTCAAACAACACCAGGGGCACTGCTTATTTCCTTGAGCAAGAAATTTACCTGGAATTGCTTCACTTCACCCAGGTGTAAATGGGTACCTGTGAGAGTGGTATAATTCTGTTGCGCCAAAGTGTCAGCTGCACTAAGCAGAGTAAAAATACTCCCTAGGGAGATTAATATGTATATTACAAGCAGTCTGATGACCAGGGGTAATAGATGTAAAGTCGATGAACATGCATAAGCATGAAACATAGGCTATAAAATGGAATTACTTTTACTTTACTTACTTTATTATGAGACAGCAAGTGGCCATGTTGATAGGTACATGTAAGCCTACTTTGTATGAAAACAACAATAAAGCCGTATTTCAATTATTTATTTTAGCGTCTCATTTCAAGTATATATTTTAGCGTCCCATTTCAATGATTTATTTTAGAGTCGTGATGAAGAATATCTAGAAATGTTGATAGCTGAGGAAGAGAGAGAAGCTAAGTCTAGAAGAGAACTTGATTTGATGGAAGAGAAAAATGAGAAAAATAAAAAAATGAAAAATAAAGAAGCTCTTATAGATGAACTGGTGAGTTAAATATTTTACTTTGGTCTAAAAGGAAAATGTTAGCTTATTATCATTGATTATTTTTTATTATTGGTTTTAATGCCATGTAAACTAGATTATGGTTATTTAAAAGGGGACCAGAACACCTATTGTAGCTTTCTTGGACCTTTGTCTATGTAACCATTTCTCACCTCCCCTTCCACAAGGGTGGTTACTTCTCCAAATATTTTATCAATGGAGGAAACTGACATTATTGTCAGCATTTCTTGGAAGGGTATAACCAGCCCAGGTGAAGCTCCAACCAGCAACCCCTATGGGACACTCGATTCCATATCCTGTGATCTAGTTATTCTGATATGGAGATTGAGAGATATATACCACTGACCTGATGACCATTGGTAATAGCTGTAAAGTCGGCAAAATTACATGAACTGTGTTGTGAAGTGCAACTGAATTTCTCAATTGACTAATAAATATTTGTGCAATATAAATGTATTGTATTTTATTATATCTACTAGATGTTTTCTGATCTTCCTGCCTCTGCTATTGTTGCTGGTCATAATGTTGAAGTAATGGAAGAAAAAACAACAGAAAACATAGGACCAAGTTCAATGTTCTCATCTGGTGCTAGTTTTGTAAGTTTTATATACATTTATAGTCTTTGTAGTAACTTTTCAATATACAACGCCCTCCATAAGATGTTAGATACACCAAATTTTGGAGAAAGAAATGGTTCATGCTTACTGCAAGTAATTTTACTGTAATTAAAGCTTATCATAGGCGGATCCAGTCGGGGGGTCAGGGAGGTCCGGACCCCCCCCCTAGAATTGGAAAATGTACCTGTCCATTAGTGTAATTCTTGACAGTTAGTCATTTCGTTGTTCAACATAGATTTCATGGTTATGTAGTTTTTATTGTTAATATGTTGCATTTTTTCTGCAAAATGTGTATAATGTGGTTGTGGTTCAAAAACTCAGACTCCCCCCTAGAAAAAAATCCTGGATACGCCCTTGCTTATTCATGTAACATATTTCCTAACTTGCATTCATTATTTAAAGAATCAAGTGGGTCAGTCCACAGGTGACAGACCCAATTTTTTATGTTGTATATAAAAGATGGATAAATTGTTTGACTGTACCCATCTCCTTGCTAGATTAGACCCATAGATGCCTGATGATACGATATGCTTGATCATGGATTTAGGCACCTAATGTTACCTAATTACTTTTTGTGCCATATATCTTTGCTGTGTTTTAATTAAAAAATATAAAACTAATATATTTTCCATAAGTTGTGCCACTTAAAGTTTTATTGTGTTTGAACCATTTATAACTTCACTTGAAAGACAGAAGATATTCTCATACATTGCACTCTTTATTTTTTATAAAAAATATCTTTGAATGATTTATTGTAGGGTTTTAGTAAAGTAGACAGTCAAGTACCAGTACTGTCTAATATTGGTGAAGAATATATATATACTCCAAGTATATTTGATATATTAGGACCAGTAGCACCTACTGAGAAAGATGTCATCAATAATGGGTTAGTTTTATTATTCATGTATACATTGTACTGAATGAAATGAAATATTATGGTTTTTAAATACATACACTAATGACTGTAAATTGGTATTTTATTAATTAGCCCCATAATATTTTTATGATTATAATTACTGACCATTTTTATTGTGCTAAGATACACAAGATCTGTTTGGGTTTTGAACAAAAACTTTCTCATCAATGGTTTTACACCATTCACTGCTTCTACATAGGGCTGTTACGATACGCCAGAAACGTATCGCAATATACTGCAATACGCTGGCACTGTATCGCGATACATACCACGATATATTGTGGGCTTTTAAATTGATTGTGCCTCCGCTGTATTTAACAGAAACATTTCAAATTTTACATGCAGCTATTGATAGAATCTAGCCTCTTAAAGTATTTACGGTCATTTAGGACTGTGACGCCAAACGGTTAAATTCATGTTACTTAAGGTAAGATGGAATGAACAATTGTAAAACTGACGTTTCGCTACTTTTATTTCGGGAAGGGAAGAATTTTCCAATGAAATAAAAAATATCGCCAATTACCGGTATGTTAAAATCGTATGGCAGTACGTATTGCCGTAGCTGCGTATTGCAATATACCGGCATATCGTGGCAGCCCTATATTTTACCATAGTCTGCTATTCCATTTTTTTCTCTTATGAATTGAAATTTATTCACAGTAATTTTAATGCAATTTTCCTTTTTTGGTTCGTTTCCTTGATTTGATAGTCTTGTTTTATCTGACAATAACTTTATTCTACTGATGTATATGTAACTTTATTTTATGTTTGCTGGTCTGTCTGCTCCATATTGATGCATTATGTGACATAATGTGCAGACCCTGGCTAGAACCCTAGAACTTTATTATAACTTTAGTGTCTGGTAGTGACATACTGGGAAGATCTTCTTCTGCTGGATACTTAGACAGCAGTGATATCAAACACCCTCACCATTTCCTAACTGGGCTTGGACCGGCTACAGCTGGTTTGTGTGTGTTGTATATATTAGATTATAACTGACTTCAAATAAAGATTATCTTATCTTACCTTATCATATCTTATCTTACAGATATTTACAGAATATAAAAGAAGCAAGTGATTCTGAAAGAGCAGGAGGATATGAATCTAGAATGGCTTGTCAAAGAGCTTTAACAGAAGCTATGTGTGGACTATATCTTGATTCTGATAATCTAACCTGATGTTTATGAGATTCTTTAAGACTCATGTGTATGACACAAACAGTTGTTGAAATAAGACTCATGTGTATGACACTAACAGTTGTTGAAATAAGAAATACTGTTCCACTATGACTACCAGAATTGATTGTTTTAATAGAAAAATTATCTAAATATTGGGATGTTTTTACATTTCAAATTAAGCATTGAGACTTGAAAATCACAAAAATTGTATGATTTTTCAACAACCAATGTGAGCTTTATAATGGAACTTTACAGTATTTGATTCTTTATTACTCATGTAAATGATACATGCAGTTGTTGAATTGAGAAATAATATACATGTGTGGTTGTTGATATTTTGTTGTGGAATAAAATTTGGTAGGCATATGAATTGATGCACCAAATTTAAGTAGTGACTGTCTTAGTACAAGTCAATTTATTAGTATGGGCATCTAGACAAGTTGATTTCTATGAAAGAAACATTAATAATTTGACCATTAGTTTTATGAACTAGGGTGTATATTTTAACAGCTGTGTATGTGTTCAATATTAAAATATAGATGATGTTACATTGAATATAGAGAGAACATGGGTGAGTTGCCTAAGCATATTGCTACATATGGCTTTGTGTCCTTGTACCCGTAATTTGATATCACACACTTATTCCTTTTGTTGTAAGAAGGGTACCAGAGCACAAAGTGATACATAGTGATATGCTTAGGCAACGGTCAACATGTAATGACGTGAATATACTTTGGATTGTTACATATAATATGAAAAATTGCTTGTGTTCACAATTATGTACTCATAGATTCATAGTACATAGTACATTGTATATGTACATATGTACACTAACTGTATGAGTATAGAGGTGATATCTTCACTGTCTATTTATAGAATGCTGTGTATGGGCACGTTCCGCAAGGCAATCGCTAGCTAGCGCTTTTTGAAAGCGATTTTTTGTAGCACAAGCGGTCTACAAAACGGTTTGCTTCAAGCTAGCAAAAACAAAATGGCGACTTTCTCAAACAAAAAGTTCAGAATTGTAACAAATGAAAAATATTCAAATCAATTATCCCCATGAATATTCTATTTCACCACTTTGACGAAATATATGCATTAAATGAAATATATATCAGTATTCTTGAAAAAGAAACACGTTCCCACAAGGGGCAGCCATTTTGAAATAAGCAGAAGTGTTCCGAATGATACGGCTAGCAAGAAAAAAACTTGCTACGGTTCGCTAGCTAGCGATTCAATTTACTCGATCGTAGCAAACCGTTCTGTAGGAAATCGCTACAAAGCGCTAGCTAGCGATCGCCTTGCGTGCCCTATGTATACTATGTACATCAACATTTCATTCATTTTGTTATAATTAAATCTGTTGATACAAAAATCATTTCATTATAAATATAGTTTGTTTACTTCTATATATTTTACAGTTATTATTATAGTTTGTGCTCTTACTTCAATAGCAGTAGTTTCATTGACCTGGCCGGCTAGCTCGGTTGGAAGTACACAAGTCTACTGATCAACATTCTCGTATCCCAAGGTTTTCAAGATTCTCAATCTTGCTACAATGTAGTATTGAAAAATCTTGATGGCCTGTTGGTACGAGAATGCTGATCATGGGTTTGTGGGTTAAATTCCAAGGTGGGGCATACTTTGGTCATGAAAAAATTTTTAAAGCCAATTTTATGCTGTCAATCCACGGATTAGAAAGAAAGCTGAATAATTTTCAAGTAATGGAATCAGGGGAAATGACTTCTACATATTTTCGACCTGATAGAGTCAGAACGTGCAGCTTATCCTTTATCCCATCCATTTGTTTTGATAGTTACTTCCCTTTTCTATATTACGCCATTTGTAATCCAATTTAATATTAATAATCGTCTCAATAAATCCATGATAATTCAATGTTTGTCGATGCGAACATGCTAATTTAAAATGAAAAATCTGTATAGAAAGTGCTTTCAGAAATCAGCATGGAGATTTAATCAATTGATAAAGAATAAATACAGAAAACATGGGGATCATAGACTTGTTTTGATGAAAGATGAAACTTGGAGACGTTGGAACGAACTTAAAAAACTATTAAATATTGATAGCAATTGTAAACTTGCTGAACTATTGATAGATTCTTGGTAAGTTGATTTATTCCAAATGTTTAGGTAAAAAATTAAACAAGTAGTTTAGTTCCTGTAACTATGATTTATAGATATGAAAATTAAACAATGTAGAACCTGTGTTTACTAAACTGTGATATATAACTATAAGTTGATGATAGGTAATGTTTTGTGTTTTAAGAGGTATCAAAACTTGTCTGCTCACAATTTATTATCAAAGGTTATGTAGATTGATACAAAGTAGAAATGATAGCATGGCTTCCTATTCCCATGGGCTTTCCACAGCACATCTCTGTTGCTCTAGAGCAAGACAGGCACAGAACTCTTCCAGGCACACATGCTGGTAGCGTCTACATTCCATAATTCAACTGAAAACCATGAATAGTTGCCTGTATGGACAATGATTAAGATATTGCAACAGAAATAGACTGAAGCTAATTGAACATCATGGCATGATCTGGGATCAAACCTAAAACTGTAACAACACTTCAAAGGCACTCGATCACCATACCAAATGGGCAATGGTTCAGGGTCTGGTACAACTCTTTCTACCCATGGTCCTTTGACAGCTGAGTTGTCTCTACTTAAGGATTAAGTTGTCTCTAAGATGTACAAGAGCTGCATTATACCTCTGCTACATTTAAAAATACTTGTATAGAAAAGTCTCCGGAGCTCAAACGTTTGCAAGGCAATCTGTGTGCTAAGACACTAACTCAATTGGTTGTCAGAATGCCATTTTGTTATGATTTAAGTTTATTGCCTGAACTGGAATTGAGCATACATGTATGATTAATAAATGTTGTTAATTGCAAATTTCAGGTATGGAAGGCAGTTGGAATATGGACATTCAGAGGTCAAAAGTAATTCTTTAAAAGTTAATTCCAATTACATTGATCTCTACACAACATCAAGGTAAATATTCGTTAAATTCGTTAAATTTTAAACAATCAGATTTTTTTTCTTTATAATAAGAATAATAAAGGATGGAACATGGCTCTACATTAAAGGTCGCCCTATTGTCCCTGATGAGCTCTATTTGGGTTCAGGCAACTTGTAACTGCTAGTAAACAATTGTTTCAAGCAAGTGAATGTATAACTGATTGTCTAACTAGGCAACATACCTTAAAAATTGATTACTGTCCTGTGGATACATTAATGTAAAATATTTTTATTGTGCATTGTTGAATTACTAAAACTTTGTTTTGATTAAGAAATATATTGTAAAATAGTAGTAAATTTTATTTGATAACAAGTACAAGTAAAAGTATTAAAAAAACTGTTCTGTTATATTTTAGTCATGAAGCTGATTTTCATGAAATAAAAACAGAACTGAATTCTGAGAATACAGGTAATGAGCCTGAACATGAAAACTTGGATGATGACAACAGACTTGCTGGTACAAATATTGATACTGGTACAGCTTCAACTGTTAATGGTGAAAATTGTGGAGAAAGAGCAAGTGCAAGACTGAAAGAAAAAGGTGTTAGACCTAATTACACTAATTTAGAAGATCTAAATTATGATTTTGAATCTGATTCAAATGAAAAATTGAACCAAACTGTCAGAGATGGGAAAAGATCCAACAGTAGAACGGAAAATGATCAAAACTCAGAAGTAAAGATACAAAAACTGCTAGTCTGTGACATTAATAAGTCTACTATGAAAACTTGGAAAAGAAAAAAGAAGCTTTCCCAAGATCCTGATATTCTTATTAATGAACTTGACAAAGATACAAATGATTCAATGAACGATGATGTACATAAAATGTCTGACATAAGATCCATAGTGAAGAAAAAAAGATCTAGAAAGTCAACAACTGATAACGATGACTTTAAAATTAGTGAAGTAAACAAGTTGAAAAAATTGCCAAGAGAAAAAAGTGATAATTGTATTATTGAAAAACCAGAACAGAAACCTTGGATAAGTATAAAACTTGAAGATCATCCTGAAAAATATCATATAGAAACAGTTGGTTCATTTGAAAGAAAAAATCGTGGAAGTAATATTGTAGATGAACTATACACCTGTGTACTGTGTGGACGTTTTAAATCATCAGGAAAACAGATATTTGAATCACATATTGAGAAGCATGTGAATGGTGTATTACAGTGTCCTCAATGTAACTACACAGGCAGGTCTGAGGTAGAGATTGCCAATCATCAAGCAGAACATGGTCATTTGAGTGAAGGACGTAAATATGTGTGTGATCTCTGTGGTGTAGTTCTATATTCATCTGATTCAAGACTTTCACATATGGGCAGAGTACATGATGATCCTAGGTTTAAATGTAAATATTGCGATATTAAATCAACCACTAGATTAAAGAGACTTCAACATATACGTAGTAAACATCCTGATATAGCACAACATTGTAGCATCTGTAAGAGAGGTAAATTCTCTATAAATTCTCTATATACTATTGTAGTATGGGTATGGTATTGGTACTAACATTCATTGCCTGCAACTTCAAGCTAGCCTATATGGTGGTGTATAAAGTCCACTTACCACCAGTAAGGTCATAGGTTTTAACATAAACTTGGATCTTGGATTCTTGCCATGTTAAAAATAGCATACAATATAAATAACCCACTAGGAATAGTGTAAAAATAAATTGCCTGGGCTTAAATTATCCCACAGACATTTGAGCTCCAATAATTTGTGAAATGTATGTAGTAGAAGTATAATACAACTCCCTGCCTTTGCTTCAAGCTTGCCATTATGATGACATGGTAGAGTACACTTAGACTTGGAAGGTTGAGGGTTCAATTCCATGTTGGACCACTGACTTATACTGAGTTACTCTATGTAAGAAATTTAGTATTATGTTTGTCCATACAATCTCTTCATGCAGATGTTTTAAAGACCAACAAGTAATTGCATAAATTTGTATAGAGTATGTTTTATTTTTATAATATAGTCAAATGCATAATAAGTATCAACTATGTTTACTGTTGAAATCCTTAAGTCAGTAATACTATAGTAAGTGTAAGTACATATGCATGTGTGTTAACAGTTAGTAAATAAAGTTGTAAGAGTTGTTTCCCTTTAAACATACAACAGTGTTAGACACACTTTTAAGAATATATTATTAGTACATGTAACTTATTAACTTTAAGTGTACATGTATTTTAAATGTATATATGATGATATTAATTTTACTAAATATTTATTGGTATATTGATAAAAATCGTTAAAAGACCAAATTCTTAACAAGAACAATTTACGTCCCAAGAGGTTTCTCTGCTCTGGATCGTTCAGGGAGTTAATTTCTTCAACTCGGAGCAAATATTTATTTACCTTGACCCTTCACCGGTCATGTGATCAAAATCAGTCAGCTGAAGAAGGTGACGTGATATCACCGAAAATTTCAAGGTATTAATAAATAATCGCTCCGAGTTGTAAAAAAATACCTCCAAAAACAATTTAATTCATGCTGTACACTCCAACAAACATTTTCAACAGGTAGCATGTTATATGTCATTCTATACATAGTGTAATAATTTTTGTCAAATTATATATCTTCACATATAGCTTTATACACTTTATGGAAATGAATTCATTTTTATCTTCAATATTCATGTACAGTAGAAGCTGAAAACTTTGCACACTTTAAAAAGCTAGAAGTTGCAAAATCTGCTCAAAATGTTCATTCTATAAATAGCAGGTGCTAATATCACCTCTATTTCCAGTAATCGGCGATTTGGTACGCAACAAAATATTGTGCGGCGCATGAAGACAAAATCGTTGGACATTTTTATTTTTGATACAATCATTATTGAATTGTAAACTAAATGATTACTAATAACTACAGGAATATCAATCCATAAATACAGAGTATCTTTAAACCTCATTAGGTACAGATGCATAGTTAAACCATGTATTCTATTTTTCGATTTCAAATTACATGTTTTCAGGTAAATAAACAGTTTTATACATGATGCTCAGCGTCTCTGTACAAAGGTCAGTTAGACCGTTTGTGTACAGAATGCAAACTGTTTAGTCTGGAAAATAATTCCAAGTTATATGTCACATTGAGTAAACTGGACAGTATTGTCAGTCTTGGTGCTGTGTGATATCCTCAGCTTCTATTGTATTATCTTATTATACTTGTAGATTTTTGTAAGTCAACATCAGTACAGTTTAAAGCACACATATCTACATGTAAACCAGGTTATACTTGTCAAGTATGTGGACATGTATTCTCATCAAAAACTGGATTATCTAATCACATTAAACATACACATATGAATATAAGGAAATATCAATGCCATATGTGTCCATATGCTGGGAAATCAGCCAAGAGATTAAAGGAACATATAATGACTCATACTGGTTAGTGATTTGTTCATATTTAATATACATTCTCTGTATCCTAATAAGGGACTTGAGTCAGTTATCTTTCCCTGATAAAGTCTGAAGCAATCCAATTGGTAAGTAGGTCCCTACAGTTGGAATCCTCAGATTTTATCATTAAAGTCCTATGTAAGGATAACAAAGTATTTCATCTAATATTTTTCTTGTTAATGAAGATAATAACAGAAGTGATGGAATTTAGATAGTTCTTTACCCCTAAAAATACTAAGCTTGAATTTCAAACAAATTAAATGATTTATAAATAAGTTATGTAAGATTATTTTTTGCAAATTGACATTGAAAAGTAAGGGTAAAATCCGAGTAATCCAACTAATAGGACTTACCTATTTTAAGAGTATACAAGAGGAAATAACTGACTAAAGTCCCTGATTATTGGTGAATACTAAATATTGGTGATGACAAAAATTTCCTGATTATAGACACATCACTGATATGATATAATATATAGTACCGCATGTATAATTAGTTTATACTTCTTATTTTGGCTCAAACCTTTTTAACCACTTACTGGTGCCCCAGTACTGAGCTGTAGGGTACAGTTTCTTGATCAAGGAAACAATGTGGTTGGTTTTGGATGAGATTTGAACCAATGCAGAACTGGCTATCCAATGATTACCAGTCCAACATGGTAACCAATGGGCCATACTCCCTTATGATATAAATCATATTAATATATGATATTATAGTAGGATGTCAAAATTGTCAACATCAAAATTGCAGCCAGCTTCAAAATACCTGCTTCACTACACTAGTTGTTGTCATGTATTAAGAGGAAAGTTTGCCGTATTACCAGGGGCTGAATATAGGCACCATTTCCAATGCATAAGTTTAAAATTTGTCCCTGGATTTGCTGTATAAATTAGATAAATTACTCATTATACCCCCGCTTCGAAGAAGAGGGGGGTATACTGTTTTACCCTTGTCCTTGCGTGTGTTTGTGCGTGCGTCCGTCCGTTACAAAATTTCCGTCGCAGTTTTCTCAGCAACTATAACATGCAGCAGCCTAATACTTTGCATATTGCTTCATCCCATAGTCCCATGTGGTGTAAAGCGATTTCATGCTCCTTGCTCATCTACTTCCTGTTTGTCGCATATTTTTAGATTTTGGCGGGGGTATCACTAGTGAGCATTAGCTTACAGATTTTTATTTCTTCTTAACCCTTGATCTTCAAATTTCCTGTAGGCCCTATCAAAGGCAGATCTAGTGGGGGATCAGGTGGTCCAGATCCCCCAGGAGTTTCTATAATGTACCTGTCCATTAGTGTATTTCTTGACTGTAAGTCATTTTTTAGTAGCATGAAGCTATTTTTCTTGGTGCTTAAAATAGATTTAATGGTTATGTAGTTTTTATGATTAATATGTTGCATTATTCTGCAAAATGTGCTTAATTGTGGTTGTGATTCGAAAGTTTGGACCCCCCCCCCCCTCCTAGAAAAAATCCTGGATCCGCCCCTGCCTATAAATCACATTAATTGCTCAATTGGTTCTGGCCCCCAAATCCTAGATTTTCTGTATGAATCACATTAAATACTATTTTATTTTAACCTCTAATTCTTTGCATTTCTTTGCTGTTTAGTACAGTTGTTTCAAGAAAAGTTTTAAGGGATTGTTGATGTTTTAACTACTCAAATCTCAATTAAGTTGCAAAAACTTTTTTACTTGCAAATGGTTCCTTTTATTTCAGGTAGTCATCCATACAGTTGTGATCAATGTACATTTACTTGTGTACAATCTTACCAACTGACTTCACATCAAAGAACACATACTGGGGATAAACCTTATAAATGTACTCAATGTAATTATGCTGCAGCTTGGAATGTTCAACTCAAAGATCATATTAAAGTTCATTCAATGAATTCATCAGTGTTATGTGAACCATGTAATATATTGTTTAAGAATGACAAAGCCAAGAAAATGCATGAGAAGAAAGATCATTGACATATTCTAGAACAGTTGTTTTATTAGTTTAGGTTTTTGCATGGGCGGATCCAGCGGGGGAGGGTCAGGGGGGTCCAGACCCCCCCTTAGAATTTGGAAAACTTACCTGTCCATTATTGTATTTCTTGTCTGTAAGGCATTTTTAAGTAGCATGAAGCAATTTTTCTCGGTGCTTAACATAAATTTAATGGTTATGTAGTTTTTATTGTCAATATGTTGCATTTTTTCTGCAAAATGTGTATAATGTGGTTCGAGGTTCGGACCCCCCTAGAAAAGTTCGGACCCCCCCCCCCCTAGAAAAAAAATCCAGGATCCGCCCCTGTTTTGTATTGTTATATACAATTTCCTCCAAAAGTTCTTGGACTTATGACATTTTGAGAGGAAACAGATCATGCATTCATGTTTACAATTTGAATCGTATGTTGATAAACTAATAAATGCTGATTTTGAAATTTGCATAGATAAGTTCATCCTGGTTGATGTGAATCAGTTTACCATAACTATGTTGATGGACTTTTAAAGGGCACTGTATATGATATGGATGTAGTTGTGTCACAAGTTGGACTACTGTTTTATTAGTGGATGAAATTTTCAAAATCCTGAAATTCCTGATTTTTATGATGTCAGCAGCTTGTTTAAAGAAAAAAGAAACTAGTATCTCATCCTGAACTACATTGGTGTAGCTTCCTTTAGGCACACAAGACACGAGTATCACATCCTGAACTACATTGGTGTAGCTTCCTTTAGGCACACAAGACACGTGCCTACACATTTTTTGACAATTCGAAAAAATAAAAAGGCTAAAAATGCCAAAAATGCAATAAAAATCATAGGCTGAGGGGTCATGATATGATGTCTAAATTACTTATAAAGGGAGGTAACAGTTACTGCAACTGATTGATGACGTCATACATGTGACGTCACCAGACCCCCTGACCCCCTAGGTTACCTGTGCCTACACATTTATTTTGGGCAAGCTACGCCCTGACTGATCTGACCAGTCATGATAATGTTTAACTACATTGTATAAGAAATACTTGTGGCATCCATGATCAGTTCTTCTATCATTTGTCCTCTATAGGGCACTTATTAATTTTTAATTTCATTCCTAAATTTGTGATAACTTGTATTTACTTAAATCCTCATCTGTAACTGACAACATTTAATAGAATGTCCAAGATTAAAAGATAAGAATCTATAACTGATGAATTTCATTGATCACATTAATTTCAAATATACAATTTATATAAATCTTTACTGATCTCACATTCTTAGAACAAAAGGGTAAAATGTTTTGAAAAAACGTCTCTTTGATTTAATAATTTGATTTAATACCCATAGCAGATTGTGGAAAAAACAATTGAACATTGGCCTACGGAAATTTAACTTTGTATAGAATAGCATGAAGTGGTTTAAACATTAAAAACGTTTGTGTTTTAAATCTAAATACACAGTTTGTATCAAATTGTTTTTTGGTTTTTTAAATGTTCTTAAATATTTATAAACAACCATTTTAAACAATCATTTTGTTAAATTATTAAACATAAGATACATATTTTAGTTTGATAAAATACTTCATGATAAGATGATCATTTGTTATCTTAAAGTTTTAGTATAAGGTGATAATTTATTTGATTGTTATTGGTATATTGTTGTTTGCTGACATATGATTCATCTATATACACATATTTAAAAAAAGTAATGTATACATTTATCCTTCTTGTTTTTTTTATCTTTCTTTTTGTAATGTGACAATGCTTCGCCTTTAAGCATTGAAAAAAACTTTTTGCACTTCATATGCCTTTCTTTAAATGGATGGCATTTTTTCTTGTTGAATTAGTTGCCCATGCAGCGAGTGAAGAGTTTTTGCTCACCTGAGCCAGTTTGGGGTGAGCTTTTAGGATCTTTGAATGTCTGTCATTCGTCCATATTTGTAAGTAAGCACTCTAGTGGTCACGTTTTTATCTCAATTATCATCAAACTGTGAGGACGCTTGTTTAAGTAATTGCTTAAATGAGTTCAAATATGGGTCATCTCATATAAAAAAACTCCGTCACAGGAGCCTAAAAAAGAAAAATCTTGTTAACACTACTAGTGGCTACTGTTTGATCCAAATAACTAGGGAATGGGTCAGAAATGTTGTATTAATTATTTCTAAGTCAAGTTCAAATATGGTTCCACTGGGATCAAAACCAAGGTCATACAGTCTGAATATCGAAAAGCCTCATAAACACTCAAGTGGTCAAATTTGAATATGGGTCACCTTAGATAAACAAGAAGGCCATGATGGCCCTTTATCGCTCACCTGAGTACAATTGCTTTCAACAATGCTGTAGCAGACCTGGATAATTTGTGCGAGACTAGGGCTGCTTACTGGTGTGGGATGAAAATCGAAAAAAGGCATTATTGATTTAATTGATACCTGTATCAATTGTTGTTGTATTTGAAAGAAATTTTGAACAGAAGGGCTTTTTTGATTGGATAGTGTGTTATTTTTAACTTGTGACAAGAAAATTCTATTTTTAGTGACAGTGGCCTTGACCTTGGACATACAGGCATGGATATTGTTTGTGAACATTTGTGCCAAGTTATTTTGCAATCACTCCATTCATAGCGAAATTTTCGGCCAATACAGATAATTCTATTTTTGGTAACAGTGACCTTGACTTTTGACCTACAGGCATGGGTATTGTACGTGACACACCGTATTGTCATGGTGAACATTTGTATTAAGTTATTTTTAAATCACCCCTTCATAATGAAGTTTAGACAAGAAAAAGCTATTTTTAGTGACTGTGACCTTGGACCTTCAGGCACGGGTGTAGTATGGGACCAAACGTCTTGATATGGTGAATATGTATACCAAGAAGTAACAAATTTACAGCCCAGAAAAGTTGATTCTATTCTTAGTAACAGTGACTATGACCTTGGACCTACAGGCATGGGTAATTTACGTGTTACACTGTCTTGTCATGGTGAACATTAGTGCCGAGTGATTTTGAAATCGTTTCATTCACAATATACAAATTTACAGTCCAAAGACAAGAAAATTTTATTTTTAGTATCAGTGACCTTGAACTTGGAACTTCAGGCATGGGTGATATGTAGCTCAACGTCTTGTTATGTTGAACATTTATACCAAGTTATTTTGAAATCCAGTGAGAAATAACAAATTTACAGCCTGGGTAAGATTTTTTTTTTTAGTAACTGTGACCTAGACCCATATATATTTTTAAACTCGTCCCAGTAATTTCCTGCACATGCGTCCTGACCAATTTGTGTGATAATCAGAGCAATCTGTTTAATAAGGAAATCCTTCTTGTGTTTAAAATGGACCATGTCATGATTGTCATCGTTCACATTTGCCTGCAAAAAGTGTCACACAAAAATAAACTCAAAATGTTAAGTACTTTGTATTACAAATGTATTTATTGAAATAATGAATATAATTATTACACGTAGGCGTCATTTGTCTAACATCAGCCCAACATGTGATTATTAATAGGGAACTGTTTAGCTCAGTTCAACCTTTTCACAGGTCAGCATCAAAGATCTGCTAAAATATGTTTACTTGTACAGGCATTTATTGTTTACTAATATGGCAGCAAACTGCTCACAAGGACATTTTTATGTACCAAAGCATTTTGAAAATGTTGAAATCATACTCTTTTTGAATGTAATTGATATTCAGAAAACACAAAATTCTCCCTTTTATTTTAAAATAACTGAAGGCACGTATTAAAACGGATAACATTTTTTATCGTTAAATGTATGTTAAATATTTAAGCAGATCTTTTTCAGTGACTTATAAAACATTGGTTGAATATAAGCTTGAATGTCCCACCTGTCCCTGTATGGTTTATTAGGCACCAGTTTCACAATAAAAACTCGTACAACTCAAAACATGCTTTACCAATTTCGCCATTTTAATTGCATTCGCTAAACAATACATAGTAAAAAATATTGATAAATAAGTAACCTAAGATTTAATGTTCCAAAACCAGCACAGGTTATACCATATATTATGTTCATTAAGTCTGTCACTTAAGGGATACTCATATTAGTAATTACTATAATAAAAAATCACCCAGTTAAATTTCATACCAAAATCACAAAGTTTTAAAGGTACTTCTAATCAAACATAAACTTTTTAGATGACATACCACTTTATAACTGAGTTTGTTTTTACGTTTTTTATGTGAAATTGCACCTGGGACACATACGTTACAAAATTATACATAAAATTACAATAATTAAGGAATACCATTTAATGTCGGTAACACAACTTCTATGTTTAACAAACAAATTGATCAAATGCTGTGCTTGCCTATTAATTATTATGTTACACAAGCAGTTCTTTGCATTTACCAAATATCTTTCCCCTTCAACTAATTTTCTTAACAACCAACATTAACTAGCATCCATACTCCTCAACTGAAACTACATATTTGCATGAGCATACAACAGTAATAGCCCAGCTTCTACTCATAGCAAATATTTGCTTACAGTTATACTTAAACAAATAGTTTATTACTTACGTAGTAAACATTTTATAAAACGAAATAACAATACAACAGCTAAATTAAATACAGCATTGTAACAAATATACGTCATTATGTAATTCATTACAGAACTGTTACAATATTAATTAAGTCACATAACATGAATTATGATCAAGCATCATTCATGTTAAGTAACTAAAATTATGACATTCATCATATCATAAGATAATTACTAAAAACATGAAACAAAAACAAGTTACAAAGAAACAGACAGTGACACATACAGACAGAAATATAAGTTAAAGGGTCACACAACAATAGCTGATTCATAACAATCACAAGTAACCAAGTGATTATAACAAAAGACATATTGATAGATACCAAGTGTGATATAGATAATAAGTTGCACACTGGCTATCAACTAATGCTATATGTGCATCAAATATAGCGAGAAACACACCAAGTTCTGATTATCCTTGTGTATGATCTTTGCATTTGCCTTTGAAAATTTGTTTCTTTCCACTTGGTGTTCCCTTTAATAGTGTCCTTAGCATTGTATACACTCGTACGTCATAACAACAACAAAATTTATTATATTATAGTACCAATCATTGTACTTAATCTGTATAATATAATACAATCATAAACACAATATTTGTATTTAATTCATTTTCTAATAATTACCAAAACAATTGTGCTTTTGTTTGTAGAATTTAAATTTGAATTAAAAAAAAATGAAACAATATAAGAAAAATCATCAAACAAACCATACAAACATTAACAAAACAAAATTATCATAGCGAAACATTAAATATGCACATTAATTAATGTAACCAATGACCAACACTAATCCAGCAAACAAAAAACAACATACATTGAAATGTGCATTTTAAAGGAGCAAGGTATGTCCATTGATTAAATGATCAATAGCTAAACACTATCAAAATGGCAAAACACATTATAGATTTCTTTTTATTGCTAATGGCGTACCCCCCAAAAAGAATTTGTGCTATGAAGCAAAGCGGCAACTCTTTAAACCCCTAAACTTTCTCAATTATATTAAAAACCCATATTTATGGTATAATTAGTAAGAATTAACATCAAACATTAATGTAAAAAAACAACAAAGACATAATAAATGTAAAAAAACAGTATACCCCCCTCTTCTTCGAAGCGGGGGTATAATAATAGCAAAGACAAAAGTATTTCATAATGATATAACATTGTATGAAACGGCATTTATCAACATATAATACACAGTAAGCCGATGAAAAAAATACTGTCAACACAATGATTCAATATCAATAATATGTATAAAATGATCCAATATTAAATGTTAAATAAAGTATGTTAATAATATGTTAATAAAATTCTATACAGACAAAACGTTTACAACAAATCTGAAATCTAAACATGTCCATCTTAATGCACTGACGTTACCTGCATGTCTACAATACAATGAATACAAAGAAAAAGTGTATCAACAAACGTATGTTATGTCAGAAAGAAGAAAACACAATGTAAAATTAGTTCTCATATATCTGTTTCTTTATACAATTAACTTAGTTCTTCCAGACGATAAGACACACACAAACAGAGCATAAGTATAAACAAAACATATTATTTTATGATGTTGTCTCCAGGCAAAAAACATCAAAACAAGTTACGTTAATATACAAAAGGAATTATAAAAAGCAAAATTGTGGATAAGAATGTTAATGTTAAAGTAAGTAAACGTCAATATTGGCTCAACACAAACAGACAAAACTATAATCAAAGATGATTTTATTTTCATTGTTAACCAGATATGGGCTTTTATTTGACACAATTTGTCGATGACATTGTCTCTAACACTCAATCGAATGTACATTTATATACAGAAATGGAATTTATCTTATGTCTCTCGTAAAAATGAATAATGCAGAACGATAAATAATGGAAGGAGACAACTGTGTGTAAATTGTTAATGTGTCAAATTTACATGTAATATGATACATCAACAATTCAAAAGGGAACATAACATGTATGTAAAACAACAAGATATATCAAATAATAGATGTATTTACAAAAACGAATGAAACAATAAGAAACATATTGTTAGTTTATACAAGAAACAAAATTCTTTCAGTCCATAAAGCATCAAGAATTTAATATGCAAGGAAACGTTATTGTCCCATTACAAATTGATTACATTTGTATCAGGCAATAAGTATGTATTTTATAGAACTAATGAAATAAACAAAATGTTGAATAATACATGTTACTTTATACAAATGACATAAGTGTGACAGTCTACTAGAAATCAATTAAAAAAAACGAATTAAATTATTAATTTGTCCTCAATCAAAACTCAATCGAATCAGATAATTACC
This sequence comes from Mactra quadrangularis, assembly GCA_025267735.1. Classification (NCBI taxonomy): domain Eukaryota; kingdom Metazoa; phylum Mollusca; class Bivalvia; order Venerida; family Mactridae; genus Mactra; species Mactra quadrangularis. Next base: position 7,470,555 of record CM046301.1, on the reverse strand, counting down.
TTATAACATTTTGAAACATCATTAAGGATAACTGATTAAATTAGAGAAGAGTTCTCTTTAACTAATAGCAAATCAACCTTTAATGAAAAGGACAGGGAATATAAAGTAAGTAAAACTAAAGTTAAGTAAAACTAAATATAATATATATATATATATGGTAAGCATATATCTAATAAATCAAAACCTAATATTATAATAAAACCAAAAAGTTCTGAATATGTTACTGTATCTATTTTATACTTAATAGATAATTACATTATGAATTAAAAATTTATAATGCATCTTCAAAAAGTATAAAAATCCAATTTGGATAATGTGGACAAAACTATAGCAACAAAGTCAAATTATAATATATAATATGATACATTTAATCCAAAGCAAACATAATGATTCATACATTTCATTAATTTATTACAATGTACAATCTAGAACATCAAACTCATATTCAGTCACACTTTTAAAAAGTAAACATGACAGAATTCATTCACTTAAGCTTCAACTGATACATCGATAGAACAATCAGAAAATAGTACATTTCATATAACAATTTACACATCTACACGTAATATTTCTATTTTATTTCATTGACACTCAGACATGCTAGAACTAATTTGTACTTGTACAAGTAAAATACACTTGTAATGCAAACTATAAAGTAAACAAATGAATAATAAAACAAAATGAATAACACAAATGTATGGTCAGCAGTTCGAACGATGTTCTTCATTGAAAACTATTTTAATCAAGACGAGAATAAAATTTTATGTACACAAATATATAAAACAAACATCACCATTGAAATGGTTTTCACATCGATGCACAAACAACCAGCACTATTTTTCGTGCACCAGTTGTAAGTAACACTTAACCAAAAATAAGTAAAAGATGCACACAATTTAATATATGCTAGCATAAAAATAAAATAATCACTCACCCATACTTATAGAAACAAGCATCAACAAAAAAGTATTGTGATCTGTCTTGGACCAAAATATTCATTGTTATTTTTTCTAGCAAGTCAATAGCAGCTAAATAATGAAGTTCTTCATTACATGATTCAACAGACATTGGTATACACGTATGTCAAATTAAATACTTTGTTTAATTATAATGTTGACACGTATACAAAGAAATATAATATTAATTCACTATTAAATGAAAATGCACCACATCCGATAACAGCCAATATACTACACCCATCACCTGAAATAGAAGACAAAGACAATTGTGACTAACAATCGTTCGTCGTAAGACAAAATTAGATTCATACTGTTAAACTAGTTCTACACATTATACAGCTGTCAAAAACAAACATACCGATTTTACAACTAAAAGAGTTTAACAACTGAAGACGGATAGACAACAGACTGCAGTGGAAAAACAAGCAAATGATTTTATTTTTTTGTTTCCAATCAAAATACTTTGCGATAAAACAGATGGTGCTATTAAAACCAACGAACGAGATTCTTACTGGCACGTAACATTGCTGAAACTAAAGAGTAATGCTTTTATCAAATTAGAAGAAGCTGTTATGATAGTATGTATTCATTACTAATGGTGTCGGTTAATAATTGCATGGCCAAATAATTTTTGTCTCATTTTATTAACACTTACTTTACTTTTTCTTTAGTTTCTTTGCAAGTTTCTTTTGTTGTGATGGTTTGACTAAAGGATTCTTTTGAGTATATGAGGTTATAACACTATCCAGTCGTACGTCACTTTTACGTTGAGTCTGTAAAATTGCGTACATTAACATACATTAATTTTCAAGTATTTTAACAAAAGATACATGTACTCTTTATATTATGGCTATTTTTCACTTTTGTCACTATAAGTCTTTGAGAAATGCTTTAAATTTACCTATCAATTAACAAACACTCCTTAAACCATTATATAAGACTATATTTATTCACAACAGACATGAAAACTGTCTTACAGCCGTCAATCGATCAAAATGGCATGCATTATTTACATAATTGTCATTTATAACCATTTTGCATTCTAAGTTTATGTTTGACAAAGTGTCCATTTCTTAAAAAGAAACTCATTTACAATAGTCCACTTTTTCATATTTTTGTTAAAGTTGGCTACATATATATGCTTAAAGATCGGTTTAGAGCATAATTATGTCATTTGAAGGAAGCTTTATTACTATCACAATAACTATATCTAATTGTAATTAGACATATTGTTACAACTTTAGGGTAGGTTAGTACTGGATATAGACAAGGGTCCAGGAAAGCTAGGTTAGGTGCGCTGGACGCCGTAATATGACCAAACAGGGTTGACACGGCGTTAAACCCAATATAAACGAATACACTGGTAGACAGAACAGTGTCTTAATTAAATGAAGGTATGTATGTCCCAGCCGGGAAGGGAATCACAACCCATTGATTCGTAGTCAGCCGCACTAAGTATAACTTACGTGTTACAATGATAAGAAGTAGACCACGGAGGCGGCTGCAGTTAAAGGGATGGAATGCCCTTACTTATTAAATGGCTTCAACTATCAAATAATCTTACCTCAATAATTTCATTGATTTGAAGGACAATATTGACAACATGGCATACTTTGACTTCAGAGGGAAATATTTCCAATAACTCTTCTGTTTTACCATCTATTTGTAGTTTGTTCTCGATGAGTGATGATTCAGTCCAAAAAGAAGGACTGACCATGAATTCATGCAATGCTCCATCGGGACTTGTCGGGCACATGTATATGCATCTATATGTAAACCTTTTCAAAGCTTTTACAATTGCTTCAGATCTTTGAATGTTACCTGTGGTCAAGATTCTAAAATGCTCTTTTACGTTTTCACTCAACTCTTCGGTGTATTTTCCTTCTAAGCATCCAATGATGCGGTCCACGCGTAATTCTTCAAGTAGCTCATGCAGTGAAACAACATGACAAACTTTGAGACTACTCTCCAGAGAAGAAAGAAAATTCAAAGAAAAATCTTGTCCAATCATGTGTTTGAAAGGTTGGACATACTCATTTAAAGGTGTATCTGGTTGACATTTTGCGTGTTTCAATAAAGTCAATATTATATCTAGATTGTTGATGAACTCAGAAGCCATGTTAGGTCTTTCCGAATTGGCATTTTCTATTTGCTTCAACAGATCGACGGGAAGTGGTTCTTGTGGCACTCGCTGCTTTACATCATTTAGTAGAGACACAAAGGAACGATACAGTTCATCTTTAAACACAAATAACTGTAATCCTGATAATGTAATATAACTCTTCTGTCCATCACATATCAAGTTATTTACCAAGTCCTTTTCAATGCTTTGGAGGTCATGATTAATCACGTGCCCATATCCATAAGCTAACTCAGCATAAGAATTGACTGCTAATAGATTATCGACGCCATCATTGTTCAAATCCATTGTAATTAAATGTTCTGGTTTTAATTCATTTATGGAGACAGATTTTTTGTAAGCCGAGTTTTCATCTCTAAGAAGAAATAGCAAATTTTTGCTTTCGAAAGATAACATTAAACTGAAATCTATAAAGTCATTCTGAATATCTACCAGTTTGGTTACCAATTTGTACAACCATGATTCTTTGTCCGTCATCAGACATTCTTCTATTTTTGTTTTTTCATTTATGTCAGGTATCTCAATACACCACTCATCACCCAACTTCTTTTTTCTTAACGTTGCTACTGACGACTTAAATGCATTGAATATGTTCTGCACGTGAATGCTCTTACTCTGCTTTTCAATGAATTCCCTAACTGACATATCTGTACATTCCCATCTGTTAAACGAGTAACTAATTTTGATACATGTGGTGGTGTGCCAATACATCAGGTTGCATAGATGGTTAGGCAGTTTTAGGTCTTCTTCAAACAACATAACTCTCATTAACCAAGGATAATTTTGTTGGTTTGTTATTAATACCTGCATAAAAGTATATCTAGAAGGCTTTGCAGTCATCCTGAATATGCTTAGTAAGGACCGCATTTCATGCGAGTTCTCGTCGATACAATCTAATTCTCGAACTTGGGATTCAAGATTAGGTTTTGGAAATTGATAAACCTCTTCATAAAGTCTCTGATGTTGATGTAAATTACGAATATTGTCCTTAACTAATGCAGATATTCTTTTGTCGAATGATTGCTCCCACTTCAGTGTAGCATCAACATTTTCAAAATCAAAGCTGTCATCGAACAGAACTTCAATGGAAGACATAAATAACCTCTGCACTAATTGTCCAAGTTCATAGTCATTCAGGTTGGTAAAAAAGCCAATATTAATCCAGTGATCTTTAACTTCAGAATAAAGAGGTTCATTTAAATCCTGTTCCGAAACTGATAACAATTTTGCTACAGGTTGATTGTTTGCACTGTCCAGTTGCAGAGAGCCCAACAAAGCGCCTTTGACCATGAATTGGTACACGTGGTATGATAAAGCAGACATGTTGCCAAAAAAATATTTGCGTTGAATACAACTTAACGAATAACTATATGGACATCTAGAAAAACTTGATTCTAAATTGGATGGTTTTTCAGTTACCTTTGTATTACATTCATACACTTTTCCACATATCGGACAAAGTAATGTCTCATTGTGCCTCAGTAAAAGTCGATTGTTGCAACTGCAAACAATGAAATATGCTTTTCCATCAAAGGAAGCATATTTATCCAGTAAGTTCTGTATATGTACGGTATTGCAAGGTTTATAAAGGAATTTTACTTCCGAAGGGCATATCAGACATTTTAAGAGAAGCGAGGTACTTGTCTGGCATTCATTCCATTTTGGCAACAAAAGGCAGTAAAGCGAAACCAGACTTAAAGTTATCATATATTCCTGAAAAGATGTCTTTTCATGAAGATGAAAACAATCGTTTCTAAAATCCTCTCTTCCTGTAAGAAAACTAAGCATTTTCTTCTCGCATTCTGATTTCATAAAGTCTTGGGCTACTTCATAAAATATCTCAGCTTTTTGTTTCACATCATCATCAAGTTTACTACGATATCCTTTGGTATAATACTCGCTCAATGCCAGTGAGAATACAAGTAGTTTTCCCTCGTCACCTATCGCTTCTATAACTGTTATTAAGTCATTCATATTTTTTTCAAAATGATCAGCTTGGCAAGCTAGCAACTCTCCATTTTTTAAAGCCTCTTTATTAATATGCATTGCCATAGCATTGTACTCGATCGCTTTGCTCCAGAACTTGGGAGACCATTGCAGCTCAGTAATACAAGAAAATTCCTTTGCTAGGCTATTGCAAGTTATCTGAATGATATGAATGGGGGAGGTTTGTCCCAGAATTTTTAAAAAGTACAACTTCAAAGAGTTACAGATAGGACTGTCTGCTAAACCATTCATTGCACCATTTAAGGTAGTCAGTTGTGAAATATAACTACCAGTGTCGCCATTTATACGATTACATAATTCAGAAATAGTCGACCTTAAAAAAGCTAGTGCTGTTAAAAACGATAAAGGACAGCTGTTATCTCGTATGATCATCCCAGACTTGTAAATCAAGTCATTGAAGCTGTCATCATCATCATCGGGTAATTGTATTAACTCTTGTGTTGTATCCACAACAAGCATGATAAATTGATGCCCGTATCCGTGCGTCTCTTTAAGGTGGGTCAAATCTCCATTTAACTGTTTTAAAAATGAATTACCTTCAATATAATGTTGGTGACAGTCATATGAAGATATTGTGCTAATAATATTCTCATCAAGGCTTTCAATAAGGTTGAATAAAATTTCTTTCAGTAATCCATATTCCTGCTCAGGAATGATGTTGTCAACAATAGATTGAAAAAGAAACTTAGAGGCAGATTCAAAATTTGATAACAAACATCTAAACAAATACTGGCACATTGTCCGTGACTTCGTTGTGTTTGATTGCTGATGGTCAATTAAATTGAGTATTCTTTTTATTTCCATGAATATCTCATCAGAATCAACATTAGTGTGTTCCAGTATTTGCACTAAATGTTTCAATTCACTTAATTCCAGCCTATGTGTATGAATGAAATACGTGGCAATATCATCACAAAGACGAAGTTTCTCCAAGACTGCTTCATCTGAAACTTCTCTGGCAATTGTTACAAAATTTTTTGTAAAATGCCATGCTGAATCGTCAGCAAACCTGCTTAGAGTTTGCTTACAAATAGCCGATACAAAGCTTTCAAGAGATTCCGAATTCAAAGATAACTTTACTGCTTTTGTATTTGCAGGTACATTTGGAACTCGGGTGGAATTATTTTCATCTTCATCGTTTAATGCACTTTCGCCTTTGGTCTTATATTCACTGTCTTGAGTAGTGTTGTCTGCATAATTTTCTTCATCTTTATCATTTTCAACATTATCAATTGATAAAGTCGAATGTATGTCTACCTGACTTGTTGCAAGAAAGTTTTTGTCAATTATATCGGAGTATAGCTCTAACAGTTGAAGAGCAGAACAAAAAGTTGAGTGATGTAACCAACCAGTGCTGTGAAAATGTGATACAATTCTTTCAAACGTTTTCTCACATGATTTTATTGTCTGTCCAAAGAGCCATTTTGTAAAAACTGTACGAGACTGACAATTCAAATGTGACAATATACTGTCCGAAAACATATTGCAGAAATCAGAAATATAATCGTCACAAAGAGATGGATACTTCTTAAAAATTTCACTCGAAAACACTACAGGAATGACTGGTTCAAGGTGTAATTCTTCATAGTACTTCATTACCCCGGTCAAAACTTCATCTGGCAACTCGTCATCAGGCTCGAGTTCACATTTCTGCTTGGCAGTAGCAACGCATTGTAAAAACATGGCTTTTGTCCTTTCAATTTCATCAAATATTATTCTGCTGAATGGCGTTTTGAGTGATATGTCGGGTGAGTCACAAAAATAACACTCCGGTCCAGTAGGATCTGGAATTTTATCAACACAGAAAAGTTTTTTATCTGTCAAGAGGTCTTCCCACAATAATCGTCTTCCAATTACATCATCATCAATAACGAAAAAGCAATCTAAAATGCATATCCTTTCCATACCAAAAATTATCTTTGCCAACAAGTCTTCCACCACACTTTTTATATGCTTCTCTAACGCATTAACCAAGCTTAAACAATTGATTAAAGCATGAGCATCACAAGCAACAAATACAATCCATTTTAAATTTTCATCACTTGAATAAGGTAAGACAAGTCGCAACTGCCTAGGAATACATTTTGCAAGAACATTCAAAAATGGTTCACAATCTCTCATCTTTGATAACATATCATTCACGCTATCAGCATTTCTACCCTTTTCACCATATTTGATCCGTGTGAACGTCCAAAGTAGGGCGTTCCTTAGATTGTTAGTGTCCTGAGCGTACCATTCAGTAACTTCAAAGAGGTTTTTCTTATACAAAAATGGTAGATTTGGACTTTCAAGACTCTCAAGTAAAACAAGTTGACATCCAGATAGAAAATTCAGTTGTGAAATACAAGCCATTGATTGAGAAATGGTATTTGATTCAGTATGTTCAGACAAATCTCTCATATTCATGTGGACAATTATGTATACTCTTTTTATTTGCCTTTCTAAAAACTTTTTTTCAATAAGATATTTAGTAAGCATTAAATGTTTTCCATCCTCAGCAGCGTTGCAATGTACTATCAGAATTTCTTTCTTATCATCCTCCCAGAATTGTTCTAAAGATGTAGACAATCGCTTTTCAGATTTAAAAGCACCAATCTTTAAGGAAACATATTTCTGATCTACAAGTTCATGAGAAATATCAGTATGAATATTACTGCTGGTAAATATAATCGTTATTTTATCTGTTCGCTCTTTGTCTTTATGTATAAAGTCTCCAATGCCATTATGAATGGGCAAAGCAAAATATTCATCTATTATATCAGAGCGTGATTGAAGAATGTTTTGGTCGCAAACTCTTTCTAATCTGAAAATTACTTCCGGTCGAAGTAGCCATAGTAAATCATGCTTGCAACGATCTATTACAGATTTTGAGCTTGATTTCATTAAGTTGTCATGATAAATAATCAATGACCATATCAGCTCATCATTGAAATACGGAAAAGCAGTAAACTCAGAAAATGGCATGCCGTCAATGACTGTAAGACATTTCACCCAATTAAATAATGTCTCAGCTATTTGTTTTTGATCATCATTCAGAGTATCTGATAATGTCATATACTGTTTTTCGAATCTGCTCAAAAAAGGTGGATCAGAATGATCAAGTGCATCTTTCTGAACTATAACAATGCATCGAAATGATTCATCTACGTGACAAAATGGATTGCTGTAGGGTCCAAGAGCAACCCGACAATTATTCTTTTTTCCAATCCTAGTGTAGTTTTGATTCAACATGTCATACAAACTTCCATAGATGTAATCTAAGTCTTTCAGAATTAAAACAATGCCTTGCTCCATACATAAAATAATTGTACTCAGTATTCTATAACTGTAGTCATCAGTAAGATCTTCTTCAAAATTACTTCCAACAATAATTTCCGTTCTCTGTCTACCGAATTTATTTATTGTTGCTTGAATCATATCCATCACGGATTCATCCTTTGTGATAACCATAAGATGTCTAGCCAAAACGTCATTTATATTCTCACCAACCAAAGCATTACATGATTTCAAAGAGCACTGATCGACATTTAAGCATCGTTGAAAATGTTTCAAGATATCACTTTGTCCGTGTTGCAATCCTCCAAAATTTCTCTGAATACCTTCTACTATTATACTAGTCTTCTTATCTGCAGTCAACTCATGGTCATTCACTTGCGCGACATTTCTTGCCACAAACTTGACAAGCGAATAAAAATCTCGAAGACCATGAAAATGTTTATGTGCTATTTCCACAGTGTATTGAATGTATGATTGTGCAATAAGTCTAAGATCTTCATCGATTTTATGTATATTATCTTTGAATGTATCTGATGTCATTTTCAGTCCTCTTTGTTCGTGTTTGACAGTTTCGTTGAAAGAATGTGTTATTGATATAGCCGTTTCCACAAGTTCATCCTCATCCATATCTGGCCGAGACAAATGTATAGCCCTGTTCATTTTAGATGAATCTAACGCCCAGTTAGAAATACCTACTACAGCAACATTTGGATGACTTCTACCTTCAGGCTCTAGAAGGCTGTGTAAAACTTTTAAAGGATTAAATCTAGATATTTCTGAAAGACCTATCTCATCCAGAACTACAACTGATAAAACATCATCCTTTGAATTACATGTTTGGTATTTCTCAGCCTTTTCGAAAACGTGTTTTATTCCATCAGACGTGGATGACTCTGAACCCTGAAAAGATACGCAATACAATTGGGGGAGTGATTTGAAAAACTCATTTTTTGAATCCTTTCCTCTCAAATTACTTCGAATCACTTGCATAGCCAATGACTTAGAACATCCAGGCTTGCCAACAAGAAATACCGGAATTCGGTTCAGAATGCAAACTAAAATCACGAATATGTTTTCTTTCAAAGCAGAATTCTTAGCAATACCTGGTGGTAATTCCATCCGATCAAGTATGTCAGTTTGTTCCTCCTTGATAATATCATGTATATGTTCTGCGCTGGGAGATTCTGGTGTTTTAGATAACACTTCAATGTACTTCGTTCGTACTTTTTTATCCATAAATCTGCTATAATAACAAATAGCAAGGGCTAGAATAATTGCCCTAGTACTCTTATCGACATCCACTTTTGATTTAACTTTTTTCCTTTCAAGAACCTCATCGAACCATACTACTAAAGTTTTACACCGATGTACATCACGAAGACTAACAACGCAAGTAGACGTTTCTGTTTCTCGTAGAAATTTTTGAGAAGCTGAAAGCATTTCGCATAATAGTTCATTTAGGTGTGGTTTGATGCTCAATACACCTTCTAACATTTTCTCAATATACAATTGTTCATCTTTCTCACTAAGACTTCCAAAATCCCAAACATAATCAATCATCATCTCCGGCAATGGTAAGACTCTATAAACTAGTTTGGACAAATCATCTGACTTTATCTTGCCAGTCAGTCCTACTGACTTCATAGCTTCCTTTGCCCTTAGTTTATATGGATTGCATGCTCCCATTATTATCAGGTTTGGCATTGTTTCAAAGCCACTACATTTATGATGACAAATAAAGCTACATATTAAGCCTACTGTTTCGGACGTATTTATTTCATCTAGAAAAAGCCAGTATGGTTTATCTGGATTTTTACTACACCAATCATCACATGTTTTAATCACTTGAATAACATCTGCTGGATTTGTACCGGCATGAATATTTAAAACATGAAATTGGACCTCACACACCTTGGCTAAATATCGAATAAGTGATGTCTTACCACAACCTGTTTCTCCCATTACAACAACAGGAACTCCAGACAAAACTCGCATCATAATTAAAACCATTTTCAACAAATTGTCTGGGGTAATAGCATAATCTTTCGACATTTCTGTAAGCTGTTTTTCAGTAAACGGTGTTGTTCTGTGACACGCAACCCTAGAAAGTAGTTCTCTCAGCTGAGTCTGCTTCATTTCTTTAAAGTTTGGAAGAGGTTTGTTCATTTGGGTTTCGAACATTTTATAAATATGTTCTGGTAATTTATCTTTTTCACGATACATTGCAGAAAGGGTCTGGATATTTTGATTATGAAAGACAAATATTAAATGATTACTTTCTTCCCATCTTATCATGCTGGATGTTCGTTTAGCTGCCTCCTTAATATGGTCATTTGTTGAAGCTTCTACAATCTCCGCATACGAAACCGTTGGGTCTTGCTCAGTTCGACAGGCATTCACAGATCTAGTAGCAAAGTCTCTTGATACTTTAATGATAGATTTCACCATATTGCTCCTAATGGTGGGCACAACATTGCGTTCAATCATATCAGCAATTCTACGTACTTTGAAAAAAGAGCTACAAGAGAATTTCTTCAGCTGGTCTGCAAGAACATTCAGAAAAATATTGACTATTGCAAAGGATATATCAGATGTAGCTGTCATGTGTTTCCTAAGTAGTTTCCTGCATTTTGACGTCAGTAAAGGGCTATAATGGCTATCTTTAGCATATTGTATATCCATTAGGTCAATCTGCTTCCGGTCGATGGCCTGAAAATATCGACAGACAACCTGAACAGGACTATCTGTTTCCATACTACATATAAAATCATCAAAATTATTCCATTTCAAATGCAATCTGCTGAAAGATGTTGCAATTTGTAGTGAGTTGCTCAGTGTATTCAGTATAGAGTTTGCTATTTCCAAAGAAACATTTTCTGTGAGAAGATAAAACACTTTTTTACCAGCTGAGCAGTATTTTAAAACTATCAGTTCAAACAGAAATGCGTTTAGTCCATCAAGATCATCTATCATTCCAATATCAATGTGAAGAAAGTGGAAGGAACGAAGTTTCATTGAAACTAAAGATTCAACTATACTCTTTGTCTGTAATGTTCCACTAATATGGATAGTTTTAGGACAAAGGCATTTTCTGGAGCCATCTGCAAATATCCTTGAAGTCTTACCTAAACCTGCAACTTCGGATGTGTACGATTGAACATGATGAAATTTACTTTGCAATAAATTTCGAAAGGAAACATCTGTCATTGGCTGCACTACGGACACATTTTGAGACAGTCGATCAACAAACGGGTGATTCTTTGAGCCGCGACAAACAATGGCTAACAGAAATTTTGATTCTGTCTTCAATACCTGAAGTTTTTCTACTAGTTTAAACTGAACTTCGTTTTGTAATTTTTCCACATTTGCTAAGCAGTAAAGAGGTACATCTCGATAAAAGTTTGAGGCATATTGACATCTGTTCAATAAAAGTTCTAATTCCTGCCATTTTGTACATGAACTACAGATTATTATTTGATTAGGTTCAGGAAAATGGTGCGTAGTGTTATGATACAGTGCAAACACAGTTTGTAAAACATACTTGCTATTTTCTTCAAGCTGGGCCACAAATATTCTTCCATTCTGAACTCGTTCTTTTACGAGTTTTCGATTGCAGTCTGTACATCCCATATCGCGATAATAAAAGCTTAAATTTCCGTAGGCTTTATGAACTGCTTCAGAAATTCTTTCAATTTGATCAGTTTCTTCTGAATCAATCAACAAATAGTTAGTTGACAATTGAGGATGGATGAACTTGAGAATGGGCGATACTTCTGCTTCTGAGTCACCTGTGTCAAAAAATGAGCAGAGAGTGCGTATCTGTGCGCCTGTAATAAAGTTCATAAGATAATATTTCTTTCGGATGGATTTGATACGGGTTGTCCAAGAATCCAGCTCTGTTGTTACAATGTCTTTCTTACATTGAAGAGATTTCACTGGAAGCTTTTCTCCAACGTGTGTTTGATTGTTACATCCAGTAGAAAACAAGAGTGATAAATTATCTCTTATCTCTATGCATGAATCGATAGCTGGAATAAATTGTTTGAATTCCTCGGTGTTGAAACTGTTTTCCGAAGCATGGCTGTCAGAGTTTGATAACAAAAGTGCACGACTTCTCATATCGAGTAAAACTGATTCATTTTTTTCATGTTTTACTTTGTTCTTTTCATACTGTGCTGAAAAAGTTAAATCTTCGTTCTCCGATTTCAATGTAAATACAAATTCTCCTTTCGATACAACATCTTTTATAACTTCTTTTGTTTGCTGTCCCCTGTTCGCCACACCATTATACAAAGACTTTAAATTGTGAAGATTATCTCTGCAATCACAAAGTTTTCCAGGAAGTGTCTTCGCCTTATCTTCCATGGAAACTGTTTGATTTTCAATAACATCGAAAACCCATTGTATTTTAATTTCATCTATTTTGGGATTCAGCAAAGGGTCGAGAAAACGCTTAATTTCAATTAAAGCGGAAACCGTGGATTCTTGTACATGCGATTCTGAAATATATTCAACTGCGTCAATTAAGTTTTTAATCTCTTCTATGGAAATACTTTTTAAAAACTCAATCAACTGTGAGGACTCTCCTATACCTTCCATTATATCAATGGTCAAACTAGACAAGGATTTCGTCAAAGTAAATATATTTGTCAGCATTTCATTTATCTCTCGCATTGTATAATGATCCACATTTCGGGCGGTAAGTTTTCTAAATGCATTTATATATTCCTTTAATGCTGCGAAGTCTTGGACATTATAATTCAGAACTCCGATTACAGATTCTATCGCATAAGTTGCTCGTTTAACATTTTCTGTGTCCCAAATCTTCAATAATACATCCGTAGTTTTGGAAGCGTTAGGTGTATTCAGAATATCACTAGCTAGATTTATTTCATCTGGAACAACTGAATTATCAAACATCTTTATTACATCAGCCATTTTCATTTCCGGATTAGTATCCATATCATTCCAAAACTTTGAATACAGTGGTTTTCCTGTCCTCATCAAAACCATTAAAAAATCAATTGCATTTTGTTTATCCTCAATTATATCACATTCTTGGTCACCTTTGCATCGATCTTCGACCAAAGAAGAATAATTTTCTGCGTATTTTGCCAACACAGTATCAATTGAGGCATTCCAAAACACTTCAGATTTGACCAAAGTATGTAAGGAAAAACATTCAGATGCTACCGGCTGCAGGTCTGTCCAAAGGCAGTTTAACGATGTACATTCATTCATAGAAACCCTACCGACATTAAATGTTTCAGTTATCTCCGAAACTGAAGAAATTATGCAATTCATATCTGGTTTGTTTGGAATCTTGCGATCACGAACAATTTTAACAATACTTTGGACAGCATCTAGACGATTCTTTGTGTCCGCCATAAACTCCTGATACTCCTTCATTTTCTTTTCAAATTCTGATTGGGTAATCTCTAAAAGCGTTAGAAGACTTTTAGAATTACCACGGTGTTCATCTACAAAATTATATAGTGTCAAGCTTAAATCAGAACATTTAAAGTGCTCTGCGAATTGTGCAAGTTTTTCTTCAATGCATTGGTATGCTTTTGTCTCGGAGATAATATCTGAACATGTTCCTGTTCTCTTTTTTAGAATGTCCCAAAACGCTTCATGTTTTGTTAAATACATGAAAACCTCAGACATCGATTTGTTTGATTCTTCTTCAAAAAACATGCATATAATGGATGATAAAACTTCAGCAGTAGTTCTGAAATAATCAAAATTTCACAACTACCATTAAAGAGAAAACCCTATTCGTCATGAAAAATTCACTGTATTGGTTAACATAATTTGTAGAATATCGATGCTTTAAATGTTTAAGCTGTAACGTGCAAAAATGGGAATATCAAAAGCTGATATAAAATTTAATAGCACAGAAATTGTAAATATATATTATACATTATGTAAAAAACGGAAAATGTTGTTTACATGTATATTTAAAAAAAATCAAATGTACTTATAGCAAAGAATGTCTTATTTTGTTTTCATTTCATAAACATCATGTTTCGTAAATTCCTACCTTAATGAAATTAAATTTGAGTTATTTACAAAGTCTGAAGTTGTCTGCTTAGAAGTAAATATAAGAATGATTAAATGACGGCACACTCATTCGTAGATGGGCGAAAATCACATAAAGAAAATAGCTAAGACAGTTGTATAAATATTGATAAGTAAAATGATTGTATGGCAAGCCATTATCAGCTTGGAGTAAACAAAGGTTGATCGAATTTAAATATTAACTGAAAGTTGATCAACTGAAAGCATTAAATAAAACTTGTTACACCTCTATGCACGAAATATCACGATAAACCAGGGTTTGCAAAGTATTGTCCACACATTCAACCGGTATTAACCGTCCAGATTCATACTCACCAAAGAAGTCAATACTGATCGATTTGGATGTCAATACTTATTTTCTTGTTTATTTGTTTTTAATTAACATGTATCTGTTTGTTTTATCCTTTAGTATTAATTAGTACAAGCTACTGTTTGAAGCTACTAAGATATTGTTGCAAAAAATCTTTTCTAAAACTACCATAAACGTGAAAAACTGTCATATTTATCCATGTAAAGATTACCAAGACCGCCCGGTTAGCTCAGTTGGTAGCACGCAAGTCTACAGATCTAGGGGTCGTGGGTTCGATTCCCGGGCGGGGCATACTTTCGTGGAGTTTGGTCATGAAATTATTTCTACGGTCATTCTCCCTCCTACCAATGATTTTTAATTATGTAGGACATTTGTCAGTCACTGACGAAAGTATGTGCTTAGTAGTTGGTTAACAGCTAAACCCAGAGATTAAGCCTTTCCAGGAGGAGTGAGTAGGTTGACTGACCGCCGTTATATGACCTATAAAATGTGTTGCTACGGCGTTAAACCCAACAAAACATACAAACAAACAAAGATTGCCAAAATAAAAAAGATAACCAGAGAATTATCATTATTATTCACTAATTAAATCTTATGAAGGCATATCATCAAAGATGATAAACGATTAGTTGTTGTATCTTATTGTATTTAATGACATGAAATAGTTCTTTAAGTTAAACTATCATGCAGATAAATTACTACTAGCCAATAGCTTGAGGTTTTGTTGATCAATTAAACGAAACCTTCATTTTCAAAACATCCCTTGAATTAAAGAATGTACTAGACTCTAGAATGTACTATCAAAAGACAATGCCTTTTTTAAACAAAATCATAAATAGCCCTTTAATATAAATTTATGGATCGTTTATGACCACTACCCAAAATCTAAAATGTTGGTCCCTACGAGAAGAAAATTATTGACTTTCAAAGATGGACAACTTTGACAATTGGCAAGGCCATTATTATCGAGAAAAAAGGCGTAAATAACATACGCTCCTGTATATTGTATATCGCGAAGACGTGTCATAATCGATTTTATATTTGCAAACTGTTGAGCGTAAATTGTCTTAAAAATTGTAACTACAATTGTAATTAGGTGGCACACTGCAGTTTATATTGGTAGGAAAGCCAACAGTTTCTTTATCCTAGCTTTGTAAGAGACGCATTGTTGAATTGGCTTGAGACAAAGTAAATTATATAAACTTTGGCAGTTGGAGTGCATATTTGAGGTTCAAAGATATTTTTATTGTTACATTTGAAGTATCAATAGCTTGTATTGCATTTTAATCATTAGATTATACAGGTTTTAACGGTATTGACTGAAGTATTGCGAAAATTACCTGTCAGATGCGAATGTAGCTGCAGAGCTAGCACAGAAATCAGCTGTTCATCTTTAAGGTACCTCAGTAATTGTAAAATTAGAGCCATAAAGAGACGGATGGCGCCAAATTTCCATATTAATTTCTGTTTGTGCTGTGTGAACAAACACGAATCAGTGCGGTATGTGTTGCCATCATCGAAATTAAGATTTCTGTGAAATTTTCAAAATAGGAAAAATTAACTGTTATTGTCATCAATTTTCCCGAACCGGAAAGAAAAGAAATTCCTGTCAATTAAGTGGGAAAATGATGCTGAGAAACATAGAGAAGCTTATATGTAAGCTTATTTAGAAATTTGTTTGTTTCAGGTGTGTAATTTTAGACTAGTGTGAGCACTTTTCATTGCGAGTCTAGGATTTTGGACCGATAAGCCGAGGAAAGTGTGTAGTGCTTCCTTATCAATCAAAGTAAACATTTTGCACCATTTAATTGTCTTTTATTACAGCATTGTTTATTGTTCGTTATCTTTATTTTGTATTTGAATGTATACCGTGTAATATCAAGGTTAAAATTGTTAAGTATGTTTTCGCATATCGTTATATTTCTCTTTTTTTCGTTAAAAACTACAAACCAACTTACGTTTATAAGTCATTTCTGTCAAAATAATTATATTCTTAAAAATGAATTCAAACACTATAACAGTGTAGGAACTGTAATAACACGTCCATCGACCGACCAAGATGAACTGACGTCACACTGGACAATATTAAATACAAAAATAATTTCAACACCCTTCAAATCCCAATAATACATACATTGAACTGTAATTATATGCACTTTTTATGATATATATAAGTATGCGATGATACATAATTTTAATTTTGAATGTACAACTTGTACAGTTATGTAATTGATGTTTCTTCAATCTTTAGAATGTTACCTACACGTATATGAGGGTCACTGGTCTTAGCATGGGTAGTTCAAACATTACAGTACAGTCATAAAAGTAAGATCAAAAGTCATTCTATCATTTTTGGTTGTATTATACAGTTATTTCATGTGTGATAGGGAACAGTCAAACTGTTGGCCCGAGGTGGAGGGAATAGTGTTTTGAACTGTTTCCCGAGGCCGTAGGCCGAGGGAAACAGTTTAAAGCACTATTCCTGACATCGAGGGACAACCGTTTGACTGTTCCCAAATCACACATAAAATAACTGTTTTATTACCTGATCAATTACTATTTTAACAGTACTTGACATGTTTAAAGCGTCTGGTAAAGTCTAAAATCCCGTAGCAGTTACTTCCCTTTACATAAGTACAGTAACAGTTCGTGACGTCAATACGTGACGTCATTTCGTCACGTCAGAGCTCGCGCGGGAAACAGTCAAAACTATTGACCGGTCAACAGTTCACTCAGAAAACAGTTAAAAATATCGAATTACACTTATATAATTAATCAGGTAATAAATGATAATAACTGACATATATTTAAACAGTGAGAATATTTACAACATTTAACTCAATCTTTTTTTCAATCAGGATCAAGAAACCCAAACCAGGATAAACGAACTGTTGGATGTCCAACCACGATAAAGGAAGTGTTGGATTTTCTACCAGGATAAAGAAACTGTTGGCTTTCCTACCAGGATAAACGAACTGTTTGATTTTCCTACCAGGATAAAGAAACTGTTAGATGTCTAACCAGGATAAACGAACTGTTGGATTTCCTACTAGGTTAAAGGAACTGTTAGATTTCCTACCAGGATAAAGGAACTGTTGGATTTCCTACAGGATAAAGGGACTGTTGGATTTCCTACCAGGATAAACGTACTGTTAGATTTTCTACCAGGATAAAGAAACTGTTGATTTTTCTACCAGGATAAAAGAACTTTTGGATTTCCTACCAAGATAAAGGAACTGTTGGCTTTCCTACTAGGTTAAAGGAATTGTTGGATTTCCTACCAGGATAAACGTACTGTTGGATTTCCTACTAGGTTAAAGGAATTGTTGGATTTCCTACCAGGATAAACGTACTGTTGGATTTCCTACTAGGATAAATGAACTGTTGGATTTCCTACCAGGATAAACGTACTGTTTGATTTCCTACCAGGATAAAGGAACTGTTGGATTTCCTACCAGGATAAAGGAACTGTTGGATGTCTTACCAGGATAAAGGAACTGTTGGATTTCTACTAGGTTAAAGAAACTGTTGGATTTCCTACAGGATAAAGGAATTGTTGGATTTCCTTCAGGATAAAGGAACTGTTGGATTTCCTACAGGATAAAGGAACTGTTGGATTTCCTACCAGGATAAAGAAACTGTTGATTTTTCTACCAGGATAAAAGAACTTTTGGATTTCCTACCAGGATAAAGGAACTGTTGGCTTTCCTACGAGGTTAAAGGAATTGTTGGATTTCCTACCAGGAAAAACGTACTGTTGGATTTCCTACTAGGTTAAAGGAATTGTTGGATTTCCTACCAGGATAAACGTACTGTTGGATTTCCTACTAGGATAAAGGAACTGTTGGATTTCCTACCAGGATAAACGTACTGTTTATTTCCTACCAGGATAAAGGAACTGTTGGATTTCCTACCAGGATAAAGGAACTGTTGGATGTCTTACCAGGATAAAGGAACTGTTGGATTTCCTACTAGGTTAAAGGAACTGTTGGAATTTCTACCAGGATAAAGGTACTGTTAGATTTTCTACCAGGATAAAGGAACTGTTGGATTTCCTACCAGGATAAACGTACTGTTGGATTTCCTACCAGGATAAAGGAACTGTTGAATTTTCTACCAGGATAACGGAACTGTTGGATTTCCTACCAGGATAAACGTACTGTTGGATTTCCTACCAGGATAAAGGAACTGTTGAATTTTCTACCAGGATAAAGGAACTGTTGGATTTCCTACCAGGGCCAGTTAATTGCTGGATTTTAAATACTTAAAGTCACATCAAAATATTATTCATTTTCTTTTGTTTGCAATTTATACACAATTCTGTCGTTAAATAAATCTGTATTTGTTTATTTTTATGTTGCTGGTTTTATTGCTTTATGAATCGTAACAATGGTCCATTACGAATCCTGAAAGGCAAGTTAAAAGATCATAACTAGCATAACCCCAACCTGGCAGCATGTTGAAGGAAAAGAACATTTGACCTAATAAATTGGCCACGCCCTCTAAGGTATCGACACAATTGTTAAAGACGACACAATGTCTAAACAAGGTTAACATTTGTGCTATACCGTGTTTAAATCCGCCATAATCTGGTGGAATGATTGCCCAGACAACCCAATTTTCGACAATATTTGACATTTGAACTTATTTATTGGCCACACCCTTTGAGGTTTTAACACTGTTGTTGCCCTGCAACACACAGTCTTGAAACGGTTAACAATTGTAATTTTAAAAATTTATACATCGATAGTGGAGTTATTGCTAATGCTATCACAGATTTGATGAATACTACACCTGCCATCATGTCGAAGGGGAAGGACATTTAACCCAATCAATAGGTCACATTCTTTGATGTATCGAAACATCTGTTGCAGGATACACACTGTCTAAACAAGGTAAATATTTGTGCAATGTCATTTCAAATTCCACCAATCTGTGGTGGAATAAGTGCCCAGACAAAAGAATTTCAAAAAATTGACCTTTGATCTCATTAATTGGCCACGCTCTTTAAAGTATCGACACGGTTCTTGCACATGACATACCGAATCGTCATGGTTAACGTTTGTGCCAGGTAATTTTTAATTTTTAATCCACCAGTTAATGGTGGAGATGTCTCCCGTTTGCCAGATTTCGACAATATTTGACATTAAGCCTCATGTATTGGCCACGCCCTTCGAAGTGTCAACACTCTTTTGCACGGAGACACTGACAAATTACGATTAACATTTGTGCCATGTAATCTTAATGATGGTTGAGATATAGCCTGGGCAAGCCAAATTCTACAATATTTGACATTTGACATTAATTTATTGGCCACGTCCTTTGAGGATTAGACGTAGTTTCTTGCACGCGACACACCGACACGTCACCATTAACATTTTGCCGAGTGATTACAGAGAGTTACTAACATGATACTGATTTTAATTTTCAAACTAGATTTTAATCATTTGTACTTTTGTTTCTGTGTTCAGCAACGTACGAGTTGGAACATAGTTCTTTATCATCTTAAGAGTGGTTATATTTGTTTGTTTCAATACAAAGGTATAATTTGCATTAAAGTTAAAACAAATGCTATTGGTTTGTTCAGTTTAAACAATTAATTTACAATAATTGTAACAATTGTGAAAAAAGGTGCCAAATTAAGTCAGTATATGTCATAATTAATCATTGATGTATTGCGAAAAATATAAAAACTCCGTTATAGATTTATTCTCTCGAAGTTTACCTTTATAACAAAATACGTCTGCTATTAAATTACCAAGGTCACGCAGACAATAATTCATCATACATGCAGAATAAAATAAAAGCTCTTTTTTGTTTTTATACGATCGAAGTCTACTCAAGGGCATGCTGCATGTCGTCGGTTGTTCTTTACGTCAGTTTGTCCAAATGTTTGCTACTTCTTATCCGCTGGATTACTTAATCACTATTCGACATACGGTAATCATTAATAGTGGAAACCTTCCCACTGGGACGGTTATCCTTTTCTAGTAGATGAGTATTTTGACGGTTAGAACTTAAGAGGATGAAGTGTCAATGTTACCAGGACCTTGCACCAAAAAACATTGAACATTCATTTATTTTATATTTGTATTTGGCAAACGATCTTGTCTATCAATATGTAACGAGTATATAAAAGTAATTATTCATTTTGGACGAACTAAAACAAACGTAAGTAAATGATACACTTACTTGTCATCAACAACCAATTCCCGATTGTTCTTGCAGAAAAGTAGTAGGACATCATATGGTTTTCTACCAGGCTGGCATATGTACTGTTGTACAGTTGTTTTGAAAAATGATAAAACTGACTCGTTTTCACCCAACGTATCAACCTTTGGAATACTTTTTGCAACTTCCACTCTATCAGGGAACCAACTTATCCATTGAAAGAAGGCTTCTTTCAAAGCAGTTAATACCTCTTCACGTTGTTTTACAATTTTGGATTTCAACAAAGGAGCCATTCTTTTGACTTTGCGAACAATCTCATCACTTGAATGGCTAGAAGGCTCTCCAAACTCTTTTTCAAACCATGTCTCAAAATGTGCACTGTCTAAAGTCTTAAATTTGTCAACTAGTTTCTCCTCGTTTAATAACAGAGGAAGCAAACTATGTATATCACGCGATTTAGATTCAACTAATGATGTTATCAGGTTCATTTGTCCAATACGTGTCTCAAAACAGCTAGAATATTTTAAACAATCCACAGTGGCACTCAGCAAGTCATCCATATTAACATTCTCGGAACGGGAGAATAAATATAAAATGGTTTCCTCATATTCATTTTTCATTCCATAATTATCGTCATATGCTACGGCTTTGGTAGCTGTTTTCAGAAGGTCAATCAAACACTTGTTGTGTTTTGCCTGCTGAATCGCCTCTCGAAGTTTACTTTGAGTATCTTTATATATTTCAATTAAGAACTTCTCCTGGGTAGAGAGAATTTTATTTTGCTTGACTTCAGAAACCAAATCAAGAAGAATCTCTGGACATTGCTGAATGAAGATTTTCAACATTTCCGTGGAGACATCATTCTCTTGAACAGGCTTTTTCATCAACTCCTTACATCTTTCAATCAGTTTGGTGTGAGATTTTGTATTAATGAATGATTTCATACTTTTTAATTCATTTTTCAGAAGTTCAAACAAATCCCTTTCCTCAAAAAAGGACCAAAATTTATCAATGAAGTCAAAACTGCAAGCACTTTCGGAATACCCGATATCATAAAGACATCGACAAACTTCAGAAACGAATAAATGATAATCCCGTGGAAAATCTGAAAGTTTCTTGTGGCTAAGATATACAGTACATTTGTTTGCAAAGGCAGGTGTAATTATCTCTTCCAATCTAACAGAGTGAGTTAAACTCAGGTGATACAAGACTAATGTAAGTCTAATAGTTGATTCTTCGTCATAGTTAGCAACTGACAATAATAACTTAGCACACTTTGTGACTTCCAGCGATGATGATAAACACGAACGAAACCGATTAGCCCACAATAGTAAATCTTCATAGCTAGATTTGATTTGAGCTTGAACAATAACTTCATAGAGATGAGCAACAATACTCTCAATCACGTTACCTTTGTGTGTAGAGAGCACATCACGGATTACAATTCCATCATTTTTGTTAATTGTGTAGTATTGGAATGTATTAGTGTCTTTTTTTAATCCCCACAATGACGTTCGTGTAACTTCATATGAATACTTAAACTGATCATTTGCTGGTAACTGTATTTCTACCATGTACATGTTGTTGGGCTTAGAGTGCATAAGAACATCAACGGCTAGCGGGTGAGTGCCTATTATCCTGATTCCGGCTATGTTATGTTGTAAATCTTTTGGACAATGGCAAATGAATGTCTTCGTAATACACACATTCTGTAAACATTAAATTGAATTGATTAAGCATGATCGAAACACTACGAATGCACCACTTTAATTTTTTAGTAAACGCATGTAAAAGCAATTTTATTTAACGAAGCAAATCTAAAACTGCAAATTTCAAAGAAAATACAATATTGCGCTTGAACAGATTAATAGTATTGTATTTTTATCAAAAAACAATGTGAAGGATGGTACTCTCTGTTATTCCATACTATTGATTAAATTGTATGATACCAATTGAAAATATGACGCTTTGATCAAGTGAGTGAGTATATTAATTATGTAACTGTTCAATATAATAAACTACTGCAAAATACAGGTACAGTATTAATAAGAAATCACATTTTGCGTTAATAATGAGTTTGTCGTAAGGGTAAATCTTATTCTGTTAATAATAAAAGCCTCAATGCATTAAAACCAAAGTGCACACACAAGCAAAATGAATGACAGACAAATATGTGTCACCAAAATTACCACTGGGTATGGCGGTTAATAGCAGGTTTTAATCGCCAATCCGGTCGTATCATGTATAATGAGTTTGGCTGATTCTATTAATTTTCTCTAAAATAGATGTTTGCTTTATCAAGTGTTTAAATATAACTGAAAAAATAATACTTATAATTGTTTTTGGTACATAATGAAAATTTAGTATACCTCTTTACTTTGTGGAACTTGATTATCCTTAGTCCTGAAAAAAAATTACAACTTTAAATATTGTCAGGTGGAATATGTAACATGATCCATTTACAATATATTTGATACATATATGATTTGTCGCATAGAAAACTTCTTTAAAATTTATCTAAACATTGAGCAACTAGAATGCATTTGTATTTAAAATAAGACCACATGCTATAACATTTGAACATGGATTTGTATAAAATGAGACTTGAGAAGTATTTTGACAGTTTTCTCGTATCAACTTGCTTGGAATCTTCTACACGACTATGACAACGGATATTTAATCATGTACATATATGCACTGGTTTTTCAAGTTTAAAGCAGCTTGGAAAAAAACGAGGTGATATATGCAACACTATACAGTAAGTTGCGAGATATTAAACACTTTTTGTCGCCTTCCCTAGACGGCAACATATAAAATTATCAAGATTTGAACATTTTGTAGTAGACGCCTTAGCAAATCAAATGTTTAAAAATCATTTTAAATCACATGATAAACAAATGGACATCAAAAGTCCAACAAGAGGTGTGTGAATGAACTCGTCGTCTCCATGTTTTGTATGGTTACCTGTATGTACAACTGGGAAAAACATTAACAATATATGAACACAGTGCCAATTTGACGTGCAAATAAGCACAGCAAATTGCATAACTAATTGTAAAATGTAATTTTTTAAATATATTTTATCTTTTGATAAGAGTATTTATGTTTACATGTTTAAACTAGCATTATATTGAAAACAATGCATACTAACTTTCCCCATTTTCAGGCGAGTTTAATAATAGATATCGATCATATCGACGTTTTACATATCCGTGGTCATAGATAGGTTTCGCCAATAGCTAATTAAATATGCGTAGACTGGTTCAAAGAAAGCAATATTTATAATGTTAAAATGTTTTTAATAACTGTTGATTCAGAACCAGACGTCATACATTGCTGAACAGCGATTTCAAGCATTTAAAGAAATGCTAACCCTTCTTAAGAAATATGATTGGCCGATAAGGAACAACCTTGTCTTAGAACACTTTATCACAACCAACTATTATCAAAGCGAATTTTCATCAAAAGGACAAATGCTGTTATTTTAATACAAACTGGGAAACTCCAGATAACTTCAACTTGAATAAAAGTGATCTGCAGTATGTGCCGCAATTGACAGAACAGAACAATTCTTTTATATAGCACAGTTTGCATACAGTAAAACATGTTATAAAATGATAATAAATAAGATAACAACGGTTATCGTGGGGTTATGGTGACAGTGGCAAACAGTAAAATAATATAAAGAAATTGAAACAAAACATGTCTTTAAAATACAAACGGCGTAGAATATGAAACAAGCATAAGTAAGCAATTCGAAAAATCATTTACTAAAGACCACTTTGCTTTGCCGATTTTTCATTGATACATCCCAAATAAATGCTTCTACCATCATCGACACAGTTCTTTTTACGCAATTTGTTTGCATGTTTTACGTATTCACTGCAGTTTCGTCAACAGAAGAAACTATATTAGTTTGCTCCCCTGATTACAAAATTGAGTAAATTACAAATATGGCCGTATAACATCGATTCGTGCCTTAACATTAATTATTGCCCCGTGAAATGAAAGGATTTCACCTAACTAGACACTCTCATATATTCGAGAGCCGAGCATCTTTTGCAGAAATTAACATTTCATCGCTACTGTAGTCAAATTGCCCTAAAAACTTCTGTCTGTTGACCTACATTTGATCCAATAACCTTTCACCGTCCAGAGACTCTAGTTTACTCAGTTTACGTAATGTGACCTAGTTTAAGGAAATTTAATTGTTGCTTACAATAACATAAAGACCATTCATAAAATCTAAGTAAAAATATTTACTTCAACCTGACACATGTTCGTTGAACATCAATCAAATATCCAATGTTTGAATCGAATAACCTTGGCGGTGCATTACTTCATTTTCAACTGTTACAAAAAAACCCAAACAATTATTGTTTCAATTCCAAAACATGACGAACACGGGAAAAACACTCTTTTCAATTGTTGTAGCATTTTCATCCATTTCTTATCATGTAAGGAGGGTTTTCTCATATAAAGCCTTGGAAATTTTGCATTTGCCCAAAAGAATGAGAATTTTTTAAATAGACATGGGTATCCCGAAAGTTACCTTATAATAAAGAAGCTGTCTTATATTAATTTTGACGTTATGGGTATTTTGGCGCAATTTTAAGACGTCATTTTGACGTCACTGACGTCAAATAACATTTAAAAGTATTCATTGTCATGTAATTGTAAAAAAGCAATGATGTAGTTGAATTTTCATAAATATCTATGTTAGAAAAAGGCAAAAAAGACGAAACCTCATTAAAAGGAGAAAAAATACAGAGTCTACAAAAATAATCATCAAAATTCAAGAATTGTTGTAAATTTCTTTTATCTCCAATTGTTTGGTGGGTGCTGTATTAACATATCATTGGAAAGATATATTATAACAGATACCAAAGATGGCGGCTGGAAAAATTAAAATTTTTATCTCTAAGAATTATCCATGAAAAGTGGGACGCAAACTTGTGTGTTACTTGTTTCACATAAAATATCCACGCCATGCATATAATATACAAAATGTACTTTATTTGGTACAGTAAATTGTATCAAGTGCTATGATTCATATATGATTAAAAAAATTTGAAAGATCTCATGTATCAGCAGAAATAATTGATCATAATTGTTCCCCTACCCGCTATTTTCAATAATGTGCTGGTTGACGTCATCTTGGATTTTAGAGCGAGCGCTTGCAGTCGTTCAATAACCTAACAAATCGCGAGGCGGGCGTTCGCTCGAGCGCTCGCATTGTTGAACGCACCTCCGATGATATGGTAGTATCGAGCATAATGTTGTCTACATATGCAACAATATTGTTTGTGTGCTTTTAAAATATTCGTTACAAATATTACCAATAAGTGATGATGTTAATCGCTATAATTATAAATTTTTGTATTGCTCTACATATTTTTGTCGTAATTGGTCGATTTAGTGTTTCATTGTCAATTTTGCATGCGAAGATATTTTCGTCTGTGCTTGTCAGTGTTTGAAGAATAAATGAAGTCTGTATCTTTAAAAAATATGTAAGTCGTTTACTGATGGACATTCGACTGTTTGATATTTACCTGTAGACATCTGTGGTATTTTCATTTTATTTCTTTTCATAAATGTTTTATTCGCTGATTCGTTTAGACATTGTGATATTTTATCGGTGATATTGTTAATATGATACCTAGTATCTATAATGAATGGTATATTTAACATTTCGTTATTGTTGTTTATTGATCTCATATCGATGTATTTGACAAACTCTGGTCTATATATTTATTTGCATCCAAGGGCGGTGCTTGTTTAGTACATTAGTATGCAATTTGACTAGCAAAAGACTATGACCGTCAGAAAATATTCTACCTTGATCAACTACCATGAAATCTGAGATATGTTTAAGTAAATCAACAGCGGCAATGGAGTAATCGATTACCGAGACGTATTTACATGTATATTTACGGACACCGCATTCATCTTCCATAGATTCAACAGATTCAAATTTGAGTATATCGAACTCTATTTATGTCACAGTTACCCGTGGTTGTGATGAGAGTTTGATTGAATTGTCTTTGGGAGTGTTCCATCTCATAGATTGGGAAACAACTTTACATATAACTCAACTTAACATGTAATTCATCTTTACATTACTTCATCTTTATATCTTGTGACATTTTGGATATTAGATTCCTATTATATAGTTTAAATGTTTGATTACTCCATCTTGACATTCTATCATGTGACATCTTTATCATCTTAATTATTTCATTGAATTATTTCATATTTCTTAATCAATTCATAGAGAATTGAATCGATATATTGCTCTAATATTGTTTTACTTATTTACTGAACCTAGTTATATATACAATTGTATACATGTATATATTTAGAAGATTAAAAAAGACAGCAAACTTACACACCAACCCGACTTCGTGACTGAATTCTATTTGCAGGTATATCTTTAAACAAAAATGATTTCAAGACAGGACATAATTTTTGAAAGGAAATAAATCAGTCAAACAATAATTACCAAATCATATTTGTAAAATATAAAAGGGGCATAACTCCTAAAACATTCATCCATAGTAACGTTCCTTCAAAGTTAATTAGACATAGTATCAATGAATAAGCAGCCTACTTTCATTAAAATATCTTTATAAGGAACTATTAATATTTCAATTTAAACAAATTTCAACAAAGGGGATAACTCAAAAAATAACCAAGAGTTATGTCCCTTTGTAGTCATGTAGATGTAAATAAGCGTACTAACTGTCATTCAAATATCTTGATAAGTATTGAAAATATTTCAGTTTAAAGTACTTTAACCCTAATTAAAAAGTTGAAAAGGGACACAACTCTAAAAATAATTCATCAAGAGTTTCATCCCTTATTATCCGACAGATGAAGAACTGATGAAAAAGCATTCCAACGTTTAATCAAATATATTTAAAGTACAAAAAATATCTGATTAAAACAAATTTTAATCTAAAATGTTAAAGTATAAAGGGGCAGAACTCCAAACATAATTTATCCATAGGTACCTCCCTTTATACTTATGTAGATATAGTACCGATAATTAAGTATACATACTTTAAGTCAAATATCTTGATTAGTTTTAAAGATATTCCATATAGGAACAATTTTATACAATTTTTAACGTATATTTTGCCGTTTATAAGTATAAAAGGTCAATTACTCAAAACATAATTCATCCACAGTTACGACTCTTCATAGTCGTGAAGATATCGTACCGACAAATAAGTATACAAACTTTATGTCAAATATCTTGATCAGTATTGAAGCTATTCTACAAAGGAAAAACTTTAACCTCACATTTTGCAATTTTTTAAGTATAAAAGGGCAATAATAAAAAAAAATATCCAGAGTTATCCCCTTTCATAGTATAGTTAATATAGTCCAACTTCATAAGTATACAAACTTTCAATAAAATAACTTGGATAGTGTTGAAGATATAAGAGTTTCAGAAAACTTAAACCTGAAAACCAACGCCATCGCCGACGCCAAAGTGATAGCAATAGCTCTCATTTTCTTCGAAAAGGCGAGCTAAAAAGACTAATTTTTGCCGCGCCAGAGCGACGATATACACTATCATCAAGATTTGAGCATTTTTTAGTCGACACTGGTTGCCTTTAGCCAATCAAAACGATGCATTTGATGTCACATGATGAGAAAATGGACGTCTTATAGTCAAATTAGGGGTGCGTGATGAACTTGTCTCCGCCAGCAAATAAGATAAGATAAACTATAAATAGAATAAGAGTATATGTTTTCTTATCAAAACTCACACTTTATTGAAATAAAATGCATACTAATTTTTCGGGCGAGTCGATCATATCCGGGTTTTACAAGTCGTTGACTAAAATAAAGCTAGCGTACAGTAAATAGCGGGAATCAGCAGACATTAAGGCAGGCTACACACCACTAAATATTTTAGGGGACAACATTTCACGCCACTTTTTTGATTGTCTGGTTCACAGTCGTACTTTGACAGGTAAAAGTACGTCATGCAAAGCATGATCATGGCCGCACCCTGTGTAATGAATTAGGTATTGGATAATTGTGTTTTCATATGAACATTTCCCACTACACAGGCTTAAATCAAAGGATCATTGTACAAGAATTACAATGGATTTTATAGTGTTTTTTTTATAAATCAAGCTTCAAATTCAATTTTTAACAAGACAATCATATGTTCACATTTTATACATTTTTTTTCATCATAAAAGTGATTGTTTCAGAGATTTAACGTCACCTAATTCGTTTAAAAGTTCTTTATGACTGATGCATAAAAATTGCAAATGATTTTAATTATTTATTAACTATATGAGGAACAAACACTGTTTTCAGAATTAATGAAGAGGAATAAACTGCAAAAGGGTGTCAGACATCCCCTTGATAACCACTACTTGAATATGAGTACTATTTATTTTCCTGAGTACTGAGTACAGGCGAGTACTGGAAAAAGTGGTACTTGTACTCATAATACTCGAATACAAGTACGAGTACCCCTCCCCTGTATTCAACACATGCTATTTAGAGATCTCACAGCCCTTAAAGCTCCCAGCAAGCCATCAGAATTAAATTAGAATTTTATTAATTGAAACTAACATATACTATATGTCAGTTAAAAGGAAAGATTTCATTGAACTTTCAATGCTGATATACTTTGAGTTGTGGTTGTAGCAGATCAGCTATGACGATAGACTAGTACCATCTGCGTTGGTTCTAATCTTGTTTAGAAGCCACTTTTTCGTTTTTATATACAAAAACACTTTATTGCTTTGTACTGGAGATGGAAGCAGGCTCAAAGGTGATTGATTGTTTCACTATGAAGTTTAATTTTCTTAGATAGTTGCTCATTATATTGAAATTCATCCATTTCAAATATGAAGAAGAGGCAATTTTATTTTTGAATCAATACGTCTATAGACCCGTGTAGACATACAAATGCACTATATAAAATATACAATCACATGAAAATGACATAATACATATTTATGATCAGCAAAACTTAGCTTTAAACTACCCCCCTGGCAGGTTTAATTTTTATAGCGTATTATACTAATTATAAACTCAGGTTTCCCTGAACTGTATTTATAAAATTCAGTTTTCTGCTTATTCTGCGACTAGTTAAACTACATTTATGCAATTGCCCAGGTTTAATTCCTGAATTAAATTCGAGATTATCTTGAGTCTAGAATTATGCAATCGACCCTCTGTCAATAAGCTATGAGCATTATTGTTTGGTTACTCAAGATATAAGGTTCTAACGTTCTCATTCGGTAACTTTTGCTTAATATAACAGACTTGATCTTTGACTATTAAGCTGCAAATCTAATTGATCATCATTGGCCCATGAGGTATACGCATAAAAAGTTGACTCTTGGCACAAGGATTGCTCAAGACGTAAGACATGCAATTTTTTCTTCGAAAGGTTCACCAACAAAAATGGCCAATCAAACAGCCTTCTAACTATTACATTTACATACAAACCACATATAATGAAAAACGTTTGTTAAATGCCATACTTGTATTTGTCATAACGTTAAAGATATAAAAAATATAATACACGCGTTAAAACTGCTTATTATTACAGTATTTTTAATACGCACCTTGATGCTCGTTCCTCTAATTTCTTCAAACCATGTTCAAAAACGGTTTTTTGCAGCACAATTTTACAGATCAGTTTCTCCGTTGCACGAAACCCACAGCGTACACCCATCTCTCGTTGCTTTAAGAAATCAGTTACAATATCTGACATCTTGTTCAAATCTCGTATGTGATCTTTCCTTGAACATTCATATAAATCCTTCAAATCATCCGAGTTACTAATTGCAAAGTTCATTAGTAAACAGTTTTGACCATGTGACACCCCTGTACAAAATTGAAAACAATACACCTTACTGTGCGCAACAGCGTGTTTATGCAGTGCTTCTAACTCTTTTTGTAAGTACTCATGTACTATGTTCATCTTACTTTCACTAATTGTTCCGTACGTTGAAATAAGATTCATAGGTATGATAAAACCTGAAAATACAAATACGGTCATTTAAGTTTAACTTGATGAATGGCGACTTTGACTACTTATGTCACAAAACCATCATCATATCCACACATACCGTCAGTAACGGGGCCCAAATTTAAGACCGACTTAAGTAGTATTATTTCATATAGTCTGTTTTAATATATGCCATTATGTACACATGTAATGAACATAACAAAACAACAGATCTAAGGGGTTTTATGTTATTAATATGAAATATATATATAAATGAAATGATAAGTGAAAACAAAATATAAACCGTAATCAAACGGAACATATAGTGTTATCGTCAGCTGTTGCTACTGCGACCTGATAACGGTCAAGGCTAGCCGTTTAATTTATAATGATTCTTTAAAGCTCTGGTAATCTGTTCGTGTAAAAATCTGTACATAATAATAGGTTCACCTCTTGATTAATCTGCATATGTTTTTCTACCAAACAAACAAGTACCGCAACCACTGAATTGTCCTTTGTATAAAAACATTGTTGAATCACTAAATTTACTTCGACTTTTCAGACCCGAACAAATACATTGCCTTCAGCATTTGATTATCTGGGCATTGGAATAGGAAAATTGTAAATGATATATTCAATCTCTTTACGCTGTGTATAAATAACATTCCTGATTTCTTGTTGTGTTATAGTAATTCTATTGTAAATTGTTGGTATTTTTTGGCAATAATGTTATATTACGAAATGTTCATTTTTTAATCTTATTATTCTTTTTTGTGATAATTGTTATGCATATTTAGATGCATGTAGATAGAAATTGTACAATTACACACAAAACTTGTGTTCAATGTTTCTAATTTTTCTCATTGTTATATAAAGGTTTGTGAAGTTTCGCTGATTGATCTGACAACCTGTCAAACGCAATTATGGTTAGTTTATGCTTATTTAAGCACATTTGTTTAGAAAAAACCTCGTGTGATATGTCTCATTTTCCAAAGTTAAACATTTTTAAAAGTTTGTACTTTCAAAAAGTAAAAACGTTCGTTACAAAAATTACGCAGTACATAAATGAAGAATGTTTCGTTCGTGTAAGAAACTTATTTAAAAAGCTAGCACCTTCAATGAGTTAAATCTTGCGTTGTACGTATTACACAATACATGTTCGAAGAATGTTTCCCCCGGTCTTATTCCATATGAAGACCTTGTGTTTTTTCAAGGGTAAAATTATACGAAAAGATAACGAATACATACTCTGTACACTTCTTTCTTCATCATCGGGATGTTCTGTGTCCTCTAAATTACTGGGACCTGGAAAACAATCATGTAAAGTAAATTTAATTATTGCTTAACAATTTCTCCCCTATCAAAAAATTACCAATATAAATAACTATAAATATAGTTGCGAATATATAAACTGGCGCAAATAGTTTCATTGTGAAATGTTCATTTTTAATCTTATTATTCTTTTTTGTGATAATTGTTTTGATTATATTGTAATGCTGACGGCCGAGCGGGGTTTTAGTTTGTCGTCAAATCCCCGCAGCTGTCTATCTTTTGTTTCCTAATAAACAGAATTCAAAAAATGAAAAATATTGAAAGGTATGGGCGTATTATTTTTTGCATATTATTTGACATTTGTTCAGTTGAATGTATATATGTAAATGATGTAAATTATAAACGCATATGGACTACATGTATCATAGAAAAGAAGCTTGATGTGATGACCATAGACGCTCATAAATTTTATAAGCTAAGCGCTTACCATATATACTAACGAAGAGATCCAAACAGAATCAAAGGTATGTAACAGCCAATCAGATTGGAGTAATGAGTTTATAAGGGTATAAATAGCAGAACTTTGAGGAATAAGTCAGTCCGGATTGTGAAATCGTTTACATCGCTCTTCTTATAATTATCGGGTCTTTGCTGAACGACTAGAGTTACGGAATCTATTAATCCACATTCATATAGAAAGCCAAAGGCATCGTGAGAGGGTCGTAGATTGTCAAACAATAGTACCGGTCGTGGTGTTATAAAGAAGAGGTTGAAACGTCTTATTAAGCATTGGGTGCGTGGTTTGGTTAGTTTGGGTTGAAACAAGGTGAGTCATAGAGCCTGGTGTGTTGCAAGAGTTGTTAGTGGTAACCCTATATGAATCAGACATTGATTTTCATTAAAACGTTGTTTTGTGTTCAATAATTAAATTCTTGTAGTGTCATTAAATATGTGTTAATCTTGATTATTGATATGCCTTTCTGTATCACACATTAAATGTTTGTATACTTAATGAAACATAGTATGTGCGTTTTTACATGTACCGCATTTTGTTAGTGTTGAATAGTTTTCAACAAACCACTCAGTGCGCAAATTACAAATTTACAAGAATTACAAATTTGCAAGTTAAAAATTTGGTGGCAGCGATGAGATCATTCTGACTATAACCAGTCAGAACCCATATTTTACGTCTTGTATATTGTTACAGGTGTACTGCTGGCTTGTGGAGTTTGTAACAAAACGAATGCTAATGATCAATCGCATAGAAATTTGCCAGTTTATTAACAAAGCAATCAAAGTACTGGAAGTACACAACCAAAGACAAAAATGTAAAACCTGCTATATATGATGGATCCAGCGCTTGGTTGGATTTCAAAGCACATTTTGAGGCATGTGCAGACATCAATGTGTGGAACGCAAAACAAAAATGTCTCTACCTAGCTGTATCATTAAGAGGTCAAACACAAGGTGTTTTGGGAACCTTGGAGCTGACAAACCATGTTATGAACAGTTGTCCAAAGCAAAAGAAGATAGGTTCACTCAACCTAATCAAACAGAACTATATAGAGCACAACTTCGTGACAGACGACAACGTGCCATAGAGACATTGTCAGAAATGGGCCAAGATATACCTAGGCTGATAAATCTTGCTTACCAATAAGCTCCAGCTAATGTCCATGAAACTTTTGCCAAGGGACAGTTTGTATATGGTTTAATAAGCACAGACATGAGGCTAAGAACCAAACAAGCTAGGCCATCATTCTAAATGAAGCTGTTAAGACATGCTGTAGAGTAGGGAGCCTTCCAAAAAGCTGATAAACCTATGACTTTCAACAGTATACGCGAAGTATAAATCCCTCAGTTGTTGAAAGCTCTGGTGTACCAAACAACGAGTTTCAAATGCTTAAGGCATCTTTGTTAACAATGCAAGAAACTTTGGACAAAATTCCGAAACAGTTCGGTGGTCAACAAATAGATCAGGTCTAAAGACCACCATACCAAAACGGGAGGCACAACAATCGTCCCCGCGTATGTAATGCTTTGGGTTTGGAAAATATGGCCATAAAAAGATTTCATGTCCAAACAAAGATATGTGGAAAAAACATCTCCCAATATTCTGACATTTTTCAACAAAGGGTAGGTCATATCAATTAAATCAATTCTAGACTTGCGTAGAAACTAGCGTAAATAATAAGCAAATAAAGTGTTTGGTTGACACAGGAGCTACATTAAGTGTTGTATCGTCACATATGATAAACGCTTATTTATTTATTTTTGGATTTAACGCCGAATCAACACATTTTAGGTCATTGACATTATAGTCTAATTTTCATGGAAGGGTATAACCTCCCCGGGTGGGATTCGAACCCGTACCCCCTTCGGGACACGAGATTCCGAATCCCGGCCCGCTACCAACTGCGCTATCGCCTCTGGTTGATGATAAACGCATTTATACAGCCTGTAGAACTCAGATCCGTCGAACTTGACATTTTATTAAGTGTTTGTTTGTTTTCGGTTGGGTTTAACGCCGTAGCAACACATTGTATAGGTCATATAACGGCGGCCAGTCAACCTACTCACATTTCCTAAAAAGGCAATATCTCTGGATTTAGGTGTAAACGAACTTCTTTGCGCATACTTTCGTCAGTGACCGGCAACTGCCCTACATACTTAAAATCATTGGTAGGAGGGAAATTAACCGTGGAAATAATTTCATGACCAAACTCCACAAAAGTATGCCCCGACCGGGAATTGAACCCACGACCCCTCGATCAACTGAGCTAGCCGGGCGGCTTCCGTTAATTAAAGAGGGAAAACGAATGTCACAGTAGCAAATTAGCAATCTGTGATTATGACAATGAGGTTGACGTAATTGTATGATATATCGATGTTGACCTTATAAAAGGTTTAGATGTTATGTATGTTTTCAAAATGATTGTTGAAGTCGCAAATAAGCGAATAAGCATTGAAGAGAAAGTGACACATTTAAGTTGTGAAGGATTAATTGGTTGTTATAGGATTACAGCCGCTGAAATGATCAATATATCACCAATGTCAGAAATGAATATACCTGGCAAAGTTAAAACTGGATAGATTGGTGGAGGAATTTGACAGAATCGAGCAAACGCATTCTGGGAAGTGATATTGAGGTCGTTGCCAAATGTATTGTTGAACTGAAGAAATACATTCCAGTCAGAATCATAAATACATCGGATACAGAACAAATCACACAACAGGGGACTAACTTAGCAAGCCTCAGTTCAGTAGAATTTAGTACAAGGTACGAAACACCAAGATAAAAACTTGGAATTTATTCCTACACATATCCAGGAGCTATATACCAATCCCAGTGAGTGTAAACACAAGAACAAGATAGGAATGTATTAAAGCTTTAAACAAAGTACTCCAGCATTATCTCGAAGTATTAAAAACATTAGTAACACTGCATTGGATTGGGTATGTACATCTCAACGTTAATCTACCCTACCCGAAGTTATGATGGGAGAATGGGGTTTTCAAAAGTCAAAATGTATGTGTGTGTAGGGATTCGTTTACCGTCTCTAGTGGTAAGGATACGTTTAGCATTTGACACACATTGTGAGCTGAGCTCTTTAACAATTTATGCCTCTGACATTTCTGCCAAGTCAGGGCAGCGGATGACACCTTTGCTTGATATCAGTGTTTAGTGAATAGTACAGAAACATTTGATGCCACAGAACGATCTCAATTTAGGTAAACTCTCCGATTGTTGTTTTCTCGAGACCTCGATCAGGAGCTCGCCACTACGGAGATTCCTGACCGATTTTGGTGTTCCAATCAGTGATGAAATGGTCTTTTCTATGATAAATGGGTTCAGTTAAGATTTTTTCTCTCCCTCTACTTTGAGGAAGCGTGAACAAGATGATTGACTTGCTAGTTAAACTATTGGATGATTCATCAGACTTATGTTTTATAGTATTTGTTAAAGGATCCATGGTTTATTAATTATGATTCTTCACCAAGGTTCCCCAGCCACCATGGACTCCAACAAAGGGAAGTGCAATGGAGGCGGGTATCCAGCCTCCGAACCACAAGGATACCTGAAAGATATACTTGCATGAAATTGCAAATGAAAACATTCAACACAATTGGCCTATGAGCCACCGCATTCTATAACAGGTTAGTTGAATTTATAAAATTGAAAGAAATGTGTTGCATACTCAGTAGACACACGCAAATTCTAATGTAGAACACACATGTTTTTACAAATAGAAGGTATGCTAATAGCGTTGTTAACTTTTGGAGAGTGTGCACATCCAGGAATACATGTATTTACATAAATGCATCAACTTTTGTAAGTATGCAGCTATTCAATGGCAAGGCATAACCAGCCAATTGACCAAGTCGGGCCCACTTGGACACCCGTCTACCCTGAATCAGAGGCCAAAGTAGTGTGTTGGGAAGACTGGAGATCCCTGCGTCTCCCTCAACTAGCAGGGTCCTCCTTTCCCTGGTACGGGACGCTGCCCGCGGCAAACGGGCAGTTTTGATGTTAGCTATATGCCCATCAAGCAGGCGCAAACTAGCACCTACATAATGATCACATGTTTCTCCTCCTAACCACGGAGAAGTCCCAAAAAGAGGAGAATCATGGTCAGAAGGCAAGTCGTTGTCCCAATGAATTTTAGAAGATGTGTTCTTCAATATTCCCATGACATTCCTGCTTCCGCTCACTTGACATTTCTAAAACATTAGAAAAGGTTAGAAAAGGGTATTATTGGCCAGGTCTTCAACATTCTGTACGAACGTATATTTCGGGTTGCGCTTCATGTATGCACCGTAAACGACCAATTCAGACTAAGAGAGCACCGCTACAAATTGTAAGGTCAGGATATCCGTTCGAACGCATTGCAATTGATATACTTGGTGAACTACCTCGTACTGAACAATTAAATAAATATCTTGGTTATCGCTGACTATTTCACTAAGAGGACAGAAAAATTTCCTTTGGCAAATATTGAGGCTAGAACTGTCGCCAAAAAAAGTAGTTGAGGAAGTTATAGCTAAGTTTGGTATACCAAAGACCATTCAATCAGTTCAAAGTAGGCAATTTGATAGAGAGCTTTTTACTGAATTGTATGATTTATTACAAATAAACAAAACTAGGACTACGCCTTATCACCCTCAGTCAGGCGGTATGGTAGAACGTTTCGACAAAACGTTAGCTACTATGTTAAGTATGTATGTTAAAGAAACTCATGCTGATTGGATTAAGGAACTGCCGTATGTTATGATGGCTTACCGAGCAACTGAGCACGAGTTAGCATGTATGAGTCAAAACTTATTAATGTTGGGTCGTAAAACCTCCACTCCACTAGACATTGCTGGTTAAAACCGTACCTCAGACCCAATGGGCTTAGGAACTACAAGAACGATTAGAGTCAGCTCATAATTAAGTAAGAGAATATACAGGTAGATCGATTCAACGACAGAAAAGAAACCATGATGCCAGGCTATACTTTAAAACGTTTGCACATGGTGACAAGGTTTTTATATATTTTCCTGTCAAGAAGGTAGGATGTTCATGAAATGGCATGTCATTTTGGCGTGGACCATTTGTTGATGGAGAAAGATTATCGGATGAGTAAACTGTGGTTCCGAACAAATAGTTCATGTAAACCGTTTAAAGAAAGTAAAATATCAAACTCTGTCTGGTGAGGCTATTGAGACCGATCATTATAGTGATAATGAATTTGACGGGCTAGACCTTAATGGTCAAGACATAGCTGAAATGTATGTCGAAACTGATACTCATGGTCCAATATCAGAAGCGGTTGTAACCACTTAAAGATATGGTCGCACAATCCGTTAGCCATTATATTCGCAAGACTATATTTCTTCCATTTTCAGTATGCCGAAAATTAAGACCACTACTAGTAAAAAAACACATCCAAAAACAAACCCTTCAATTGTGCATTGAATGCTATCATATACATGTATCTATAAGTTATAAATGCAAATTTGGTTCAAGCTCATATAATTTGTCCATCGGCCATCTGATATATCAACCATCAACAATTTGATATATGTTAAATTGTAAAGCATTGAGTTAATTCTACTTTTCTCTTCCGTCTGTTTCTGCATTCCCGTTGTATTGCTTATAGTGCTATAATGTCTTGCTGTCATTTCTCGTTTTGATAGAAATATGGTATTTTGTTTGTTTGTTTGGGTTTAACGGCGCGCCAACACAAAAAGGTCATATCGCGCCGATAAATATGGTATATATTTTATGTAATATAATATTACCTCTTCAGTCCATTTTTAAGTTTGTAAGATCTAATGTAAATTTAGTTAAATGTAAAACGTTTAAGAATACAAAATGAACCCACAATAAAATTTACGCAAGTTTTT
This sequence comes from Mactra quadrangularis, assembly GCA_025267735.1. Classification (NCBI taxonomy): domain Eukaryota; kingdom Metazoa; phylum Mollusca; class Bivalvia; order Venerida; family Mactridae; genus Mactra; species Mactra quadrangularis. Next base: position 7,431,958 of record CM046301.1, on the reverse strand, counting down.
TTAATATTGTCACGTAACATATCGCATAAAACACCATCTCGACTATTTTGTCAAGTCATATTATCCTTCTACCTTAAGTTATGGCCTATAAACTATGCCCGATGATTTTAAGAGTTATCATATTCAATTTTGCCCTGGTGCTATAGTCCAGATGTTTCTAAAAAAGCTTGCTGAATGTTTATTTCGATAGCTCCGACAAATTTAGTTCGTGCTCAATGCTTAAACTTTTCCCCTTCTTTCCTTGCAGTGTTCATGCATGCATAACGTTTGCCTCTTTCCAATTGATGTTGATGATGATGTTTGTCCTTCGCTGGCGAAGATGACCATACTGTATTACGTCTTAATTGGTCTTGTGGGTCCGCTGATGGCTAATCAGACCGATTTTTGCCCTGAAGATTTGACCACATGACGAACATGGATGAGATGGAGCTTCCAAGTCGATGGAGACAGCTCTGGACTTTCGTTCTGCTCGTTTTCTCTCGGCCTCGGTTATTCTTTTTGCTTCTGCAGCATGTGTCCCGATGAAAATCCGACGACGCCATGAGGATCTGTCAGCAGCAGGACTTTCCCAGTTGTTGTGGTCAAAGCCCAAATCCTTTAGAGAGGATTTGAGGCTGTCCTTAAAACGTTTCATCTGCCCACCAACAGATCGTTTACCTTCATAGAGTTCACCATACAGTAGCTGTTTTGGTAACATATCATCAGACATACGGACAACATGTCCAGCCCATCTTGCTTGGGATCTCTTCAGAAGAGTATGAATGCTTTGGAGTCTAGCAAGCTCAAGAACTTCGGTGTCTGGTACCTTGCCTTGCCATTTGATGTGTAACATTTTGCGCAATGAACTGAGATGAAAATGTTTTAGTTGTCTTGCATGTCTGCTGTAGACTGTCCATGTCTCACTGGTATAAAGGAGGATGGTCATAACAACAGCTTTGCATACCTTTAGCTTGGTAGCTAAACTAAGACCTCATCTTTCTCAAACCTTCTCTCTTAGCCTTCCAAAGGTTGAGCTGGCTTTAGCTATTCTGTTGTTTACTTCAGCATCAATGGTAGTGTTGCTTGTAAGTTTGCTTCCAAGTAAAGCTTTCTACTGCCTTGAGACGCTGTCATTTCACCATGATGCATGGCTCTTTGTAAGGGTCACTTGGAGCTGGTTGGGACATTACCTTAGTATTCTTTGTACTTATAGTAAGACCGAAGTTATCACAGGCATCTGAGAACCGGTTCATTTCAGCTTGCATTTTTGGTTCAGTGGCGGCATTGAGAGCACAGTCGTCAGCAAATAGAAAGTCTCTAATGACAGTTTCTTTTACATTTGTCACTGCTTGTAGGCGTCTGAGGTTAAGCAGTTTACCATCAGTCCTATATCTGAGATGAATTCCATCTTCATCGTCCTTAAATGCATCTGTTAGCATGGCAGAGAAGACCATACTGAACAGAGTTGTTGCAAGAACACAACCCTGTTTTACACCAGTTTACACTGGAAAGACTGGTGATTCATCACTGTCGTCCATAACCTTAACCATCATACCATCATGGAACTGACGTACAATAGAGATGATTTTGTCTGGGCAGCCAAATTTTCCCATGATTTTCCATAAGCCATTTCTGCTGACATTGTCAAAAGCATTTGTGAGGACAATAAATATGATGAAGATCTCTCTGTGCTGCTCCATTGACTTTTCTTGTAATTGACGAGCTGCGAAGATCATGTCAGCTGTTCATCGTTCTGCACGGTAACCACACTGGCTCTCTGGGAGGAGGTCTTGCTCCAGATGTGCCAAGAGCCTGTTAAGCATCAGCCTGGCTAGTATCTTCCCAGCTATTGACAAAAGCGATATGCCACGATGGTTGTCACATATCTGCCTGTTACCTTTTCTCTTGTATATGTGGACAAGGCTTGCATCCTACAGTTGTTGGGGAATTAGCTCCTCATTCCAGATAGCTTGGAAGATGGTGGTGAGTTCTTTAATGATGGCAGGTCCTCCTGACTTGTAGATCTCAGCTGGTATTGCATCTGCTCCAGGAGCTTTACCACTGTATAGCTGGTTGACTGCTTTATTGACTTCCATTTCAGTTGGAAGAAGATCAAGGTCATTGTTTACATCTACTTGTAGAAGGCGAGCTATGGCCTCTTCATTGATGTTTGATGAACGGTTAAGAACATTGTTAAAGTGTCCTGCCCAGCGTTCCAGGATCTTGCTTTTTTCTGTGTGAAGTGTCTTTTCATCTGTACTCAACAGTGGGGAAGAACCTGAAGACCGGGGACCGTAGCATCATAGAACTGCTTTATGTTATTGTTATCAGCATAGCTTTGGATTTCTTCAGCTATCTTACTGTACCAACAATTTTGCATCAAACGAAGTTTCTTCTGTACCTTGTTACGACTGGCAGCAAATTTGTCTTTCTTGGATTGGGAGGTGGGATCATTCTGATGTGCCTTCAAAAGTTGATGTTTCTCTTCAAGAAGAGCCTGTATCTGTGGATCATGTTTTATCAAACCAGTCCTGGGGTGCGTTTTATCAATATTGCTGGTTTTTACGCTCTGTAGATCCATGGTGTGCAAAGGCTGTACAGTACACAGTGTTTCTGAAGTTAGACCACATTTGTTCAGCATTGGATAGAGTAGTATGATGTAATGTGTTTAGGTTTCGTTCCAGGTCAATGGCAAGATCTGAAGTGGTCTGGTTTACTCTAAGCTTGTTGACATTCAGAAGTTTTGGTGACTTCTGTCCCTGAGGTATCCGCATGGGCTGGATGCGTAACTTCAACTTTGATATGATGAGACGATGGTCCAGCACTCTGCACCACACATTGCTCTAGTGACTTTGAAATCCTGAATGTCCCTTCGCCTGGTAATGACATACATGGAGTCAATGAGATGCCAGTGTTTTGAACGTGGGTGCATCCACAAAGTCTTGTGTCGAGTTTGGAGACGATAAAGAGTGTTGGAGATCACCAGTTTATAAGCAGCACATGTCTTGAGTAGCAAGAAACCGTTAGAGTTGCATTTTCCAATACCATGACGGCCAATGACTCCGTCCCAGGTTTCATGATCAGTCCAAACTCGAGCATTAAAGTCCCCAAGTAGGAAGAGCTTGTTTGATTTTAGGTACCACAGAGATAAGTGTGTCTAGCTCTTCGTAGAACTTGTTCTTGATGTCATCAGGGTTTGTCATGGTGAGAGCATAGGCACTGATGATAGTTGCAATCTTCTTTTTGCCAAGAGGAAGTTGCATGGTCATCAATTTGTCATTTATACCTTCAGGAAGCTTTGTGAGATTGCGGGCTATGTCCGACTGAAATGCGAACCCCACACCTGCTTCTCTGTGTTCCATACTACTTCTACCACACCAGAAGAATGTATAGCCTCCACCAACCTCTGTTAATTGACTTTTCTCAGCCAGACGAGTTTCACTTAGAGCTGCTATGTCTATATTGTAGCGAGCTAATTCTTTCGCAACTAGAGCTGTCTTCTTTCAGGCCTGTCAGCATTAGTGTAAAAGTATTAGTAAAGTCCTCACATTCCATGTGCCAATATTTAGCACCTTTGTTGATAATTTCTTTGTAAGTCGACCGCTTTAAAAGGGACCCGCCAGCCGCAGCAAGCAGCTTGTGTTGAAACAGACTATGTTTAGGGCACCTTTTCTAGCCCCTTCCCCTATCCCTGGGGTGGGCAGAGTAATTCCTAAAAAGGACTGCTTAATCGTCTAGGGAGCTGCCGAACTCAGCTGCTGTTCAGATAAGAGCGACCCTATGCGCTAGACCGCCTAAATGCAGGTTTGTGTCTACAGCTGCCAGTGTACCCACACCTGCTGCTTCGACACTAGCCCATCGCCATAGGGCATGTTTAGTATGACTTGCGCTTGAGTTTGATTAAAGTGAAGGTGAGTTGCGCAGATCGTCAGCCTCACTCTCTCGTCCCATCCTATTTTGACCCGGTGGCAAGATATAATCAAGATGGCTAGAGATATGTAGGATGCAGTGGATGGCCATCGAAGAAAAACAGGCTTCGCCGAGCCCTCGAAGTGTTCCACGTCACTTTGATTGATTTGCTATTTACTCATAGCTGGGGGTATGATCGTGGGTATCAGGGCGTGTCCACACGCCGGTGGGCCATGCATACCGCACGTTTGGGGCAAACCTGCTCCGAGGCCCTTGAAGTTCAGCCTGAGGCCGCAGGGTGCTCAGTTGACATGTGTCGCCACTGGGAGGCACTACATAGGGCTTGTCTGTGGAGAGGCTTTGTACTGGCACGGGAGACTTACGCACTTGGCTCCCTATTCGCAAAACCGCTAGCCAGCGGCGGGACCGAAATCAGAAGGTAAGAAGCACACAACACACAGCACACTACACTAGACGCATCAACAGACCGGAAGACACACACAATTGATGCTAAATAATATGTTATTCCATTAAATGTTTATGAAGACCTTATGGTTTTTCAAGCGTAAAATTATACGAAAAAATAACGAATACATACTCAGTGCACTTCTTCCTTCATCCTCGGGATGTTCTATGTCCACTAAATTACTGGGACCTGGAAAACAATCATGGAAAATAAATTGGATTATTGCTTAACAATTTCTCCCTAGTAAAAAAAAATACCATTTAACATCTAAAATATAACCTAAAGGTTATAAATACTGTAACTATAAATATACTTGCGAATATTTAAGCTGGCGCAAATAGTTTCATTGCGAAATGTTCATTTTCAATCTTATTATTCTTTTTTGTAATACATGTAATTGTTTTGATTAAATAGATGCAAGACATTGCAAGTTGATAGAAATTATAAAATTACACACAAAATTTGTGACAAACTTGTGTTTCTAAATTTCGGTATTTTTCTTAGTTAAATAAATGTTTGTAAGGTTTTACTTAATGACCAGACGATCTGTCAATACAAAATACAATAATGGCTAATTTTTACCCATTTATACATATCTTTTACATATTTCTGATAACTCCTCAGTGTGATAGGTCTATTATCTATAAAGTCGGAAAATTTAAAGTGCTTTCATCTTCAATGAGTTAAAGCTTGCTTTGAGAATATAACACTTTACATGTTCGGAGTATGTTTTCCATGGACTTTCTTTTTATTCAATCATATGTTATTTCATTAAATGTTTATGAAAACGCTTGGTTTTGAAAGCCTACGGAAGGTAAAAATTACATACTCTGTTTATTACTTCCTTCATCTTCTACTTGTTCAATGTCATTTGGATTACTGGAACCTGGAAAACGATTAAAGCATAACTTCATTTCAAACTTTAAATAAAGCAGAATTTGGCATAAATTCTGGTGAGTTATGATCAATTTTTAACATATCCAAAATATCGTAAAACTCATTAACTCCTTTAGTGGGCCTAATGTTGATTCCATGGGCAAAATCGTTGATGAGGACTTGAGGTGATACTACATATTAGGCCACAACAAACTCATAATATGTTTACGGAAGTTTTCACATATTTTGTATTTTGACAAGCAAGCAAAAATAGACAAAAAAAATGTGTCTTTTCTAAAACATTTTTTAACCAAATGTAAACAAAAGTATAGAAACTATGGACTTAATTTAGAAACGCAAAAGAAATTATTTTATAGTGCTAATAAGTCACGACAGTCCCTTATATCATATCGATGTGTCATGATTATGCACAGTTAAATATAAATCTGCATATCGTATTTTGACTCTATAACAATTATTTTATGGATTATCAGATATCAAGTAGCGGTATGAATTGTAAGGCATGTTAACTATCCCTTCAGATTCAAATTCAAATAAATATAAACTAGTTAGGAGTAGGGATGTAGATGTATAAACTTCCTTGAATGTAACAAAAAGTTTAAACTTAAGCATTTATCTTAACTATTACTATTAACACTATAAAACATTAGGATCCATTTTCAGAATAATACTTATAACCAGCTTCGTTGTACAAATATAATGAACAAAAACCGCTGTCGACTTTTTTATGTATGAATATACAAATGTTGTATTTTTGTTGGTTATGTTTTGTTGGGTTCAAAGCCGTAGGCAACATATTGTATAGGTGATATCACGGCGGTCAGTCCACCTACTCACTGTTCCTGGAAAGGCTAAATACCTTGATTTAAATGTTAACCAACTACTAGGCGCATACTTCCGTCAGTGTCTAACTTATGCCGTACATGATTTTGAAACAGTGGTAGAAGGGATAATGGCCGTAGAAATTATTTCATGACCAAGCTTATCGAAAGTATGCTCTGTCCGGAAATCGAACCCACGACCCCTCGATCAATAGACTTGTGCGCTACCAACTGAGCTAGCCGGGCGGCTCAAATGTTGTACTATTAATTGAGTTAATTTGCTCTAGACTAACACCACCCAACATTACTAACATAAGCCTAAACATTTAAGTATCTGAACTCCTTTGAAATTATAATGAGTCAAACTTGTTTATGTTTAGTGTATAAAATGTTATATATTCTTAATGATTAAGTAAATTATGGACTAAACAACATTTAACTATACTTAAGTTAGCATGCATGGGAATTTTAGGGGCAGCACACCTATAAGACTTCAATGAACCAATGACTATTCGGTGTATGCACTTAGTCTTATTATTATTGTAAATTAGGCTGAGAACTAAACAACACCTAACTGTTCATTGGTTAGTCTGAAAATCTTTTGGGTCAGCACCCCTCTAAAATAATTATGGGCCCAACATAATTAAAAATCATTTTTAGGAGAGAGAATGGCCGTAGAAATAATTTCATGACCAAGCTCCACAAAATTTAGCCCCGTCCATTAATCGACAAAAGGAAAATGTCGTGCATGATGAAAGCAGTGACGATGAAGAGGTTGAGAAGGAAGTGAATATGGAGTATGGTGAACGCAAGATGATAATATAGAAAATGTATAAGAAAGAAAAAGGGTCGGTGATAAATAATGGCGTAACAATCGAGTTAGAAAATGATGAAACGAAGAGGATAGATTTTGGGGATGAAGATTTACTTTTTGGTATTTTTTAAAACAAGAGCTGAACAATTTCAAACGCAAAAAGGTAAAAAGGGCTGCTAAGCTAAAGATTCATGCCGCTTTAAGTGATGCTCAAAATGACAATGATAATTTTTGAGACGATAGTTACCTGTGACATAAACTGGCGCAAATCGTTTCATTGTAACATGTTCATTTTCAATATTTTTATTATTTTTTTGTGAAAATTGTTTTGATTATATAGATGCATGAAGATAAAAATAGTACAATTACACACAAAGTTAGTGACAAACTTGTCTTTTTAAATTCCTGTATTTCTCTAAGTGAAATAAATGTTTGTAAGGTTTCACGAAATTACCAGACGATCTGTCAATACAAAGTACAATAATGGATACTTTTATACCCATTTATACATAATTTTTACATATTTTTGATAACTCCTCAGTGTGATAGCTCTATTATTTCTAAAGTCAAAAATTTTAAAGCGCTTTCATCTTCAATGAGTTAAAGCTTGCATTGAGAATATAACACATTACATGTTCGGAGTACGTTTTCCATGGTCTTATTTCCATTCAATCATTATGTAATTTCATTAAATGTTTTTGTAAACGCTTTGGTTTTGCAAATCTTAATTTCTATGGAAGGTAAAAATTACATACTCTGTTTATTACTTCCTTCATCCTCGACTTGTTCAATATCATTTGGATCACTGGAACCTGGAAAAGAATCATTTATATAAAAGTTTGTTATTGATCAAAATATTTTTCCTTGTTGAAACATGTCAATTTAACATCCAAAAACAAACCCTTAAAACCCGGGTCGATAGCGCAGTTGGTAGCGCGCCGGAATTTGGAATCTCGTGCCCGAGGGGGTGCGGGTTCGAATCCCGCCCGGGGAGGTTATACCCTTCCATGAAAATTTGACAATAATGTCGATTTTCCTCCATTGATTAGATAATATGGAGAAGTTTCCGGCCTTGTGGAAGGGTAGGTGAGTACTGGTTATAGACTATGGTCCAGGAAAGCTAAGTCAGGTGCGCTGGACGCCGTAAAATGACATAAATTGTGTTGACACGGCGTTAAATCTATAAAAAACAAACAAACAAAAACATAACAAACCCTTAAATTGTGTATTGTATTCTATCATTGCAAGTTATAAGTGCAAATTTGGTTCCAGCTCATATAATTTTTCGATCGGAAGATAAAGACATAGTGTTTGCAGTAATTAAGAAATCATTAGATATATGTTACAATTGTTAAGCATCGAGTTTATTCTACTTTTCTTTTCCGTTTTTTTTCTGCCTTCCCGTTGTATTGCTTCTAGTTCTAGAGCGTCTTGTTGTCATTTCTTTTTTTATATAAATATGGTATATTTTTCATGTAGTATAATATAACCTATTAAGTCCATTTTTAAGTTTGTAAGATCCAATGTAAATTCAGTTTAAAGTAAAACGTATAAGAATCCAAAATGAGTCAAAAATAAAATTAACGCGATTGTTTTATATTGACGCGTTACATATCGCACAAAACACCATCTCGACTATTTTGTCAAGTCATATTATCCTATCTAATTATAACCTATATACTATGCCTGGTGATTTTAAGAGTTATAATATTCAATTTTGGCCTGGTGCTATAGTCCAGATTTTTTAAAAAAAACTTGCTTATTGTTTTTTTCGATAGCTCCGACAAATTTAGTTCGTGCTCAATGCTTAAACTTTTCCCCTTTTTTACTTGCAGTGTTCATGCACGCAGTATGCCTCTGTCCAATTGACGTTAAATAATATGTAATTCCATTAAAAGTTTATGAAGACCTTATGGTTTTTCAATCGTAAAATTATATGAAAAGATAACGAATACATACTCAGTGCACTTCTTCCTTCATCCTCGGGATGTTCTGTGTCCTCTAAATTACTGGGACCTGGAAAACAATCATGGAAAGTAAATTTAATTATTGCTTAACAGTTTCTCCCCTATTAAAAAGATTACCATTTAACATCTAAAATATAACCTAAAGGTTATAAATAACTATAAATATAGTTGCGAATATATAAGCTGGCGCAAATAGTTTCGTTGTGAAATGTTCATTTTCAATCTTATAATTCTTTTTTGTAATAATTGTTTTGATTATATAGATGCATGTTGATAGAAATTGTACAATTACACACAAAATGTGTGACAAACTTGTGTTTCTAAATTCCTGTATTTCTCTAAGTTAAATAAATGTTTGTAAGGTTTTACTTAATGACGATCTGTCAATACAAAATACAATAATGGATACTTTTTTACCCATTTATACAGATCTTTTACATATTTTTGATAACTCCTCAGTGTGATAGCTCTATTATCTATAAAGTCAGAAATGTCAAAGCGCTTTCATCTTCAGTGATTTAAAGCTTGTGTTGAGAATATAACACATGACATGTTTGGAGTATGTTTTCAATGGTCTTATTTCCATTCAATCATATGTAATTTTTATTAAATGTTTTTAAAACGCTTTGGTTTTGCAAGTCTACGGAAGGTAAAAATTACATACTCAGTTCATTACTTCCTTCATCCTCGACTTGTTCAATGACATCTAGAATACTGGAACCTGGAAATAATTATTTATTCAATAGTTTAATATTGATCAAAATAGTATTCCTTGTTGAAACATGTCAATTTGAAATCCAAAAACGAATCCTTCATTTGTGAATTGAATTTTATCAAATAAATGTATCTGTAAGTTATAAATGCAAATTTGGTTCAAGCCCATATGTGTAAAATGTATTAAGCGTCAGATGGCGGCACTGTATACGCAGTTATGAAGTAACATCTTGATCATTGTTAAACTTGTTAAGCATTAAATCTATGAGTCGGATTAACAAGGACCTACGTAATATTTTATCAGTAACGTTTAAAGCATTGCTTCATTTCAAACTTTAATGAAGTAGAATTTGGTATATGTCTGGTGAGTTATGATCAATTTTAAAACTCATAAACTCCTTTAGTGGGCCTAATAATGATTCCATGGGCAAAATCGTTGTTAAGGACTTGAGGAGATACTACATATTAGGCCACAACAAACTCATAATATGTTTACGGAAGTTTTCACATATTTTGTATTTTGAGAAGCGAGTTACAAGTTTTGTTGCACCTGATTCTATTCATGTGCATTCGTTTTGAATTTTATCTAGTAGCTTAAATTCAATGTGAGAAGCATTTCCCCAACATAACATATTCCAGAATTGGTCGAATGAAAGAAGTAGTTTTAATGGGTTTCCTATCTAGGATGTATTTTAGTTAGCTCATTTACACGTAGTCATAGATATTATGTGCGAGTGCCAGTTACAACTTTAAGAGAGAATTAATTGTATTATCAACAAAAGGTCAACAGAAGATCTTAAAATCGAAACAATATCATATATAAAATAAAAATAGAAAAAGAAGGGACCCATGAATAGAGCCTTGCGGGACACCAGCTGAATAATTTCCCAGTTACACTTCTGTTTGATAAATGGTAAGTAAACCGCCGCATGTTCTAGTTTTGAGAGAAGACCTCTGTGTCACGCCCTATCAAATGTCTTACTGATATCAAAGAAGACAACACGAGCGGCTTGCTCATTATCTAGTGCTTTACAAACAGAATCATATATATATCATATATGGTTCATTGTTGAATCACCGGGTGTGAAACCAGACTGCACAGGAATGAGAAATTATTTTCTAGAGGATGGTGGAATAGTTGTTTGAAGATCAAGCGTTCAAAGAAGGTGCAAAATAGGACGATAGTTATTAAAGAAGAGCCGCCTTTTTAATATTGCTGGCACGTAGGCCTGTTGTAAGACACTAAACTACACACCAGAGAGGACACAAATAGGTTGAGAGTTCGTGGGCGGCTTCACGTAGAATTTTATTACTTGTGCCATTTGATCCAGACGCTTTATCTACATTTAATGATCTGAGAAGTTGCATGTGCTGTAAGAGTGATTCCATCCAAGGACCATGATCAAGAGTAAGTTTGTTGAAATAGTCAATTAAAATATTTGCCTTACTTTTGTCAGAGAAGTTTAGCTCTTGTGTTTCGGGATCTTTTAATGGAGAATTGAGAAAGTTTTGTTTGAAGATACATATATGAACGATTTTGGGGTTTCCCACCAGTCTTTTGATACAGAGATGTGTTTTTGAATTAATCAGACAGTGTATAAAAATAGTTCGATTCAGCATTTAGCTTTCCTTATTTATTATATTGTTTCGCTTCTGAGTTTTCCTAAATTTAGCTAATGATTCTTTGCCTTTCTGTATGCACGTTTTCTTTTTCGGATTTGACTCCTAATTTTACTTGACATATAAAGGTCTTACAAGGATTTATTTGTTTTGTATGCGTTGTATTTTGTGCATATGTATTTGTATCAATATGTTTGCAATTTTGCTAGTTAATACTAATAAAGTTTTGATGAAGTTTGTTGTGATCAACACGCTTGTATTCCCAAATGGTACGTTTAAAACGTCGTTAATGACGAATGTTAACATGAATACATTACTGTTTTGTTACCGAGACATAATCATCGCCTCAACGTCAAGGGATTTGTTTACTTCAACGCCGGATGAAGTATTTTTCTGGTAATGTGACATAAATTTAGTCCCAAAATAGCGTCTAAATATGTCCGAGGCTATTCGTAATAAATGGTCGAGGATTTCCGAAAAATCTAATGAGCATGTATTACTAAATCATAGAACTTTAGTCGAGACGGTTGGACTTGAACGTCTTTTAAATGTTTTAAATATTCTAAAAGATGAGTATCTGTTTCTTGATCTTAGTGTCACATCCCAGTGTGAATTTGTCATAATAAAATCGCTTCAAATTTTACCAAATGTATCGTAAATATTGATAGGATTTACGTTTAAACACGCACCAGGAGCATTTTAGGCGTCAGTAAGAGATTGCGTTTCACTTTTAGAATAAATAAAGCACTTTAATCATACCTTCCCCAAATCTAACTTCACCAGCATAAGCCATTGTAATAACCTGAAATAAGATAAAAGTTAAATGGGTCATAATTATAATTATGTTTTATTGAAAAATTACAGCACGGAAAGCACAAACCGAATGATTGACTGCCTCACTTAATTTTAGACAAACAACAATCAGTTCTAACTTAACTACGATTTATGTCACCAACTTGATGGAGAATGGATGGTTTATCTAGTTACCAACTCTGATTTTCAGTCTGAAAACCGCATAACTAATTAGTTTTGACGCTAAATCGAATAGTAGTAGACAGATCGGCGTTCGCTCAAACATTATCCTACATTCAGTGTCGAGAAACATTCTAAAGTAACTATATCCCGATTGCTTAAACGTAACGCACTCTAATGACGGACATAGAAAAATTGCAGTTTTAGACTTTTCTTTACATAATGACGGAATAGTTATTTGACAAAACCGTTGATGTTAAGCACCACAGGATTCAGTGAAACGACAGCTTTCTTATGTCATGATAATGGGTTTGAAGCGTCTCCATTAACAAAATAGCGACCGAGTCACAGATTTTCGTAACCACGTTTTTATCGGATCTGTCATCAAAATTTAAGAACTTTTTGCAATTTAAAGCTTTATTTAAACCACAAAAAGAAGTGATTTACCCAATGTTAATCTGTTATTGAATAGCCATTTAACACCGTTCTGTTGACAAATCAATATTCAACAAAAATGACGAATTTTAGTATGTCAGAATGAACTATTTGAGACAGTTGAATTAAAACTGGTTTAAACAGTCACCTGCTGTAAGTGGCCAATCCAGACACTTGCCGTTGGCAGCTTAATGCAGTTAATACTGTATGTAAGCAGACTTTATTGTTTCTGCATTTTCAGAAGTAAAATTATGAAAAAAGCATTACAGTTTTGGTAATATCTTTATGCATTTTATTGCTAATTAAACATTTTGATGTTTAATTAATAATTTACATACATATATGTAACAAGAAAACAGAAAATTCACTACAAAATGACAAACCGTAAAAAGCGTATTCTAGTATGCTATAAAAGAGTATGCTAAAAAGAGTATGCTATATATGTAGTTATATAACATACATAGTATTCTATATGGATATAACATACCTCGGTTATAAAATAGCTTTTTTCAATGGCCCAGCGAGTATGCTATATCCAAGTTTTACTGTATTCCGAAAGTCAGCTTAGCCAGCTACGCAAAAAAAATATTTGCCACGATGGCCCGCGAAATGTGTTACACATATTTGGCTTTTTTCTCATGAAATTGTAGTGTTAATATAAAATATATTATGTTTATTACTAATTGATTAAAAAATATGAGTAAAGAAAAAAAGTATTATAAAGAGACAAAAAGTCGTGAAACGATATATAATTGATATTCAGTCAATTTATTAAAAGGAATACGTCTCTAACTTACAAATAAATCCACAATACTTTTAACAAGAGCTCCGATGGGTGGGGCATTATACGCCCGAAGTATCGGTGACACATCCTTGACTGGAGGGCTATCCAAAGCAAAGATTTCATGAACCTAGGTACAGCCGTTGGCAAGTTATCACCGGCATAAAGTTTCCAAAATGAACTTCCAATGACCTTGACTTTGACCTTTGACACCAGGGTCTCAGAACCAATAGGTCACATCACTGACCCAAGAGCTATCCACACATAAAATTTGGTGAACCTGGGTAAAGCTGTTGTTGAGTTAACGACCAAAAATGTTTCTTTTTTGTGTCCCAGTGACCTTAACCTTTGACCCTTGGGCCACAGAATCAAAAGAGCACATACTTGATACATGGGCTATACACATTTAAAGTTTGGTAATCCTAAGTTAATCAGTTGTTGAGTTATCGACTTAACAATGTTTTTCCATATAAAGTCTAAGCCACAATGACCTTTGATCCCGGAACCTCAGGACCCAAAGGGCACACCCTTAACGCAAAGGTTATCCACACATAAGATTTGATGAACCTAAGTGAATCTGTTGTCGAGTTATTGTCCGGGAAAAAAATTCTAATAAGAATCCCAGTGACCTTGACCTTTGACCCGAGCTTCCAAACCAGAAGGACACTTTACACAAAGGCTATCTACACAAAAAAATTGGCGAACCTAGGTAAAGTGGTTGTTGAGATATTGCCCGGACAAAGTTTTCATATTTTATGTCCTAGTGACCTTGACCTTTGACCCTGGGATCTCAAAATCATTAGGGCTCATCCTCGACCAAAGGGCTATATGCACATAAATTTTGGCGAATGCAGGTACAGTCTTTGTTAAGTTATCGTCCTGATAAAGTTTCCATATTTATAGTCCCAGTGACCTTGACCTTTGAGTCTTAAAATCAATAGAGCACATCCTTGACCAAAGGGCTATGCACAGGTAAAATTTGGTGAACCTAGGTACAGTCTTTGTTGAGTGATCGTCCGAACAAAGTTTTCATATTTAAAGTACCAGTGAACTCAATCTTGGGGTCTCAAAATGAATAAGACACATCGTTGACCCAAGGGCTATCCACAAATAGAATTTGGTGAACCTAGGTACTGTCTTTCTTGAGTTATTGTACGAACAAGATTTTCATATTTAAAGATATTGAGCAGACACAGTTTTTGCATTAAATGTTACTGTGACCTTGACCTTTGACCTTGTGCTTTCAAAATTCATAGAGGTCATCTACTGAGTATGACCAATCTTCCTACAAAGTACCATGACTGTCACTCAGAAACTTTTCAAGATATTGAGCAGACACTGTTTTTGCATTAAATGTTACTGTGACCTTGACCTTTGACCTAGTGACCTCAAAAATGTATAGGGGTCATCTACTGAGTATGACCAATCTTTCTACCAAGTACCATGACTGTCACTCAGAAGCTTTTCAAGATATTGAGCGGACATGATGGGGCTAACGGACGGACGGACGGACAGACGGACGGATGCCATATCATAACACGTCCGAAGTTTCACTTCAGGCGTATAAAAAGTATGATTGTTTATAGATCGTGCATTAAGATGACCGCACCACAAAGCAAATTTGTAAACATACATGTTGATCATCACATGCTTATCTATGGTTTGCCAACCAGAAATGAATGTGAATAAGACGATATATCTTACATATTCAAGCGAATGGATTATTTACATGTCGCCCAACTAGTAAGCACGAAAAAATCCGCGAAATTAATCGCAATTTACGTTTTCTACGTAAGTTGCTTACGAGTACAACTGTACAAAATAGAATATTTTTATCAGGCGATTTCTTATAATTATTGGTACGACTTAGGTCTGCGTGATTTATTCTAAACACGATACGCATAAAATACATTAGTAACTTGTCAAACGAACAAGACTTTACTACGTCTATGAGACATACACATTAACGAATGTTTATGAACCGAGCCGTAAATCGATATGGATACTAATGAAGTGCACGTTTAATGTTGAAAATAATGAATTAAAAAAAGTTTTAAAATAATTTAAATATTTATCTAGCCTTCGTCAATGAATATTGATCGATAATCTTGTTTACGTCTGGGTACAAGATTGCAGTCTAAACTTCGCAGTTTTGCACACGAATTTATTTTAATGCATATTTTGACCTTAGTCGCGTAAACGGCCACCCGAAAACGTTTTCAAGGTCATACTTTAAATGTACATGTCAAGCCTAGAACAGAAATCAAACTCTCGTGCACAAGATTCAACTTCTCACGCAAATTCACAAAAGTTTCAGAAAGAAATATGTTCTAAAATGATTTTAATTGGTAGATTTACTAGATCTATTTTAAGTTATAATTATTATTACTGACGAGACGAGGAATGAATGCCAACTTTTCTTGTCATTGTCATTGTCATTGTCATTGTCATTGTCATTGTCATTGTCATTGTCATTGTCATTGTCATTGTCATTGTCATTGTCATTGTCATTGTCATTGTCATTGTCATTGTCATTGTCATAACATAACATAACATAACATAACATAACATAACATAACATAACATAACATTACATTACATTACATTACATTACATTACATTACATAACATTACATAACATTATTAACTCTAGTTGTGTTACAACGTAAGAGTATACAGTACAGTATAATGAGTATAAATATACACATAACATGATCGTAACAGTGCTAACAAATAGAAAATAAGTAGTACATTTTACTATTACATAAATATTGTTCTGGGGTTTTAATGAATGAATAAAATAGAAGTCCGAAATACATGCAGTCGTTTTTAAATTCTGTTTTTATCAATCTTGAAGATTGAAAGTGACGCCACTCGCTGCAAGGATGCAGCAAAACTGACACCATGCATGTTATGCAATCTGGTGCAAACATTTTTAATTTTAGACGTACATTATACTAAATGGAATCAGGGTCAAAGTTCCTCAACTTAATTAAAATAAATTTCATTTGCACGAATGATTGCGAGAATATGTTTACGTGTATGTTTTCTATGCTTTTACACCGGAATCTTCGTAAGAAATATGAACATTTGTAGATCCCTAGTTAGCACAATATGCCATGATTCTAATCTTTTTTTTACGAAAATCAACAAAATACACCGCTGGCTTCTGAAGGGACGAAGCCTCCAGATCCCCTGTCAGTGACAACCGTCTCTTTGTCAGGTCAGGTGTGTGTATGTTTTACAACGTGTATCTAATTTGTATGGTGGCTGATTTACGCCATGTCGTAATTTGTATGGTGGCTGATTTACGCCATGTCGTAATTTGTATGTTGGCTGATTTACGCCATGTCGTTATTTGTATGGTGGCTGATTTACGCCATGTCGTAATTTGTATGGTGGCTGATTTACGCCATGTCGTAATTTGTATGGTGGCTGATTTACGCCATGTCGTAATTTGTATGGTGGCTGATTTACGCCATGTCGTAATTTGTATGGTGGCTGATTTACGCCATGTCGTAATTTGTATGGTGGCTGATTTACGCCATGTCGTAATTTGTATGGTGGCTGATTTACGCCATGTCGTAATTTGTATGGTGGCTGATTTACGCCATGTCGTATTTTCGTTTCTTCGTCGCAAAGATAAGAAAAAACAAGGAACTTATATTAGAAGGATATGTAACGCCTTATCGTTTAACCAGATTTTATCGATTTTCACTGTCGTTTTAGTGCCGTCTGCAAATTTATCATAAAATGTATTAATTGGGGGAAAGGTCAATTTTTAACCCAGAGTGGCGGTAATCGGCGAAAAGGGCAAATTAAATGCACGATCGTGTTAGATTTGGGAGTTGACTTTTTATTTGAAATTCTTCCCGCGAAATTTTTATTTGATTTAAAAATATAAAATCTTAATAGTAATTGATGTTCTTGAATATTTAACAGTTTGTAAAGTAAAAGTTCTATGATGTTTGATCTCTGATTTAAATGACATATTTATCGGAATGATTAACCGATTACAAAATTATTTTGTCATTATAAAATAAGTGCAATTATAATTCAATACTTTCACACTTTATAGAACAACAAACAAACTAATTCTTTATATAGTCCTTCCTTCCTTCCTTCCTTTCTTCCTCCCTCCCTCCCTCCCTCCCTCCCTCCCTCCCTCCCTCCCTCCCTCCCTCCCTTTCTTTCTTTCTTTCTTTCTCTCTTTCTTTCTTATGTAGTCGTAGTTATAGTAATATATACCTAATGGTAGTTGGTTACATTTCATTTGATTTGTATATCTCTCATTAATAGGGTCCATGATAAAGTTCAATAGTTTTAAAATCTATGTAAAATTCAGCAAGGAAATTGGGTGTTTTTAAAGTTGCGTTTTAGGTTTCATCATGCATGTGGAAGGAAAATGTTTAATTGATACCAATTTTCAATGTATTTTTTCCACATTATTGCAAACAAAATGCTATTCAAACGCGTATTGTACTCGAAAAGTGCTAAATTAAATTAAAAATGCCCATAAAGGACTTCAACTCATGAAAATCGTAGTTTTTAGCCGATAATGGCCATATTTGAAGAAGAAGTTGATTATCAAAGCCAGCTTATTTCGATCAATTAAGTTACTGAATCAATTCAAACATCACAGATCTATTCATAAATCCAACTCAAATAAATATTTATTGATCATTTCACTCAGATATTGCGCTACAGCGCAGCCTACATTTACGATTGGTCGCCATTTCACATATTTGTCAAACTTGGGCCGAAAATTAATGCCTTTGAATAAACGCAAAAATTGTCAAAGTTGGACAATTGAGTTATTAACGACCAACTTATCTATGACTGTTGGACATAATTTTCTTAATGAGAACATAAATCATCCGTCGATGGATTAGTTTAAAGTAGATATACGTGGATAGAAGTAGCTTGCCTTTTCGTGAAAATGGTGGATGAGACGGAATGGCGCTCTCGCATTGTCTCGCTACGACCGAGGACTTCCGTTAGTTTCCCTCCGGTCTAATATAGGATCCTTGGAAAAAACGAAGGCACGACAAATCTACAGTTTGTCGTTTCTTCGCAATTTCGTTTTTTTATAATCTTTGCAGCGAAGGAACGAAAATACGACAGAATAAATGCAACAATACGACAGATGAAATGTGTCATGTTTTCGCCTTAAATCTGTCGTATCTTCGTTTTTTTTTTCGTTTGCCCACTTTTTAAAAAATTTAACTAAGTTTAGTAAATAAAAAAATCTAATGAATAACTATCATTTAAAATATATGAGATAAAAATATCAAATTTGAATTAAAAGAATAGGCTTAGATCGACCTACCTTTAGTTTTTTTTCAAGTGACAGATTCCATTTTCTATCGTTTGTCCTTCGTCGTTGGCTGTCGCATTGTAAATGCGCATTAAATTCGTTGATTCTTTGAAGGTTGCAAGTACAAGGACATGTCATATCAATAATTTTCGGAAAATGATCACGCTGTGCGCGCGTGAATAATTTAACATAAAGCCACGTCAGTGTGTTTTGGGTGTAATGTTTCAGTACCGATATTTAGGACAACTAGCATTGACATGTGTACCCAAATATTGATCTAGTTTTATTGTTGCATTTAGTATCCGATATTGGTATTGTTTAACAATAACCAACCCGGATCGATAGCGCAGTTGGTAGCGCACCGGGATTTGGATACTCGTGCCCGCGGGGGTGCGGGTTCGAATCCCACCCGGGGAGGTTATACCCTTTCATGAAAATTTGACAATAATGTCGATTTTCCTCCATTGATTAGATAATATGGAGAAGTTTCCGGCCTTGTGGAAGGGTAGGTGAGTACTGGTTATAGACAATGGTCCAGGAAAGCTAGGTTAGGTGCGCTGGACGCCGTCAAATGACCTAAATTGTGTTGACACGGCGTTAACTCCAATAAATAAATAAATAACAATACCAACACGTTTGAGACTGATTTTAATCAAAGCAACTGGAGTGATAGAGGAGCGATGTTTTGAACTTATTTATTAAATAAAGTTTATAATAATCATGGCAAAATATCAAACTTGTACAGCAATATTATCTATAAATAATATATTAAGTACGGTGGCATAGAGGTGACTTGAATATATATTTAAAAAAATTTACGTGGCCACGCAGTAGCTATTACGTGCGCACGCGATATCATTTACGTGGTCACGTAATAGCTTTACGTGGCCACGCAGTAGCTATTACGTGCGCAAGCAATAACGTTTACGTGGCCACGTAATAGCTTTACGTGCGCACGCAATAACGTCTTTTTCGGATGCACGGTATAGCCAACGGGTGGGAAATGATATTTTGTTTTTAAGCATGGTTAGGCCAAGATTAAATGATCAATTTATACAAAATTGGAATGCTAAACTTTATACTTCAGATAGAGCGTCATATTATAGAATCAAAGCACTGAAGGTGCTGAAGGAACGATGTCAGTAATGTTAGGGTCATGTATTTTTTGTTTTGTTGTTTACTGGCATAGCAACGCATCGTATAGATTATTACAAGGCTGTCTGTCAACATAGATACTGTTTGTGGAAAGGCTAAACATCCGGATAAACCATTTTTTTCTTGCCTGTCATAACATATATAATTCCACGGCGAGTTGGTATTCTTTGTCTATCGCTCGTGACATTGGGAGAGTGATAAATCATTCACCCTGAAGTTATTCAAGCTTAGACAGTTGAGAAAAAATGGACAATGAACAGTCTTGAAATAGACCGTTTTGGATTTATCCTTGACAAATCATAATGCCGACATCAGTAAAGCAGCTCGTACCCGCGACCAATATAGAATTGGAAACATTCCAATGGATTATAAATGAATCAAATTGTTGCAGTCTTACTAACATGGGTGACCGACTAATGACCTACATAATTTAGAATCAATTGTAGGGGTAAAATAGAGGTGGAACTTATTTCAGGATCAAATTCCATGAGTTTTCTTCACCAAGGAATTGAACCTGTAACCCCTGAGTCATGACATCTAATGATAATCTGTTAATTTAATAATAATGAAGTAATGGTACAAAGATGTATTAAATGATAAGGCTTACAGTAAGGCGCGCGTAATAGTTGAAATACGATCTTTACCATTTACGAAGACAATACGCATACCATTCGTACGTTATACCATTCCCGAAGTCGAATGCGTACGATACGTATTACGATCTATACGAAGTTCTTACCATTTACGTTTTATACCATACGTTCTATACGTTTTATACCATACGTTCGGTTGTTTACTATACCATTTGTTCGATACGAATGATACGATATATATCTTGCGATCAGTCCGACTTGCTTGTATCTCTATATCTTAATCAGCCATGATGCAATAAAAAATACACAAATAACAGCCGGTTCTCATTCAAAACTTTGATTATCGATATTATTTCAAGGCGGACTCCAATGATAAATGTGGGCGGGATCAGTCTCAATGGTTATGATTTTTGCCCTCCGGGTTAGTACAAAATCGAAAAGTAGCCGAAAGTTAAATGTCCGGCAAACTAAACACTTCACCTGACAGGTCTGTCAAGTTGGAACCTTACACTGCACAAAAGACACTTGGAAATGACGCGGGGACTGCCAATAATGACCAACAATCGTCAATATTTAAACAACAATGTGGTCGCTTGGTGAAGTTAAGGTGAAATCTTAAGATTTCTGATGTAAAAACGACTTGCCAAATCGCATGGAGTCGATGGACAGACAAGTCAAATGTGTCAATATTCAACAATTCATCAATTATGATCGACAAGGTAAGCATGATTGTAGTCTGCATAATATGACTGTGTTAACAACATCAGTCTCACAGTTTGCTCAATGTTTTTCGTCCCCAGTTATTTCGACCCATTAAGGGTAAGAAAAATATTCAGCCTGACCGGAATTGGAACCCTGGACCTTTTACTCATAGTGCGATTGCTCTTGCAACTTAGCCATGCTGATACTTACATTTATTTCTGCCCATCATGTGCACATGCAAGGGCTGTGACATACTCACCTGTGAACTGGAAATTTGTCTCAAATTTCAGAATTCCATGCTGTTTTTGGAGCATTTATTTTGTTTAAAAGTGTTTCTCAACTGAGCTAGTTATTGTCATCGACCGACAATTGATGCCAAATGTCAGACGGAAATATGCAGTCTGACTGGGACTCGAACCTAGGACCTCTTGCTTTACAGGGAGTGTATATAATCCGGTTTATAAATAGGGTATATAATCTGGTATATAAAAAGAGTGCTCTCGCAACTGAGCTATCTGGCCACTTACATATCCTTCTTCCCATAATGTTAACTGTAGGTTGAATTAAAAAACTTCCCTCCTATCACAATAAATAGGAATTGAATGACAGTATTTTCAGAAAACTCACCAAGCATAGCCTGGATTGATATATATCTGCTTTTACTATACTAATTTTAGCTTGATTGTGATACAAACTCGGCCATCTTATATCAATCTCATTCAATTATGCTTCCTGGTCTCCCAGTACCGCACTAGTTGGATAATGTTAATTGCTTAAAAAACAAGGGTAAGTTTTAGATGGGATTCAAACCAACACAGAGCTGGGTAGCTAATGATACCAGGCCAACATCATAAATGCTCGGCCATGCCTGTTTCCTGCCGAGTTGCATTCAGTTGAGGATATGCAATGATACCTTGATCTTCAAATCAGACTTTAGAATGTTATTTGTATGACAATGTCATTAAAATTCCCATTTTGATTATTTCAGATGACAATATATGGATTTTAAAGCTGCTAAAGGTTGTACAAGTGTGTTCATACCAACAAGATCTTGAAGTCGATATACTTTTCTTATTCCTGTATGGCGAACAAAAAAGCAGATAGATTTCCAGCTGATGTATCTCCAAAAATGTTTACCTGGGCACAGTTCAATGATTGACAACAATTCCTGATTAATTAGGATAAATTCTAAAGACATAATATTTAGTTCAATTTTATTCCAAGGATAATTATAAGACATTGTTTGTCAAGTAAATGACTATTTGCTTGGGCTATATAAGTGACATGAAATGTACTGGTCCAGTACAACTCATCCTGTAGACAACTCAACCCATGGACGACTTACCCCGAAGTTAGGACAACACAACCCAAAAGTGGGAACAACTCAACCTGTGAACAACTTTGATTAGTGGTATATAAAGAAAAGTAAAAAATGTAGCAAGATTTGCCCAGTTTCTTATTGAAGTTATTCAGTCAGCTTTTACTTATTTAGTGACTGAGTGGAGAATTACCCCTAGAATGACAAACTAGAGAGCTCCTTATGAATGACATATTTCCAATTTGATATGCAAACATTAGGTTAAGATTTTCATTGTTATTTTCATACTTAGATATCTTTCATTAACAATAATTTTATCTGAATATCAATAAAATGTAACGTTATATTCTGATTATTTATAATGAATTACTAATTATTATATTATATTATATCATACGGATTGAGTTATCCACGGGTTGAGTTTTCCGTACATACTGGTTGAGTTGTCCGGGCTTATGAGTTGAGTTGTTCTATGTTGAGTTATTTTCGGGTTGAGTTGTCCCTGTCCGTACAGTACCTACCAAAATTTTGGAGACATTATAACTTTATAGGCCTACTGAATAGCTGTATTCAAATATTTTATCTAACTATTTGTTGTAAAGTACTAGTCAGTTTTGTTTAATTTTTGTTTAATATTGTTTTATTACAGTTGATACTACTGAAGTAGCCGAAAAATATTTTTTTGAAAAGATTTACAAAATTAATTATCATTATTTTTGAGGTTTTAAAATTGAGATGCTGAACCTATTAATTGTGATGCATTCATCAAATGTGCCTTCATTTCATCATAAATAATCCTTGATTAGAGTATTGAAAGAAATAATTTTAAAATAACCAATCATTAGAGTTAAAAACAAATTTCCTTATTCTCCAAGCTTTTGGTGGGTACTGTATTTGTATTAGGAAGTGTTTGAGACAAGAATTCAACATAATACAATGAGAAAGACTATAGTATTATACTCAATAATTTAATTTTGGCATGAATCTATTATCATACATATGTAGTTGATATAGAAATTAAAACTACTATATTTTAATTTTATTTTTGGTTTAACATTAAAAGATTGAATTTATAAATGTTTGTCATCTTCTTTTCTTGAGTTTTAATATTGTATATGCTAAACAACACAAGTCAAGTAGAACCAAGAAAAATTGCTTCTTCCTACTTAAAAGTGAGTTACAGTCAACAAGTAAACATATGAACAGATTTTGGAAATTCAAGTGGGTTCCGGACCCCCATTTAAATAACAGCATTTATATTCCAAGCCCTAAAACTAGTTGGTGTGTCGACATGGTAGATTGTCCGCTTATGACTTGAGAGGTTGTATGGGGTATGAATCTCAGTTAGGGCCATAGATTTTTATATGGATACTTATAGGACAAGTCAAGAGAAAGGGTAACTCATAATATCAGAAGAATTTTAGAAGTGTTTTAGAATACCAAATTTTTGCCTAGTGTATTTATTTTCAGATTTACACAAACAACTCATGAACTAAGCTAGCTTATTATAGGCACACAATAGGCATATTATCAGTTCTTAACTAAATTATATCTTAGTTCATAGCCGCCCACCTAGCTTAGTTGGTAGCATGTAAGTCAACTGATCGTGGGTTCGATTCCTGGGCAGCGCATACTTTCGTGGAGCTTGATCATGAAATTATTTCTACATCCATTCTCCCTCCTACCAATGGTTTGTAATCATGTAGGGCAGTTGTCAGTCACTGACGAAAGCATGCCCTAAATAGTTGGCTGATACTAATAGCTGCATCGAGAGATTAAGACTTCAGTAAGAGTGAGTAGGTTGACTGACCAGTGTTATATGAACAATACAATGTGTTACTATGGCGTGTAATTCAACAAACAAACATATAGTACACATGCATCGAAATCTGTAACTGACATATTTTTTATTGAATAGTATGTCTATGTGTGCTGTAAGACTAAAGACACTACTTGTATGTAAAATTGTAAATCCTCAAATAATTAACACCAGTTAAAACTGAAAGTAAATTATCATTACTTTTGAGAGAGACTGAGCCAGTTTTTCGTATCGTTTCAAAATATTATTTATTTCTTGGTACAAGCATCTTTTTATGCTATGTAGACCAATTTTCTTTATTTCAAAATCAGAAATTGCCATTCCTTTCTGATGAAAAAGAATCATATCCTGCTTAATCGCTGACAAAAAAAGCATTTTTCATGATGAACTAGTTTTATGGTGTCCGTATTTTCCATTTAATTGTGAAAAACACTCGACGGAAATTGATAAATAATTTGTCGGGAAAATACCCCGTTAAATTATAATAATTCAATAGTTCGTGTGATAATACTTGTCTTACGTACGATGCGATACGAACAAGACGATTATACCATTCATACGATGTTTACCATACGATTTATACCATGTATTGATACGATCATACGATACGATACGATACGATATACGAATTATACGCACGTACGGCTTATACGCTGTGATTCGCACGCACGTTATACTTACCATATACGTACGAAATACGTACGAAATACTCAAAAAAATTCTAGTTATTCGCGCGCCTTACTGTATGTATTACAGGCTTCTGGTGGATACTTAATAATAAACAAGGACTGGCCATGATTAATTATGGCTATAACTCAAGTTTGCATGATCATTATACAAGTAAATACTAACCTAATTTCATGCAATAGTAGTTACTACAAGAAAAAGTTAATATGTCAACTGATGACTCTGGTTAATGGCATATGTTTAGTTCATAGTTTAATGGCAAGTGCAGGTATACTACTTGTAGTGGTATACAAATGCTTACTCCTAGGATAAACAGTAAAATAAAGTAAAATTGTTGCTTTATAAAATCAAACTTTATTAACAAAAAAAACAACAAACAAACAAATAACATATTTACATAATTATAAAGACAGTTAAGAAAAGCTTTTGCAATGTAGGAAGCTACATAAATCAAAGGTTGAAAGGTAAAAAGTTCCAACTTAGTTTCTGGCCAAAATGACTTTTTGAGCACGTAGTGCCCTCAATCATAGGAAGAAATTCAACATCGGGTTCTGCCCATATAAGTTTAAAAATGACTGAAGTATTAAGTACCAAGTATACAAATTTTAGAGATGGAAATACAGTAAATAATCATTATTCTAGACAAAAGATTTAAATCTGATTCATAATTAGTGTGAATAGCATTATTATTCAGTAAAAATCACAACGGTCTTGTTATGATAAGTCAATACTTAGGTTTTATTCCATTAAATAATTTAGTAAAAGAGTAATGGATAGTGTTTTTAAATAGATATGTTTCTTAATTTCCCTTTTTGTTTTACACACATTAGTCTAGGGTAAAAGGTGCCATTTTACAGAGTTTGTACCTTTTACCACTAACATTTAGAATATTTTAGATCCCATATGTACTTGGCACCTTTTACCACTAGGAAATTTGTACACTTATCATTTAATGTTATTTTCAAATTTGAAAACAAATATTACTTACTTGGAATTCAAATCCACAGGTATACATAGAACACATGAATGAATGGTATATCTATGTATAGAAAACTAACATAGAATTCATAGCAGTTTGAAAAAGTATTCAAAAAATTAATGTTTTTCTCAAATGAGTGAAATGGAAGTTGGAATCTTTTAACTTTGAACCCTAGACATCATCTAAGCTTTATAAAAATAATATTATCGAAGAAACAAAGAAAACACTGTCTCTTATTAATAATTGTTTTTAAATGAGCAATAGGTTACTATTATACACATGGTATTGAACTATTTTTCTGTGATCAAATATAAGTTTTCTCATTATTTTAGATCAATCATTAGGTATATCATGAAACTGTGTATTATACCGGAAGTCAACAGTGTATCCCAATCTATGCAAACAAAAGTAAAGTTACTGAAATGACCATTAAATACCAGTTTTGTTTAACTATGTGTCAGCTTAAAAAAGGAAAAGGTTTCATAAGTCCTGTCGTCCAGTCATATTACAAAATACAAAAAAGCAGCTCGAGTGTGCATCACTCCAAAAACGGTTGAATACCATATGTATAATATAATAATTTGTGGTATGATTCAAAGGGAAAGTCAACAAGAACTGTCAGTAGAGACAGAATGTTTGAGTAAGTAAGAGGGGAGCTAAAGTAAATGAAATTAAAATGAGGTACAATTATTCATAGAAACAAGGGGAATACTTTAGTAATACATGTGTGCTAGACTTATAAATCATATCATACAACATGTTGGCGATGATAATGAACATACATGTTTATTTAGAAATTGAAGTTAATACCGTAAGATATTAAGTGGTTTAAGTAAAAAAAATGTTTTTTTAAAGATTTTCAATTCAAGGGGAGACAATTCTGAAAGATGTTTTGAGTTATGAATCTTGTCACATGAGATATGGTTGATATTAAGGAATATTTATTTGAAGTTTTAAATTGATATCTTAAGAAGTAAAGAGATTATTGTGAAAATATTTAACTGCAAAAGAACTTAGGTCAGAAATAAGGACATGGGTGTTGACGATAAGGCCAATCAGACAGCTCTCCATTTACTTTGTAAGGTCGAGCTAAAAACATTTTTCTTCATTTTCACTAATATGTTATTTTTAATCGAAAGCATGAATATTGAACCAGAAACAAGAACTTGAACCAGTGATTTAGAGTTCATACACAGGTCAGATTAATTAAAAATTCATTTTAAATCTAGTACTGAGTTATATAGCAAGTATGGAAAAATTAACCCTTATACTTTTAATACTCGTGTACGAGTTCTCATCCCTGGTTTACTGACAGCTCAATTTTGAAACAGGTTCTGACAACTTAAATTAATCACTTTTGTTTACACTTTTTGCTTCCTCAGTAATAAGCCAGTAGTATTAGTTTCTTGCTCAATGAAACAGTAGAGAAAATTTAAAATCAGGTATGAACTAATGCGGAGCTAGTCATCTAATGATAACTGGTACAGTGAAGATTACAAAGGTATCAAAATATTGCACCTAAAACTTAACCAATATTTGCGCCATAGTCACCAACACAAAACTGAGGGGAAAATACTATTATCTTAATAGTCTAGCAAAAAGTTACCACAATAAATAATATACAAAGTACATGATAAATAAACAATAAATAATATACTAAGTACAGTAAGGCGCGCGTAATAGTTGAAATACGATCTTTACCATTTACGAAGACAATACGCATACCATTCGTACGTTATACCATTCCCGAAGTCGAATGCGTACGATACGTATTACGATCTATACGAAGTTCTTACCATTTACGTTTTATACCATACGTTCTATACGTTTTATACCATACGTTCTATACGTTTTATACCATACGTTCGGTTGTTTACTATACCATTTGTTCGATACGAATGATACGATATATATCTTGCGATCAGTCCGACTTGCTTGTATCTCTATATCTTAATCAGCCATGATGCAATAAAAAATACACAAATAACAGCCGGTTCTCATTCAAAACTTTGATTATCGATATTATTTCAAGGCGGACTCCAATGATAAATGTGGGCGGGATCAGTCTCAATGGTTATGATTTTTGCCCTCCGGGTTAGTACAAAATCGAAAAGTAGCCGAAAGTTAAATGTCCGGCAAACTAAACACTTCACCTGACAGGTCTGTCAAGTTGGAACCTTACACTGCACAAAAGACACTTGGAAATGACGCGGGGACTGCCAATAATGACCAACAATCGTCAATATTTAAACAACAATGTGGTCGCTTGGTGAAGTTAAGGTGAAATCTTAAGATTTCTGATGTAAAAACGACTTGCCAAATCGCATGGAGTCGATGGACAGACAAGTCAAATGTGTCAATATTCAACAATTCATCAATTATGATCGACAAGGTAAGCATGATTGTAGTCTGCATAATATGACTGTGTTAACAACATCAGTCTCACAGTTTGCTCAATGTTTTTCGTCCCCAGTTATTTCGACCCATTAAGGGTAAGAAAAATATTCAGCCTGACCGGAATTGGAACCCTGGACCTTTTACTCATAGTGCGATTGCTCTTGCAACTTAGCCATGCTGATACTTACATTTATTTCTGCCCATCATGTGCACATGCAAGGGCTGTGACATACTCACCTGTGAACTGGAAATTTGTCTCAAATTTCAGAATTCCATGCTGTTTTTGGAGCATTTATTTTGTTTAAAAGTGTTTCTCAACTGAGCTAGTTATTGTCATCGACCGACAATTGATGCCAAATGTCAGACGGAAATATGCAGTCTGACTGGGACTCGAACCTAGGACCTCTTGCTTTACAGGGAGTGTATATAATCCGGTTTATAAATAGGGTATATAATCTGGTATATAAAAAGAGTGCTCTCGCAACTGAGCTATCTGGCCACTTACATATCCTTCTTCCCATAATGTTAACTGTAGGTTGAATTAAAAAACTTCCCTCCTATCACAATAAATAGGAATTGAATGACAGTATTTTCAGAAAACTCACCAAGCATAGCCTGGATTGATATATATCTGCTTTTACTATACTAATTTTAGCTTGATTGTGATACAAACTCGGCCATCTTATATCAATCTCATTCAATTATGCTTCCTGGTCTCCCAGTACCGCACTAGTTGGATAATGTTAATTGCTTAAAAAACAAGGGTAAGTTTTAAATGGGATTCAAACCAACACAGAGCTGGGTAGCTAATGATACCAGGCCAACATCATAAATGCTCGGCCATGCCTGTTTCCTGCCGAGTTGCATTCAGTTGAGGATATGCAATGATACCTTGATCTTCAAATCAGACTTTAGAATGTTATTTGTATGACAATGTCATTAAAATTCCCATTTTGATTATTTCAGATGACAATATATGGATTTTAAAGCTGCTAAAGGTTGTACAAGTGTGTTCATACCAACAAGATCTTGAAGTCGATATACTTTTCTTATTCCTGTATGGCGAACAAAAAAGCAGATAGATTTCCAGCTGATGTATCTCCAAAAATGTTTACCTGGGCACAGTTCAATGATTGACAACAATTCCTGATTAATTAGGATAAATTCTAAAGACATAATATTTAGTTCAATTTTATTCCAAGGATAATTATAAGACATTGTTTGTCAAGTAAATGACTATTTGCTTGGGCTATATAAGTGACATGAAATGTACTGGTCCAGTACAACTCATCCTGTAGACAACTCAACCCATGGACGACTTACCCCGAAGTTAGGACAACACAACCCAAAAGTGGGAACAACTCAACCTGTGAACAACTTTGATTAGTGGTATATAAAGAAAAGTAAAAAATGTAGCAAGATTTGCCCAGTTTCTTATTGAAGTAATTCAGTCAGCTTTTACTTATTTAGTGACTGAGTGGAGAATTACCCCTAGAATGACAAACTAGAGAGCTCCTTATGAATGACATATTTCCAATTTGATATGCAAACATTAGGTTAAGATTTTCATTGTTATTTTCATACTTAGATATCTTTCATTAACAATAATTTTATCTGAATATCAATAAAATGTAACGTTATATTCTGATTATTTATAATGAATTACTAATTATTATATTATATTATATCATACGGATTGAGTTATCCACGGGTTGAGTTTTCCGTACATACTGGTTGAGTTGTCCGGGCTTATGAGTTGAGTTGTTCTATGTTGAGTTATTTTCGGGTTGAGTTGTCCCTGTCCGTACAGTACCTACCAAAATTTTGGAGACATTATAACTTTATAGGCCTACTGAATAGCTGTATTCAAATATTTTATCTAACTATTTGTTGTAAAGTACTAGTCAGTTTTGTTTAATTTTTGTTTAATATTGTTTTATTACAGTTGATACTACTGAAGTAGCCGAAAAATATTTTTTTGAAAAGATTTACAAAATTAATTATCATTATTTTTGAGGTTTTAAAATTGAGATGCTGAACCTATTAATTGTGATGCATTCATCAAATGTGCCTTCATTTCATCATAAATAATCCTTGATTAGAGTATTGAAAGAAATAATTTTAAAATAACCAATCATTAGAGTTAAAAACAAATTTCCTTATTCTCCAAGCTTTTGGTGGGTACTGTATTTGTATTAGGAAGTGTTTGAGACAAGAATTCAACATAATACAATGAGAAAGACTATAGTATTATACTCAATAATTTAATTTTGGCATGAATCTATTATCATACATATGTAGTTGATATAGAAATTAAAACTACTATATTTTAATTTTATTTTTGGTTTAACATTAAAAGATTGAATTTATAAATGTTTGTCATCTTCTTTTCTTGAGTTTTAATATTGTATATGCTAAACAACACAAGTCAAGTAGAACCAAGAAAAATTGCTTCTTCCTACTTAAAAGTGAGTTACAGTCAACAAGTAAACATATGAACAGATTTTGGAAATTCAAGTGGGTTCCGGACCCCCATTTAAATAACAGCATTTATATTCCAAGCCCTAAAACTAGTTGGTGTGTCGACATGGTAGATTGTCCGCTTATGACTTGAGAGGTTGTATGGGGTATGAATCTCAGTTAGGGCCATAGATTTTTATATGGATACTTATAGGACAAGTCAAGAGAAAGGGTAACTCATAATATCAGAAGAATTTTAGAAGTGTTTTAGAATACCAAATTTTTGCCTAGTGTATTTATTTTCAGATTTACACAAACAACTCATGAACTAAGCTAGCTTATTATAGGCACACAATAGGCATATTATCAGTTCTTAACTAAATTATATCTTAGTTCATAGCCGCCCACCTAGCTTAGTTGGTAGCATGTAAGTCAACTGATCGTGGGTTCGATTCCTGGGCAGCGCATACTTTCGTGGAGCTTGATCATGAAATTATTTCTACATCCATTCTCCCTCCTACCAATGGTTTGTAATCATGTAGGGCAGTTGTCAGTCACTGACGAAAGCATGCCCTAAATAGTTGGCTGATACTAATAGCTGCATCGAGAGATTAAGACTTCAGTAAGAGTGAGTAGGTTGACTGACCAGTGTTATATGAACAATACAATGTGTTACTATGGCGTGTAATTCAACAAACAAACATATAGTACACATGCATCGAAATCTGTAACTGACATATTTTTTATTGAATAGTATGTCTATGTGTGCTGTAAGACTAAAGACACTACTTGTATGTAAAATTGTAAATCCTCAAATAATTAACACCAGTTAAAACTGAAAGTAAATTATCATTACTTTTGAGAGAGACTGAGCCAGTTTTTCGTATCGTTTCAAAATATTATTTATTTCTTGGTACAAGCATCTTTTTATGCTATGTAGACCAATTTTCTTTATTTCAAAATCAGAAATTGCCATTCCTTTCTGATGAAAAAGAATCATATCCTGCTTAATCGCTGACAAAAAAAGCATTTTTCATGATGAACTAGTTTTATGGTGTCCGTATTTTCCATTTAATTGTGAAAAACACTCGACGGAAATTGATAAATAATTTGTCGGGAAAATACCCCGTTAAATTATAATAATTCAATAGTTCGTGTGATAATACTTGTCTTACGTACGATGCGATACGAACAAGACGATTATACCATTCATACGATGTTTACCATACGATTTATACCATGTATTGATACGATCATACGATACGATACGATACGATATACGAATTATACGCACGTACGGCTTATACGCTGTGATTCGCACGCACGTTATACTTACCATATACGTACGAAATACGTACGAAATACTCAAAAAAATTCTAGTTATTCGCGCGCCTTACTGTACATGATAAATAAACAAATGGTCATAGCCAATTTACATCCCATTTGAAGGCATGTATACCAAGGAAAATAAGTACTTGATTTTATACAGCAATAGTGCCTTATGTGTCAATGTGCCTGAAATTAAAATAGGTTCAATAATGCCATCTTAAAGAAATATTCAAGCAAATAACCAACTGAAACAAAAAAGTCCAAAACATTGCATTATTGATACAAAATTTGATCAGTTTTAATAAATAAAAAATGTTCATCCATGCTAAACAATAGTTTCTCTCAATTTAAGGCCTTAGCAAGTAAGCAAATTGACTATGTTTAAAAACTTTAAAAACATATCTTACAAAACATAACAACAATATAGCTTTTTAAAAACACATTGGCCTAAATGGCCACAATAAATTAACATGAACAAATAAAAAAACTTCATACATGATGTAAAAGAAAACAAAAGCAGTTCAAGGACAAAGCTCTTAACTTTTCTAGTTCTTGGTTGACAAAAAGGCTATCTTAAACAAAAGTACTTCCAAGACAGGCTCTGTTTTCTAACTAAATAAATCTGTCAAGCATTAGTTATAATTCCATACGTGTGAAAGGTCAATATTTTGTAATTCCTGAATTTTGTGTTTTAGCATTTTAGGCCACATTACCATATAAAAAGAGGCTGAGCCATTTCTCTGTTCCAAAATTCCTGTACTTCAGGATCAGTCCCGAAAAACTTTCATCCATGTAATTCATGTGTAAAATATGAAAGGGGCGTAACTCCTTAAACAAACATCAGAAGGTATCATTTATAATATGATTGAGAAGTCATACATTATAATAACATTTAACTATATGACTTTTTCAACACAGGAAACATCAGAACCTCTTGAGGTGATCTTAATAGTGAATGGTCCTGTAGAGACAGCCTCTTCAACATCTCCTATTGCCTGCTGAAGAATTTCAGCAGGGATGGTTAGGTTTTCTCCAGAGGGCGTGAGGACATCTGCTACACCATTACTAATACTAATGGCTTCTACAATAATAAGTCTTTCTTCTTCAGGAGTTTCTAGCTTCTGAAAAGAGAGAAAAGATTAACAATGACACTATGAAGAAATAAACTGAAATTACTAAAACAATAATGCATTTGCCTTGATTGCATGATCATAAAATTTCGTAAAATTTAAATTTTAATGTAATTTCAATGTAATATACTTTGTAAATGTGCAAAAATGTGGTATTGTGTTTGGCTTTTAGTAAATTATCATACTTGCCAAGTTCATGTAAATTCATAGGTGTAAAGATTATGAATAAAATGAACAAATAAAATATATCAGACAAATGTACTCATTACCATTTACACATGGCAATGTATCATTTACTATATAATATATTGTTAGTCATCATTTTAATTTCTTCTATGAAAGGACTCATTAAAGAGGAGAAGCTTGTATTGAATTTAAAGATTGAAAGGCAATGCAATAAAATCATTTAGAGACTTATGTTTGCATGCTTTTAACAATAAGTTGATTCCAGTGCAGCTACATATAGGCAGGTGATGACATTAACATATTTCCAAGACAAGTCTGAAGGTTCCTTATTTTTGGTTATGACTATTTTAAAGCACTGGCACATGCTGACATCTTTACTGATTTTTTACATTCTCAGTAATATTGAATGATTAAGAATTATGTTAATCCAAAATGTAGTAGCTCTAAAGTTTTATTATATTCCAAATTAATTTTATGTTATTTATCAACATAATGATTAAGGTATGTATGGAATAAGACTCACTAAACAAGATTTCCTTAACTCAACTTATTCAACTTATTAATATACCCTAACCCTTCCGAAAGAGGCATGTAGTTCTCCTTATGGATAAAAATCAACATTGAACGGAAGGAATGAGTTAAGCTTAGGGACAAGCTTAGAAATCATGCTCTCAAGTTCTGTCCAATGACTCAGACTGGTTAAATACATAGTCACATCAGCTTTACATGCCCTACATTTTGGCAAATATTTCCATAAAAGCATATTCTAGTTTCACCTTACCAAAGAAGTAGTGGTTAATTAGGAATTTTATGCATATCATTTTGTCCACTTTTGGCCAAATTACAGGTAAATAGGTATTTGTTAGGATTTCCTTTAAACCAGAACAGAATTCTTGATGAAAAACAGTACAACAGCTTTCATGAGATATCAATCTCATGCATCAATGTATCATATGAATTCTTGTTTTGTGTGTCTTGCATAATTGTGTTTGACAAAATAGCAATTTTTACCTTTGCAACACAGTAAGCTGAAATAACCTCAGTTAAAATCTGAAACATTACTTTATAAATGCCTAACAAAAGTATGAACTTTTTTCACAAACCTTTATTTTAGAAGGATTTGTTGTTTGAAGAGTGATGTTGTTGTTGTAGTGATTTACAACAACATCAGTTATGGCAACATGGTCCCCAGGGCGGACAGGACTACTAGCTGCCTCCCTCCAAAGTGTCACCTTACTGGTGCCTGTATCATCAACAACTGTGATTGTTTTTATCGTCACAGCTTCATCCCTGACTGTAACTTGTCTTGGTTCCTCTTCCTGAGAAATAAAATATAAAAACCAGTGCTTATACAAGAAAAGTTAAACTGCCGTTGTTGAATACAAGTTCCACATCAGTACCAGTCCTGTACAATTTTAAGTGTTTGAGAATATTATCAATACTCACACAAACACATAAAAACATACATGTATTGAGTCAGTATGATTTATCAAAGATTTCTTTTCATGAAATGTGTAATTAGTAGGGGTGACACTTTTATACTGCATATT
Organism: Mactra quadrangularis; assembly: GCA_025267735.1. Taxonomy (NCBI): domain Eukaryota; kingdom Metazoa; phylum Mollusca; class Bivalvia; order Venerida; family Mactridae; genus Mactra; species Mactra quadrangularis. Next base: position 7,396,961 of record CM046301.1, on the reverse strand, counting down.
GCACCAGGCAACTATGACAATACAAACTGCAGTAAGAATTCAATGTTTCAGTATTAAGCACTATTTTTTATTTCACAAGAAAATTCATATCATCATATTATTATAAGGTTGAAATGCATTTACCATGGTTTATTTGATTAAAAATTATTTTCAAAAACTAAACCCACCAGGGTGGGTTATACATAACTTGGGTAAAATATGCACTTGAATGAAATACTTCAGCACAAGAAGTTTTGAAAAAAACATTGCCTCTTGTCAGCAAGGACATGGCTCAGACAAAATTATTCTTGAAAACATTGTTTCTGATATAAACTACTAAAGGCCATAATAACATTGTTCTTAGGATTGAAGAAGAACAAAACATTAGTTGACATTAATGGTCAATCATGAACAATTACAAATAAGAAATGTATAAACAGTATATATTACAAATATACTAGGTTACTCCTCACAGCCAAGTAAGAAACATTTAATATACTTAACCTTATACTTAACTTATCAACTCTTGGGTGAAGTAATTAAATTTCATAGGTATGTAGAATACACTAATAGTTACATGATTTCTTTACCTGAGTGATTTTTCCTGAGATGGAAATTTTCTTCCTGGGTGGTGAATTCAAGGCTTCCTGAATTTTCACTTCAGGAGCTGGTGCTGGATTTAAAATCCTCATTCCAATATCCTCATGACCAGGAGGAACACTCAGGGGAGCTGTGATATATACTTTGGTTGCACTAGTAACAACCACTGACCCGTCTTCTTTCTTAATGAGATCCCTTAAGACAAGAGAATTGCCAACCTAAATAAAGAACAAAAATAAATGTGTTAACACAAATACAAGACACTGTAAATGCATAAAGGTATACTATCACCCATTGAGACCATGCTTATGGCTGCTGACATTTTCTAGATAATTTGGTCCCTACACAAATTTAAGTTTCCATTAGTAGAGTGATTCGTTTTCAGTGGTAATTAAGCTTTAATAATTTTTTTCCCAAAGCTAAATTGCGTTCCGACAATTTCGGTTGTGACAAATATTCATTTTCTATTTTCTGGCCGAGATTGCAATTATCCGAGTACCCAGATCCTAGCAGCAGCCCTAGTAAAGATTTACTTATAATCCCAACAATCAAGTTACAGAAAAATGAAAAATGATTGGTTAATACAAGATTAATATTCCATTGTAATTAGTTCCAGTAAATAATGCTGTACATACAGTTTCTTTACAAGAGTGTCCACAAACTTGGTCACTTTTTTTCCTATTTATATTCATACCTTGTTAAGAATTAATTCCATTGTTTATGTTGTTTACTCAATACAAATCATTATTAATAACATTTCTGCATTGAAATTGATTCAAAACAGTTATATACCACTCATACATACATATATGTTTATGAATTGATGTGTATTAAGTTATCCTCGAGAGTTAGATAAATACTTGACTTGGTTGACTATCAATCAGACCATTGAAGGACATCTTTGGACATGGAAAACTATCTAGAAATTGACTATTATAAGAAAACTCATTACGCAATTGAAGAACAAAAGGCCAAAGTAACTGGTATCATACCTTAAACCTTGAAAATTTAGTTGTGTCATATATGACACACTTTATCACTTCATCCCCATCACTGATGGCAACTGATAACAATTTCTTATCTGACCCATCTCTAGACTTATATTTGACTTCTTGGCCCAAAGCAACCACTGTCACTTTTAAGGCTTTCTGATAAGGACCAGAAGCCTTTTTCTTTAAAACACTTGATATAGTACTCATCTGAAATGAAATAAAAACAAGTTATGTAACATAGTCACAAATATATGAACAAAATATGTTTCAATTCTTTAAGGTAAACATAAGTGGCTTGTGATCAGAGAAATAGGACTCTAATGAACCATAAGAATAAATACATTCACTGTCTATGTTTGTATAAATGTGATCTAGACAGCTCTGAAAATCTGTGGTAGCATGATGTATCAGTTGCTTTAAACCAACATCTGAAAATACTTGAGCATGTCTACTGTCCTTACTATAGTCATAATTAAAGTCGCCCATTAAAATAAGTCTTACTTGTTTGAAAAGATCATTGTCTAAACATGAGCACAAATTGCATGACAAACATTTCAGGAAATTACTTAAATTTTCAATAGTACTGTTTTTAGGTGGGCAATACACATAAACAAGAACTAAATTACTAAACACATGCACAACAGCACATTCTATGGATGAAAATGATAAAAAAGAGCACTTATTAAATGACAAATTTTCCCTTATGTAAACAGATACACCATGACAAGAATGATTTCTACTGGAACACAACATCTTAAAGCCATCAATTTTATACTTGTCTATTGCTTCAAAAACCCTGGTTTCGGCTAAACCTATAATGTCACACAATAGAAAATCAGGTTCTGTCCTAATACTTTGAAAGTGTTTCTGTAAAGACCTACAATTATGGAATCCAGTTTTTAGAACATTCATTGAATCACTAGGCATGTCAGCTAGAAATGGTACTATCATTCTACTAGAACGCAATCGTTCCATTTCACTTTCCACAGCTGAAGATACACTTATTTTGGAAGAATTTAAGTTTATTATATGAACTCCTTTGAGACTCGTCATCCTACTTAGACCTACATAATGAATATGGTCAATTTTTCTTGATCCAAAATCCACAACAGCACTTTTTAATGTTGAGCCTTGAGATTTGTGAATGGTTTTACCTGCAGCCATGTAAATTGGAAATTGGCGCCGAGTGATAAGGTATGTTTTGTAATGACGCCATGAGAATTTCCTACATAATTCCAGAATCGGAGTCCAAGAGTTAGGTATGCCATGAACATAGAGATGCTGGTACTTTAATCGCCATTTCTTCCCAATGCATTGTTGTTCAAATTCAACCCAAACAATACTACACCTTGTCGAGTTTTTCACTCTTAAATCAAATTTTTTTACAATGCAAGAAGCACCATTAGTCATGCCATCAGAAGTGTCAACATTTGAGCATAATTCAGCTTGCAAGCCAATGCCAAGAACAAGACTTTTCTGTAACCCCATAGTTAGGTTTGGATCAGTAGATATTTTGGAAATTATTTGTTCATGCAAATTCTGACTTACATTGCCAGACACAGTATCAATCGCATTTATTGTAATCAAATCTGATTTTGACATAAAAGAAAGAATATTTTCATTATGATTAAACACATCAAGTTTCGTACAGAACAAGTTCGGCAAGTTTCGCAATGAAACAGGGCACAAGTCTAAGTTACTAACAAGTCTGGTTTGTAATGTTTCAATATCAGATTGTAAGTACAGGCCTTCCCTTAATCTATTTAACAATTGAGCAAAGTGTAAGTCATCTTTTTGGCGCATTATTTCATTTAACTCAAAGAAAGTGAACATCTCTACCCATAAATTAGTCCCAAGACTCTGCATATCATCTACCTTATTTGTTTGTGCAAATATCCATGCATCAAGAACAGGCTTAAGTTGATAAAGATCCCCAACTGCAAGAATGCTTACACCACCAAATGGTTTTGTGCAGCCCATAATTTCTAGTAACCTTAAATTAACGAAATTGAACATTCTCCTTCCAACCATTGATATTTCATCTAATATCAAGACTTTCAAATTTTGATACCGAGCTCTCATTGTATTCAACTGCTGCATATCAAGAGGTTTAAAGTGAAAACCCTGATTAGCAGGAATGCAAAATGCTGAATGAACAGTACTTCCATCAATATTGTGCGCTGCTTTTCCAGTTGGTGCACATAAAAGTAAACTAACATTGCTAGGATCTGAATTGTACTGGTGATTGTAAAATTTCAACAATGCCTGACTTATAGCACGGATAACGACTGACTTTCCACAACCTGCACCACCAGATAGAAAAACATAAAATGGAGAAATGTCAGTCTTAACCTTCTTGAGAATATAATAAAAAAAACGTTTTTGCTCTTTATTAAGCTGAGTTACATTACGTAAGTAGTCCTCATTATTCATTTCTTTTTGTGGTAGTATTTCATTACAAGGGTGCCGTGTGTTCAAGCCAATGTCTTCACCAATATCATAATTTTCTGCATGAACACTTCCAGAGTCAGGATCAAAGCAGCCAACATGAGTAGACCTATCATGTATGTCAATGAGATCTTGATGTTGTCCTTCAGCATCGACAAATGGATTAACATCATCATCCTGATCTGATGGAAAGTCATCATAACTTTCATCATCAATTCGTTCAAACATAACTCTTACTTGAATCAATTCATTCTCCTGTCTCAAATAACTGTCCTCATAACTTTCATTTTTTGCCACAAAGATCATTTTCGTCATCTCTCCAATGTGTGTACAACATAAGCTTTTCTCTAAAATACTCTTCTCTGTCTTTGTTTGAAGGTGTGACATGACTGTATATCACTTTTTGTTTTTTCCTACGACGCAAAGTTGTACCACAGGGCAATACAATTTCTTGATTTGAATGATCTTCTTCATTGTCACTATCAGATACAGTTGGGTCAATATCATCAGCATCGTCATGATTGTACAGTTCTTCAGGTAGTTCTGATTCACCCCTTACAACTTGATTTCTGTTTCTTGGTTTTAAATCATACCATGAAGCAAACTCAGCGTAACACATGTTTTCCATATTCTTTGGTCTACGTTTGTATCTTTTAATAACATTATCCATCTCAACATTATGTGAGTTTAAAGGCATTTCCTTTAAATCAGAGAAGGGTTTGACCAAGGATGTTCTTTCGTCGGCTTTCTTAGTGTCAACATAAACCACATCCCGTGTGCTTCTTCTTAGAGGTAACTGTAAAATCAGGTATGTAGCTTCTTGAGCTCCTATTTCTACACTTGAAAGAAATTGATTGCCTATTCTTCTCACCTGTTGTCTAATATCACTGTCCTTTTCTTGCGCTTCTTTACACGCATCTTTCAACAGATTTGACAATCCTCTTTGACCTTTAGAAATGTAAGATACTACATATGATACACAAGAATATGGATCCAGAATGAATTGTATGTCCATATTAGCTTCCCAGCTTTCCAACAATACAGGGTTGTAACTGTTTATTCTAGTCTCTGCAACTGTTCGTTTCAAGAACACACGTGGCCTTTTCAATGATGATCTTATAGCATTAATGTATGTTTCAGAGTCAATTTCAAGAATGGAAAGGAAATTTTCAAAGGAAATATTTCTTTCATTCCCATACAGAATATTAATTTGCTCTATTATTTTGTTGTATATTTGATTACAGTTTTCATGTTTTTCCTCTTCTGACAAAGGATACAAAATAGTGGTTTCTGGCATTGGTGGTAAAGGAAAATTAAAGCGACAGGAAGCCTTGCCATGTTTCCTGCATGTACTTGCGTGTCTGTGAGTCTGATAATTGATCAGGGTTGGGATTGAATCATTTTTCAAACACTTGACGTATTTGTCTACAAACTGAGATAACGACAAATCTGCATCAATACCATACTTAGGGGCATTTTCTACCCAAATAATCATATGGATATGTGGGGAACCTCTTTGTTGAAATTCAACACGATAGAAATAATCAACAATTTTACCAATAGGGTTACATTTATGATGCAAAACATTCTTTATAAACATTTGAACCCGATAATCAAAATATCGAGCGCAAGTAACAGGATCAGATTTTATTAATTCACATTTTCTTTGCCATGACATAACATCTATTTCATCATCCGATAAGTTTTCTCCCTGAACAAGTTTAGCAAGTGACCGTAGCAATGATTTCCATTTCGTTTCCGCGGCAGAAAAAGAGCAAAACCAGGTTGGAATCCCTAACTGTCTAATCATAGCAAATACATCCCTTTTGGCAGCTTCCCAATAAGGAGGTGAGCCTCTTAATGTTCTCAAAACTCTGAAACCATCATTTTGCATAGTAATTTTATCCACAAAACCTGGTGAAAGTATATCTCCAGCAGTCAATCTCGTGCCTTTTGTTTTGCATTTTCTAATAGCTAAATGCACTTTATCTTTTATCTGTTTAATCTGCAATCTTTTCAGTTTAAAGAATAAATTTGGAATGCATAAAGCCACTCTTCTGTCAATATTTCGTAATTCCCATTTGCATATGTCACTATAATACAAGGGAATTAATCGAGAATTGTTATCAACACGTGCCATACCACAGTATATTGATGGAAATGACAAAGTTTCTGAATGAATGTCTTGAAACAAACTTATAGGTGAGTTGTCTTCACCAGGAGCAACAGTCAACACTTGATTAAATTCTCTATAATCTATAGGCTGTAGACATGTGTCAAGATTGCCAGTTGGTCTATTCATAAATTCGTCATCCTCAGTCCAATTATCTGAATTTGAATCATTCTGCTTTGAATTCAAACCTTGATTTTTATCACTATAGTCATGCTCATGCTCTAATGATTGAACATTTATCTCTTGAGAATGGTGAAGCCATTTTTCATCAATACATATACCTTCATTTTTGAATAATGTACTATTAGTAACCAACCACTTTGCAGCCTCAAACACTTTGTTTGGCCTAATGTTTTCGAAAGCAACATGATGTTTGTAAGCAAGTTTTCGTTTAAGTTTCAGCATGATAGTTTCTGTCTCACACAACATTCTTGGCAACTTTTTTATTGTACCATTCACATCTGCAGGGACATTAACAATATTTCCTTTTAAGCTAACTTGACCACCTCTTGGCATTTCACGCAATTGCATAAATGGCAGTCTTGGAGCCACTAGTCTTTCCTCTAAACTAGAAAGCTGTAATTCAATAGGTTTATCAGGAAATTTCAGACCATTTTGCAACCAAAACTTAGGAATTTTTCCTTCACGGGAACTTGAAAGACAGCCTCTGCAGATCCATTCATTGCCACCCACACTTATATAACCTGTAGTGTACTTTGAAATTGCAGCTTTATTTGTGTTAGATACTCTAGCAACATTACTAACAGAATGCTTGAAAAATGTTTGAGTGCAGCAAGAGCAAATGTAATCTGGTCCAAAAGAAACAAGAACTTTAAACTGCTCAACAATTTTTTTTAGCTGTTCATTTAATGGAATTTCTTTGGGAGGATTTGAATGAGATCTATTATGAGCAATCTTGCTTTTAACTGAAGCAAGTGAATTGATCTTGATTTTCTTTGCTGAAGACTGAAGGCAACACTGCTTTTTGCGTACTACAATTTGCTTACTAAGAGGTTCTTGCAAGGCTGATACGGTAAAGTCAGAGTTGCTTAACAGTAACTGCTGTCTCTCATCTGTCAGTTTGAGTTTTTTGGCCAATGGATTTGCACCTGAAGAGCATAATACCTGTTTATTCTGTGAGCTTACATTTATATTTTTTACTGAAGCAAGTGAATTGATCTGGGTTTTCTTTGCTGAAGACGGATGGCAAGACTGCTTTGTTCCGACAACAATTTTCTTACTAGTAGGTACTTGCAAGGGTGATCCCGATAAGTCAGACTTACTTAACAGCAACCCCTGTCTTTCATCTGTTAGTTTGTGTTTTTTGGCTATTGGATTTGTACCTGAAGTGCACAATACCCGTTCATTCTGTGTACTTGCATTTATATAACTGAAGCCCTGCATATCATTATGGAGAACTATTTTCAGCGAAAATTGTTGATATCTTTTAGTAAAAGAAAACATATGACAATCGAACTGAGTACCTTCAATACAGCCCAAAGATGTAGCTAAATTACGTAAATATGCGGTAATATCATGAACAGACCTAACACTTCCAACAACACTGGTGCCATTTGGACAACTCATACCGTAATTATCCCTTGAATGACTATCATATGTATAAAAAACATAATTTTTAAAATAAATAGCAATTGATACCCCATGAAATACGAAAATAATGCTACATGTTTTGGAATTTTGACATACTTGGGAAAATACGTCTTCCAAACTGAACACATTAAAACCATCCGTGTGTGCAGACTGTTGCAATAAACCAGATAAAACTTGTAAGTGTTTAATATATACAGTTTTACTATTGTAAACAACACACTGTGGCAATTGTTCTGGTTTAACAAATTCTAAAGATTGCACAGAATGTTTCAAAGCACAATATAACTGACTTCCAGCAAACAATAGATCTGTTAAACAGTTAGAATCAATGTTCTCACAACTTTGTGAATTATTTACATGTACAAGAAACATACAACAACAAGTTACACATTGTTTACCTCTGGCATCACATGGAAAGCAGCTATCACCTTGATGTCTGTCAGATGCATGAAGTATTGACCAACTCATCATAAAATATTTACACTTTCAAGTCAACAAAATACTTCCGAGTCAATCAAGAGTTGAATGGCTGTTTTTTTCTTTCATTTGAAATCCATGAAATTGATCTCCAAGAAATGTGCCCCAGAATTCAATACCAAGACTTGAGTACCATGAAATTCAGTGTTCAATGAATGGCTGGTATTTTCTTGAATTTGAAATCTATGAAATTGATCTCCAAGAAGTGAGCTCCAGAATTCAATGCCAAGATTTGAGTACCATGAAATTCAACTCCAAGCTTTGATAGTTTAAAATAAATGAAGCAAACAGTCAATATCAGCATATATAGAACCAATTTCCAAAACAGTGAATTAATCAATTTAATGAGTAAACCAAGATTAATGTATGTAGCACTTTGAAATCACCTCTTCAAGATAAAAACACACATCACATAACAATTTGAAGGACAACTGTTTCGGTATGAGGAAATGAGTTATTTCCCTTATCATAAACTGAAAGTAGGTCAGATCGGGATGTCGAACGTAAACAAACAGCAAACGATACAAACCAGCAACGCTCAGATTATCACATACTGGTGCTAGAAATTTAATTCTGCTGGTAAGGTTTAGCTGGGATTTATCTACACAGATCAATGAGAAATAATACTAGAAATAATTGTTGAAGTATCAACTATACCTCAATCAATGAACACGCAGACAACACGCATGACGGCTCCGGACAATAATATTGGATCCCTCTAATCACACGAATATAAAATGACTACAGAAGGTTATATACACAATCAATAAATAGATAAACATTAAACAAAACATAAACAAAAATATAAACACGGAATATATCATGAAAATAAACGGTAAAACTTACGTTGTTTTTATTCTTCTCCTCAGCTAAGTGGGTCAAGATAGCGTGGGTTCAGTAATTTTCGCGGGAATGTATCCTTGCGCGATTGACACCGATATAGAAGACACGATTAAATCAAGTAGTTCTTGATGTTTTCAAATAATTACATATATTACTTTTACAATGAAGAAAAGAAAAAATGCAAGATAAAAATTCATGAGTTCATAAATAACTTACTAATGCGCACTATTTTGTTAGGCTTAACACACTCGCTACCCTCAGTAATAAGGGTCGATCAAAAAGTTTTAAAAGGCGAATGTGCACAACCTGTACGCTACATTATGTCAGATTATTTTTTTGCAATCATAAGACCGTTATAGTTAAACTGTTCTTCTGATCATTATTTGCACTCGTGTGAATTTTACAAAAAATACCACTTTCATTTCATCATTTTTATAAATATAGCACGCCACACACTATCGATTTTAGATCATAGTTTTCTTTGTACTCTATTAGATCTGTCATTGTAACGAAGAGTGTTTGAACCGGAGGAGAAAATCCAAATATTTGATTTCCGGACGTGGGCTATTAATACCACTATTGCAACCATTCAAAATCGTCTATGTTAATAAACATATAAACTGTAGTAATGATATATACATCAATTATAAGTAATGGTCAATTCATGGCATGTACGAATAAAAAGAAACTTTTAATACAGGAAACTTTTTATCAACCCTCAAAGGGTGCAAATATATTTATACTTACACATTTTTTAGATCAACAAGCAAGGATTGTTTCGGTGATATCAGAGACAGATATACTTCCCTAGGTGATTTTGAAAAATATATTGGCTCATAACTTAAAAAAAACAATTTAGATCTATACTAGTAATCACAATTTTGTAGTCTTGGTTCACTTAGGTTTGCATGAGTGATCACGGTACCCCACCCTCTTTTAATAGTTCAGTATGAATAACGTATGAGATCTTTGCATAATTATCCGTCTCAATGCTCGGTCACAGCGCCATCTAGCGATTTTGCAATAACTTAACTATATACGTTTGTGAATGATTTCAACGACCGACAACACAAGCCGGCGTTGTATTACATTAAAATGAGATGCTAATGAGTGTAACGCTTGAAGTACGCCTCTTTCTCTATGTTGAAAATTTTTGAAGCGTGAAAAGAGTAATCTTATACTTTCTTGTTACCATTGGAACGATGTCTTAGGACATCGTTCCAAAAATTGTTCATTCAAATTCCAACCATATTTAGAATACTTTTCAATTGAAAATTTTTGTCAATCATTTAGTCGTTTTAGAGTCTCTTCTCATAACTTAGCGATTGAATCAGGTAGATGGGTGAAACCCAATAAAATTCCTTTACATAATAGAAAATGTTTTAGTTGTGATATTTTAGAAGACGAATGTCATTTTGTCTTGGAATGCTCTATATATAAAAATTTAAGAAAACAATATATACCTAAATATTACTGGTTAAGACCAAGCATGTATAAATTTGTTGATCTTATCAATTCAGATAACAAAAAACTTATTAGAAATCTTGGCATTTTTATTAGTAAAGCTTTTGAGGAACGTGATAGAATTTTGTTTAGAAACTAGGATATTTTTTATCAAACGTTTATTCAAATATTGTCATGGATGTCTTACACTGCATTTTTGTTCTATGCAATTGTATTTAACTTTATATGTGTCATTGTGACCTTCTCCTTTCTTTCTTTCTCTCTCTCTCTTTCTTTCTTTCTTTCTTTCTTTCTTTCTTTCTTTCTTTCTTTCTTTCTTTATTATATAGACACAGTTATAGTAATATATTCCTGTTAGTATTTGGTTACATCTCATTTCATTTGTGTAAACTATTTATGTTCATTATGCGCATAACATGCTATGTAATGTCCACTTGCATTTTATATGTATTGGAAAATAAACTATATCTACATATCTACATCTTAAATTTGTTTTTATCAATTTCTGTTCAAAACTGAAAACAGGTGTAAAAATAGTCACCAAACAAAGGACTGAAATTAACTTTAAATTGCTGCAAAGAATTAATAAATAGAATATACAGGAGCTGAGATTACAGACAGTTTAAAATTTATAATTATAAATAATATAGAAAATGCTAGCGTCGCTCATAGAAACTATATTTGAGTTACAAAACAATACGAGTACGCGACCAGTATTTACTCGATTAGATATTTTAGTGGGTGTAGTTTCACTCTGTGCATGCAAGTTGTTTACTTTTGAATACAGCGTTAGATAGTTAGTGAGTCCCACATATTAATTGTTGAGAAACTAGGCCAATATTTTGTTTATCCAAATTAATGTTTAATATAAATAATATGGTTCTACACAACACTTTTGCAAACTCGCTATCGCAATGTTATATATAATTATACAATTCTTGAAAGTATACAATTTAAACGCTATTCGCAATTTGTTTAATCTTTGAATCGACAAGTTCCGCCCTAGACAATAAGGTATTGAAGGCGGAGTCTATGATGGAGTGCGAAGGTGGGTTTTACAGCGCCAACTGGTGTATGAGGAATTGCTAGAAGTATACATTTGTGAACGACTTTAACGACCAACAACACAAGCCGGCGTAGTATTTTTTTACAATGAGATGCTAATGAGTGTCACGCTTGAACTACGCCTCTTTGTCTATGTTGAACATTGTTGTGATGCGTGAAAAGAGTAATTTGACACTTTCTTGTTACCATTGGAACGATGTTAAAACATCGCTCCAATAAAACAAAAAATTAATGTCATTCATTTTTTCTACTTTTGTTTTCGGTTTAGTCCGGCCAACACCAAGGATGACCTTGCAAGAAATGATGTAGAAAATATTATTTAATTTATTGGTAGACATGGTCTTACTGATTCCAAATCAAATTGATGCCACTTTGTCATCCTTGGGCAACTCCCAGAATCCAAGATGGCTTCCAAGATGGCGACTAGAAGCTAAATTATACATGCAAAATGTATTTTTACACATTATGGTCATAAAATGAAGGTCAAAAGTGATTTCAACATTTACAGATCGAGAGTGCCGAAGTGACATCCAGTTGCGTAAACTACGATGTCTTAACTTCAAGAAAATGCAAAAACATTTTTTACATCCTTCCGTGCACGGTTCAGTTGATTTGTGTAGTTTATATACCGGACTAATATATACCCGACAGTTAGTTATTTACGCCATTCTAGCCGCCATCTTGGGTTTTGGAAATTGCCCAATGATGCCGGTGTGGCATCAACCAGTTTTGTAAACTAAACTCAAGAGTAACTATTTCAAAAATGCATTAAAACTTTTTGAAATGCCTCTATGTACTAGTCTTATCATTCGGGTTGATATTCCCGACAAAGCTTTTATCTGCCATTTTGTCCGCCATCTTGGATTGGATAATAAACGAGGGGTACCAAAATTGCATGAAATAAAATTGCAGATAATGTTAGCCTAATTTCAGCTATTTAAATGATCAGACTGTGATAAAGATGGATTTATTATACAATATTCAGCTTTCCTCCGCCATTTTGTCCGCCATCTTGAATTTTGGGAGTTGCCAAAGAGTGCCGAAGTGGCATCATTCATTTTCGTAAACTACGATGTCTTAGCTTCAAGAAAATGCAAAAACATTTTCTACATCATTCCATGCACGGTTCAGTCGATTTTTGTAGTTTATATACCGGACTAGTTCCAATTGAATATTTTCAAATAAGACCTAAGGGTAATTAAATACGACAGATTGGTTCTTGTTTGGTTTCATTTTACAGAACTCATCACACGAATTATTTTTTCTTTTTTGGATTTTTTTCGTGGAAGTCTTCCTACATGTATGCGAAACAATAGTAGCACAAGGGAACGGCAAGATTTTGGGCAACTAAAGACATTATATATACATACAACGTCTTACGCAGTTCACAACTGTACAGGTCGCTTTGAATTTACAGCCGATTTGTTATTGAGTGACAAACACGTGTATAATTCAGGGGTGGATCTAGGATTTTTTCTAGGGGGGTGGGGCAACCTTTCAAACCACAACCACATTATTTGCAGAATAACGCAACATTTTAGTAATAATCAAAGTACTGAAAGTACTGTTGGGAGAAATTTTTGAAATATTTAAGAGTTCAAAGCTACTATTTCGATATCCATCATTATCTCGTTATCATTCATTGTCAACTATGTTTCATATTTCATTTCACTTGCACATTATTCTACTGATCGAGGGGTTGTTCGATTCCCGGGCGGGTCATATTTTCGTGAAGCTTAGGTATAAAATAATTTCTACGGTCATTCTCTCTTCCTACCACTGATTCTTAATCATGCAGAGCAGTAGTCAGTCACTAACAGCTAAATCCAGAGATTTAGCCTTTTCAGGAACAGTATGTGGACTGATCGCCGTGATATAACCTATACAATGTGTTGATATGGCGTTAATGCCACAACAAATTGATCATAATTATGTTCTATGGATTTTGTCTAAAAAAATGGAGCTAGCGAGCGAAAAAATGTTTCCCCATTTCTCGCATTTTGAGAAGCGAGCGAAAGGCGGAGAATAAATATGTGATATTTTCATGAACATTTATGTACCAAATGTAAAAAAACATGCTAAATATAGACTTTTCACAAAAAAACTTTCTAGAGTTTTAAGTCATACTGGTCGTTTATTCATCATATTGATGTGATACAATTAATCATGCACATTTAAAGATAAAATATGTCGAAGTCTTTCTTCCTTGGACTTTATTATTTTGATCTTGGGATACAGGGTATATAGCTCTGATTATCTTGCAGATTGCTGTAAAAAAATAATTTTTTAGCATGCATAAATGTTTTAATATGGTACATACATCATAAATGACTGTATTTTGTTCCAATTGCATTTACTTTTCAATATCATTATGCTGCATAGCTAATACATTTAGTGAATTCATTCAATATTAACCTTCAATTAAATACATCCAATATTTCTGTATAAATCAGATCTGCTTACGTCATGATGGTAAAGCTACAACGGTCATGAATTCATTCAGCCATTCATTGACACCTGGCTATCGCTCTACGTTCTCCAGCTGTGAAAACTATACTGTTGAAATCAAATTTTGATTTGGAATTATAAATAAGGATTTATTGACCTTTTTACGTGACATCCTTTGGGTCATTCAAAATATCGGTGAGGATATAAAGTTGTAGTGAATTAACTTAGTGTTGATCTTGGATAACAAATACGTTACACAACGTCTTAATCATCACTAGAAATCATAAATATAAACACGGGCAGTAAACTGTGTTATTCTAGTGGGAAAATGGCATCAAACTACGATTTTGCAGTTCACACTCAGAACAGATTTGAAATAATGGCCGAGCGCCAAAACGAAAATACAACAGTAAATCAACAAAATTGGTATGTCAATGACACTAACTTTGAAACAAGTACCATGGATGTTAAATTAAATCTCATTTTTGAAAATGTTAAAGTTATACGTGACGAACAAGCCAACTGTACAAAAGGTATGCTTTCACTACAAAACTCAGTTGAAAAAGTGAACAATAGAATGTCGGAATTAACCATGATCAGTAATGCTCAGAATGACTTATTGAAAACGATCACCTATAAATCAATTGACCAGGAAGCGAGGCAACGCAGAAATAATTTGATATTTAAAGGCTTTATGGAAAAACCAGGTGAAAATTGCAGCAATATTATATCAAATTGTTTGGCAGCCAATATGAATATACAGTCAGGTGACATTTTTATTGAAAGATCACATAGGTTAGGAGCTAGGACACCTGGTAGACATTTTAATAGAAGACCTATCATAGTGCTGTTTCGAGATTATACCAATATAGATCTGATAATGAGCAAAGTAACTATGTTAAAAAACACCAACTGTGGTGTATCAATTGACTATGACTTCCCAAAAGAAATACAAGAAGCCAGATCGCGCCTATGGCCTCGTTATAAGGAGTGTAAACGTAACAACCCAAGATCTAAAGTAACTATTGTTTACCCAGCCAAACTGATTATGAACAATACCATTATATGGGATGAACTACCTGACTGGAACAGACTTGTTAGAGGCAATAGGTTCGAACTTTTACATAACATCACAGATAAACGCGGTTCAAACTCAAAACCATCGAACAATACTAGGTTAATCAGTGGCAGCAATCCCATGGAACATCAACACAACATGTATATCGATGATAGGAACAAATGGCTAGATAAAATATCAAGATCAATGGTAAATGATGACATGGAACATAGTTTAATACATCGAAGTCAACCAGAATCAACCAGTGACATTTTAAGTTCAGCCAGGCAAACATTACACGGCCTAGATACACAAGCCATGTGTAAACCAACAGAGTCTCATTCATTGTTTGCCAATTTAAATGAAAACGTAATGGACCTTAATGTGGGTCTTTTACTGAAGCACAAAATACGCTAGCTGGTCAAGCTCTCAAAGCTATCTTCGCCATGAATAAATATCTTTACAAATATACTAATATATCGATCTCACATAAACTGGAATTATTCGATAAACTAATAAAACCCATCTTGAATTACGGAAGCCAAGTATGGGGATTTAACGCCGGCACTGCTATTGAAAGAGTTCACATGCAATTTTGTAAAAATATCTTAGGTGTAAAGAAAACTACTCAAAACGATTTCATATACGGTGAGCTGGGTCGTGTATCATTTAGAACACATCGTATGTATAACATCATTAAATATTGGCTAAAAATTATATACACTTCCGACAATAAATATATTAAAAAAGTATACACTATGCTCAAGAATGATTTAGAAACCATGCCGAATAAAGTTAATTGGTGTTCTCTTGTTAAAGATTTACTCAGCTCACTCGGTTTCTATGAAGTATGGTATACACAAACAGTAGGGGATAAGGATTTACAAATGTATTTTTGAGCCTCGCAAAACAACGATTAAATGATCATTTTGTGCAAAACTGGTATGCGAGAATTAATAATTCGAGCAGAGCGTTATTTTACCGTGAAATAGCAGATTTCAAATTTCAAACATATTTAGATATCATTATATTAGATAAACATAGAACGGAGTTAACGAAACTAAGGGTCTCATCACATAGATTAAGTATAGAAACAGGTAGATGGTCTCAAAATAATCTTGAACTCAGTGAGAGAAAATGTTTTTATTGTAATAATTTAGAGGACGAGTATCATTTTATTTTAGAATGTGATTTATATAAAGATTTGAGAAAACAGCATATACCATTTTATTATAGAAACAGACCTAACATGTATAAATTTTTAGAACTGATCAAAACGGATAATAAAAGTCTTATAAACAAATTGAGTAATTATGTATATAAAGCTTTTAAAATTAGAAACGATTCTGTAATATTGTAATACCTTCATACAATTGATAACACTTACATAATATATAACCTGCTGTGTAAAAACATCTTTAGAAATTTTCTTATTACCTTCTCCTTAGAAACATATAAATTTATCAAGTTTGCTCTTATAATCGATAATAACCCACTGCAATGTCTTCATTCATACATAAATTGTACTGCTTATAGCACACATACTTGAAATTGTATTGTTAATTGTTTATATATGTTGGCTCATTGAAGTGTAAAAATGTATTGATAATTGTATTTGTTTATTGTTGTATTGTATTGTAATTTGTATATGTATGTTAATGTATTGTTTTGTAAAATTTGTATGATAATTGTATATGTACGAGTATATCATTGTATTGTATTGTACTGTATTGATTTTCAGGTCAGTCCACGACCTCCTTCCATCCCCAGCTAACCTCTGCCGATGGGGACTGTCAACAGACCCAACATGCAAGCTCTGTGACCGCCCTGGCACTCTAGAACATGTTCTGTCTTCCTGTTCTACAGCGCTGACACAAAGAAGATTTAGGTGGCGTCATGACACTGTACTCAGAGAGGTGGCAGACTGGCTTGAAATAGAAAGAAAGAAGGACCGAAGATGCAACCCTCAGCAACATCACATCAACTTTGTGAAGCTGGGGGAAGCTGCCAAACCACAGCCAACCAAGAAGACATCAATCCTGGAGGGTACCGCAGGTTGGAACTTGGAGGTGGACCTAGGAAAGAAGCTTGTGTTCCCAGGTATTGTCCAGACCAACCTCAGACCAGACATTATACTGTGGTCAGAAACAGGGAAGAAGCTTATCATGATCGAGCTAACAGTACCCTGGGAAACACGATGTGAAGAGGCCTACGAGAGGAAAAAAGCCAAATATACAGAGCTTCTCACCGAATGTAGAGAAAGAGGCTACCGCACATGGCTGTTTCCTATTGAAGTAGGCGTCAGGGGATTCTGTTCCCAATCTGTGTGCCGACTGATGGCAGCAATCGGGACAACTGGCAGAGACAAGCGTAGGACTATTCAAAGACTGAGCCAAGCTGCAGAGCGTGCGTCTAGCTGGCTATGGTTGCGAAGAGAGAAGAAGAGCTGGAAGCTATCGACCTCCACACCGTAAGACGGTGGGGCCACTCGCTATCAGATATACATGGATAAGGCCCGAAATATCTATGACGGCGAGCACCATGCTGATGATGGAGGTCGATGAGCAGAACACTTACCACAACTAAGCAACAGTTCCTGTGTCTTTGGCCGGCGGTACTCGTGGGTCTGCTCAACAGACCTGGGGAAACTGGTTAAAGGCAAATCCTCAACAGATGCAGAAAACGGGAACAGTGGTTAGCAGGACGTTTCAAACTCATCGTAATTTGTATATTGTATGTTTTTTACTGTATTGTTAAAGTAGCGATGATAATTGTGTATGTGTGTTACGTATTGTATTGTATTGTAAAATCTGTAATGATAACTGTATATGTATGCCATTGTACTGTATTATTTGTAATGATAATTTTATGTCACATATTTATATAATGTATATTGTTCATGGGCCAAATGGTCTTAGAATATGAATAAAGTTACTTACTTACTTACTCATAACTTGACATTGTAATTGTACATGACAAGATGTCAAAATGACATAAGTTGAATAAAACTATTCTATTATATACAAGCGTGTGGCAGATAATATTGCGCAATAATACAAAATAACTATTCTCCGTACACAGTATGAATAATGTTTGATTAATGTAAAGAAACATTAAATATCATAATTTCAAGTACTTGTTTGAATTATTTTATTTCTAATTCATCTACGTTTGATAGTATTCATATTTTTCTACATCACTATTTTCTTGGGCGCATTTACACATTGTTAGGTGTTGTTCGTTCTTCTTCGAATTTCACAGAGCGCAGACATAGAAAGGAATTTTTTGGAAAAAAATCCTTCCAAACACTATATCACCATTAGATCTATGTTAAATACAAAGGAATACAAGAGAAAATTGTTTCTTGTAACTTAGAACTTAGTTTAAAAATATACTCCTGGACAGGTACATTTTGGAAATTTCAGGGGGGTCCGGACCTCACCCTGCCCCCCCCCTCCGCTGGATCCGCCTATGTAATTTACAACAATTTGCCACTACTAAATTAACCTGATACTCTTACTCAAATAATGTTGCGGTCATGAAAACAGACTGCTTTACTATCGTAAATGAATTCTTTCGAATTTTAAATAAGAATTGAATACCACGAGAGTAGATCTCGTCAAACTGATTTAAGTGAAAATTTAATGCATCCTTTCAATTTGCTGAATATTTGACGGTACTACATCCATTTATTAATTTAATATAACATTACGTATATTGATCAGGTGTTATATAACCTAACGATTAAATATAAATAGCCGTCGTTCTTTAGCCTTAATTAGCTGTAAATTTGTATAGCGCTTTTTTCATAGTGAAAATATGTTTCACAATCATGTGCATAATTTATGATTAAATGAGAAAAAACGGTGAAGACATATTTTTAAGAAATACAAAAAATTAAATTAATAGAATGAATACCGGGGCGTGTTCAGTAACAACTGTTAGCAAACGTTACGAGTGTTGGACAACTCAACCCGAAGACAACTCAACCCGTGGATAACTCAACCTTAAAGTTATGTCAACCCAACCCGTTAGTATGGGATTGAGTTGTCTCAGGTTGAGTTGTCTTTGGGTTAAGTTCTTCCGACCCAAACGTTACGGAACGTTTTGGAACGTTCGGGGATAATTAAACAGGCTACTGATGAATACAAAGTAAAATTTGCATGATACAAGTTTTATTTAACTAGCCTCGAGTTTATCTCTCAAATGCAGAATTCAAGCGAGTTAGACTAAGAGCATATCAGTCCTTCAGCTTGTTATTATGTAACAGCAAGTTTTCAGGTACGATAGAATTTAGTTGCAGTTTTCTCATAGCATCGAAAAATTACCACTCAATCATGTGAATTAGAACATAGATATTGAATTCATTGTATATTCATATTTCCTTTGTCAATATATTTGTTGTTATATCTTGTAAACTAATATGAGACATAACACAATGAACATGGCATTTATGTCATTTGAATACATTAAATCAGTGGAAAATAGTTTAGATACTTAAATGTGTGAAGGGTGGATCTGCCTAAGGCCAGTTTGAACTAACTACATGTATATCTATAACTTATGCATGCTTAAAGCCACTATATTAAGATATATCCATTAACAGCAGACTTGAAAACTCTTTTACAACCATGAAATTATCAAAAATTAATATGTATTAGAGATACCAAAAACAGTTCAAACCATTCTGATTCCTAAATTTAAGTTTGACGAAATGTCCATTTCTTGAAAAAGTGGGGTTCTTTTTATCATATCACACTATTCAATATACCTGATCCACAATAGATTTAGAGCTTAATTAAGTATTTCGGCGTAAGGGTTTTCTATAATACGACTTCATCTTAAACATACTGTGATCAAATCTATTGTTTCAAGTATTGACATCCATAGTCTGCTTTCGGTTTCGATCTACTTTCAATTTGAAATGCATTAAATAACATAAATATATTCACGCAATATTCGTATTCATTAAAAAATCTTGTTCATTAGAGGTGTTCGAAATAGATAAATGTCTATTTTCTTTGCAGTCCAAAAACAGTGTTTCTTTTGATAGTGGGGCTCTAAATCTATTGTTCCGCTAACTGTTGTAGGTGAAGGTCGTCTGAGACCATAACACTTTCTTTGCTCTGATGTTTTTGGATATTTATTCAAGTTAACAACAGAGTTTAGTGAATATTTTTGGACGTACATGTTCATGAATACTTCAGCTAAGTGAATCTTTAAGTATATTTTTATTTTTTCAATCATGGGTTTAGTTATTCTTAAAAACAATACTCAAAATTTTGATAATTTTTATCATAAAAAATCACACCTTTTGAAAAATACATGTTGTTCATTGAAATATGAACGTGACCAATTATTGGATTTAGGTTTAAATGTGTTCAATAATCCTTGTTTATACAAAGTTGATACCGCTACATTAGGTGTTATCAATTCACTCAAATTAGCTCCTTACCGGTCACAAAAAAAGAACAGATGTGTTGTAAAAAGTTCAGCAAAATCCCCCAAGGCATTAATAAAAACAACTTAATATACCCCAAAATATGTAACACTGTAAGTCAGATTAGTGAAAATGTAAATTGTTTGACTTTAAATTGTAGATCTGCTGTAAATATTTTTTTTGATAGGTCAATATCTTAGGGAAGAAAGAATAGATTTTGCTGTATTAACAGAAACTTGGTTTTCAGATGATAAAAAACATTTAATCGATACCTCTAATTTAAACCAAAATGGGTACAGATTAACAATAGCCAATAGACAAAATAAAGTTGGATGGGGAATAGCTATAGCTAGTCGCATTGCAATTGATATTAATGGTGAACTTCCGGTTATGGTGAGCAAGTCGCGGGTAATTTGACTCTCGAAGTTTTTTGGATTTAAAGTGTTTCTATTACTGCTAAAAATTTGGAATAACTTGGATTATGTTTATGAATGTTTTTGGAATACACATAGGTACTTTGTTTATGATAAAAATATGATTAATTAGGAGATTTTTGGACAAATTGAAATTTTCTTTGTTCTCATGAACGTACATATATAGACCATTATGACGTATACTGTGTATTCATTGTAAATTTTGCTCACCAAACGGATTATATATATTTTGATAGTGTACTGGATAATTACTATTACAATATAAGTTGTTTGCATAATAACTTTATATTGAGATTGTGAACATTTTCATAATATCGATGGGTAAAAATAAGAAAGGTCAAAAGAGAACAAAATCTCAAGCTTCACCTGAATCAACTGGCGATCAACCGGACAAGAGAGCTACTATGGCCGAGTCTAGCCCAGTACCGTCTGTGTCGTCTGGTGGTGTACCGTCACCAGCTTCACCGGGATACTTGTCTCAAGTGAATCCAAATGTAGGATATTATTTACCTCCTCATACTCAATTTATGACTCCGACTCAGGTTGGACAATCACCTCAAACACCAAGTACCGCCAATCAGGTTATTCTAGATAAACTTGAGGCAATTAATAAAAAACTGAATAAATTAGATTCTATTGAAACAAAATTAAGTGATCTATCGAAAAAGATGTCGTTAGTTGAGGTCAGAGTTTCGGATCTTGAAAGTAAAGTACATGATAATGAGAGCAAACTTTTAAATATTGAAGCCAGCAAGAACTTTGACACACAAATTTGTGAAGAACTAAAAGCAAATCAAAAAACCATTGAAAAATCTGTGAAAAATAGTCAAGATTCGAACAATAAAATTTTGGAAGAATGTAAATTGCTAAAACTTGAGAATGATAAACTCTCGGATGACATCACTGATCTACAATCACGTTCCATGCGTGATAACCTACTTTTTTACAACTTTGAGGAGGGAAAAAGTGCTGATGAACGTCGACTTGAAAACTGCCGAAATAAACTATACAACTTTTTTACAAATGATCTTGGAATAAATGATGCCAAAGAAAGGATCAAACTCGACAGAGCGCATCGTATTGGTAAATTTGTGAATGGTAAAACAAGACCAATAGTTGCAAAATTTAATTATCATATTGACAAATTTGAGATTAAACAAAAAATATTTGATCTGAGAAATGAAACTGGTGTAAAAACCAGTGACCAGTTCCCAAAAGTGATCCAGGAAAAGCGTAGAAATTTACTTCCGGAGCTTAAAAAGGCCAAAGATGAAGGAAAGGATGCCAAACTTGTATACGACACTTTATATATTAATGGTAGACCATTTAAACCAACACCAAGTAGTGCCAATTCTCACTAGGATTTTGATGGACAGTTAAAATTTCTTATATGGAATGTTCAAGGACTTGTTTCAAAACTTAATGACAATGACTTTATTTCTTCAATCAGTGACTATGATGTATTATTATTAACTGAGACCTGGAACTCAAAAACTAGTAACATTAACATTGATGGCTATCATAGTATATCCTGTCCTAGACCAAAATGCAATAAAAAAGCCAAACGTAACAGTGGGGGGATTGTCATTTATTATAAGTCTTTTTTACATAACAAATTAGAGCTGATTAAGATTAATTTTAACGGCATTGTCTGGTTCAAACTTCCAAAAAATCATTTTGGTCTTAAGAATGATTTTATATTCTGTACTTGCTATATTCCTCCCGAGGAATCCAATGTTTATAAAAATATATCATGTGAATTATATCAATATGATTTCTTTAATCAACTGTCTATGGACATAATCCATTATAGTACCTTAGGTGAGGTGTTTTTAACAGGGGATTTTAATGCTCGAATCGGACTAAGACAGGATTATATTGATGATATTGGCCTTAATCGCTATGTACACATGCCATTAGATGATACAAATAATTTAAATATTCAACCTCGTATGTCACGAGATAATCAGGTGAACTCATTTGGACTTAAACTATTATCATTGTGTAAAGAAAATAATATTGTGATTGCCAATGGTAGACTCGAAAATGGAGATTTCACATGTTATAAAACTTTTTCGCGTCAAAAAGGAGCTAGTGTGGTAGATTATCTAATTACCAATTATCGTAATTTTATTGATATATCTTATATGCAAATTCATGATTTGACTGAATATTCCGACCATTGTCCCATTTCATTTAACCTAAGCTGTAGTGTTACACAGTCTTCTACAACACAACCTCCCTTTGACAAGATAATTTGGTCAGATAATGACCCTGATTTACTGAACGTTGTTCTCAATGATAAAAAACCTTTATTCGATGATATCCAATCCAAATTGTTGTCCGGTGAGTGCGATATCGATTCTACCATGGATAACTTCAATAAACTAGTATACGATATTTCTTTCAAACTTCATGGTAGGACATTTCATGGATCGTACGATAAAAAGGTCCCAAAGAAATCGCCATGGTTCAATGATAATTGTAAGGTAGCAAAACGCTCATTTTATGACGCCAAAAAAGCTTGGAAAAATTTACCTTCCGACGAGAATCGGAGCCATTTCCTTATATGCAGACGAAACTATAACAAAACTAAGCGTAATGCTAAACAAACGTTCTATAATAAGGAAAAACGAAATCTAACAAAATTAAGTAAACATAATTCACGAAAATTTTGGAAGTATATAAAGAAATATATATCAAAAAATACGCGCACGGAAGACTCAGTAAATCTACCTGATTTTACTGAGTATTTTAAAAATATATCTAATACACAACATTCAAACATCAATTTCGAAAATGTACAGGATCCAGACAGTAATAGTAATGTTAATATCGAAGAACTAGATTGTCGAATTACTGCCCAAGAAATTTACAAAGTTATTAAAAATCTAAAACGTCATAAAAGTTGTGATTTTGAAAATAATGTAGCAGACTTTTTCATTGATTCTAAGGAGTTCATATGCCCTTACTTAGAAACAATCTTTAACCGAATATTTGACTCTGGATCTTACCCTGAACCGTGGAGTAAGGGGGTTATTATTCCAATATTTAAGGGGGGAGATAACTCTGTCGCGTCGAATTTTCGAGGTATCACGTTGGTAAACATTGTTGCTAAAATATTTTCTCTTGTATTACGTAATCGGATAAACAAATGGTGCGAAAATAACGAAGTATTCACTGATGCACAGTTTGGTTTTCGTGATAATCGAAGTACAGCCGACTGTATCTTTTTATTACATACAATTATCCAAAATGTACTAAGTAGTAAACTTAAGTTGTATTGTGCATTCATAGACTATGAAAAGGCATTCGACACCGTTATAAGAGATGCTTTATGGATCAAACTTTGTAACGCTGGTATAAGCTGCAAAATGCTTACCATGCTTAAAGCTATATACTCAAACGTTAAATCCTGTGTAAAACTAAGTTCTAGTATGAATACATCAGATTTTTTCGATGTTTCACTAGGTGTCAAACAAGGGGAACCACTCTCACCTCTACTTTTTATTCTTTTTCTTAATGACATTAGTAATTGCATAGACTTTGAACACTTATCCATGGACGATCTTACTAAACTATCAATGTACATGTTATTATTCGCCGATGATATTGTTTTATTCACAACCAATCCACAAAGTCTACAAAAACAACTCGATTCTATTTCACGTTACTCTGATTCATGGGGATTAAAAATCAATATAAAGAAAACAAAAATATGCATATTTGAAAAAAGAAAACAAACTTGCAATTTCAAATGGGAAATTAAAGGACAAAAACTCGATGTTGTAGAAAATTTTTGTTACTTAGGGGTTAACTTTTTCCGAACAGGTAATATGCGATATGCGGTTAAGAATTTAACAGCACAGGCATTAAAAGCGTATAATAGCTTGCTATCCTTATTTAGCAGAGTGAAATTAGACATTCGTAGCAAATTATCTTTATTTAACTCTATGGTCGTACCGATTATTACATATTCGTCCGAGGTGTGGGGGGTTTATGATTATAAAGAAGTCGATCAACTACATATTAAATTTTGTAAATACATTTTAGGTGTTCGTCAACAAACTCCGAATCTGGCCGTTTATGGAGAACTTGGTGTATTCCCTTTATCCGTTATTATTAAAGAACGAGCCCTATCATATTGGACAAAAATAATGTCAAATAGTTCTTCACCGATGTTTAATGTTTTTAATGATCAGCTCCGATCAAACGATACATCCTCATGGGCATTTAGAGTTAAAACATTATTTGATAATTTAGGATTAAGTTATATTTTTGAAAATTTCAATCAAACTCAAAATTATAAAAGTCTGTTTAAACAAAGAATCAGAGATCAATACATACAACACTGGAGTTCGTCCTTAAAAGATTACAGTAAACTAAGCTACTATAACCTATATAAAACCGAGTTCTGCTTTGAAAAATATTTAGATCTGATTAAAAACGATAATCAACGTATACTTTTATCTCGCTTTCGACTTAGCTCTCATAATCTTGAAATTGAAACTGGTAGACATCATAATATTGAAAGATCGAATCGTACATGTAACCTTTGCTTAAGTAATAATACTGAATCTGAATACCACTTTTTGTTATGTTGCCCTATGTACTCCCATTTACGACTGAAATACTTAAGAAATACATCCTGGCCAACGCTGCAAAAATTTTCAAATTTAATGGCATCACAGAAAAATAACACTATAATAAAAATTGCACATTTTCTTCAAGAAGCATTCATTAAACGCAAGCAACTTCTAAATGAATTAGCTGTCCCATAATATTTTTACTCAGTACATACAATATTCTACCGTAACATTATTACTTAAAATTACTTTGTTTCCAAGGAAATTGATATCTGTTTATATAGACAGTCATATTTATTTATTTAATTAATTTTTATTTGACATAAAATGTCTTATTATTAGTCATGTTTATACATTTGTGTATGATGTAATTTATTACTTGTTTGTATATATGTACATAATTATGTTCTATGACCAAAAGCACTGTTCTGTGCTGAAGTCTTTGAATAAAGTGTATATTAATAAAATTAAGGGTGGAAATACAAGAAGCTTTGGATATGGTATATGGAAATTAATTTTCAAAAATATTGCGCTTCATTGTATTGGAATTTACATACCCCCAGGATTAACCACTGTCTCAGTTTGGAAGCAGAGCACAGTTGAAAAAATGTTTAACCCAGTCAATTAATATTGCTGGTGAAACTATAAAATCTGTAAAGACAATTCGCTATTTAGGGGGCTTTCTTGATGAAAATTTAAGCTTTAAAGATCACATCAAAACAAAAAGTAGAACTACTATGTACAATTATTTACGTATCAAAAGTGTAAAAAATATTTGGATAAAGATGCAACGGAAACACTAGTCCTATCTTTGGTCATGTACCACATCGATTACTGCAATCTGATCTTGTGTGGAATTTCAAAAGTGATCTTAGCAAATTTCAGCGAATTCAAAATATGTGTGCAAAACTGGTATTCAGGCTAAAAAATCTGACAGTTCAAAAGATGCTTTGTATTCACTGCACTGGTTACCAGTCTAAGCAAGAATCAACTTTAAAATATGTACTTTCATGTACAACTGTTTTACATACTAAGTGATTGAGTGAGTGCATTATGACGTGAGAATGAGGAATGCCTCGCTCTCTGTCATTTTCTACCTTGTTTCATAGGACTGTATTACAGCAGACACCTTTGGGGATGTATTAAGGGCCCTTTAAAGGTGATTTTTTGACACCTTTAGGGAAATGTCTGGTTAACAGTGGCGTTATGTTACACTGTTCAGGACATGTCCGGTTAACAGTAGCATCATGTTATACTGTTCAGGACACCAACTTTTAATATCAAATAAATAAAAAAATGTAAAATTGGTAAAAGAAAATGTAAAATTAAGTAGGATCATGAACTTTGAATGATGTAGGTCAAAAATTATGAAATATTAAAGCTCAATAAAACAATAAAAAAATACACTTACACACTGTATTACATCATGTGTGATAAATTTTATTTTGTTTTGTGTTATTGTATATACATTATGTATTTATGGTGAAGGTTTTTACTTATTTAATTTTTATCATCTATCTTTTTGTACAACGCCATTGAATATGTAATATAGAAATAGGAGTTTAATCTAATGAAAAAGTCTAAGTTTAAGATGTAAATATGAAATATAATTGTGCCTTGTTTATTTATACATGGTATATTGTTTTGCTTGCAGAAATACCTTACCTGTGTATTTTTTTACTGTAGTCCATTCAATTTAACTTTTGACCTAGACAAAATTGCATCAAAAAATATTTTTATACTGTGCGAAAGATCATCTATACAATAACACAAACAAAGAAGTTGCACTCCAAATAACGAGGGGAAAGTGATATAAAAATGAATTATGCATTTCTACTTATATTAAAAAGCGCTACAACACTTTCGTACTTCTGTCCCGCAGTGAATATAGCTGTGGAGTCACAATGGTTGCCGCTAGTATTTTGATTTTGAGTTGACTTTTCGATGTAATTCTATACATATATATTTAAACAGTTTTATATATGGCAGTAAATTCATTGAAAATACCGTTTTTGGTGACGACCTTGGAAAAAAAAAGATTTATTTTACTACGGTAGCTAGCGCGTTAGGACCAAAAATGATCATGTTTAGTATTGAATTTGCAATTATTTCGAGTCACGATATTTTTGTTGTAGAGCTGAGTACGAAAATTTATACTCACCCAAATTCATGTTATCTATTAGAACTGCTTTTTTATAAAACGAAATGATAACCCAGTTTAGCTTAATTCACTTTATATTTCATTTGTTTTAGCAACATGAAAAAAGCATCATACTATATATTTGAGCTACAACGATTTCACACTTTCTTGTGTCTAAGTTAGCAAATTTTCCTCCGTTATTATTTGAAATTTAAAGACTGCTGTTGGGTTTGGTGTGCCACCGTACTAACCTGTCTGACCAAAACATTGTCTTCAGGTCTGACAAAGCAAGAAACAGTCGAGAACGGGACTTTGCTAGATTAAAATTGACTTTAGGTCCCAAGCTGTGTTTACTTCTCCCTTAATTTTAAGATCATTTGGCGTTGTTAAATCAGTAATTTTAAAAGAAAGTTGTTCAGATATGTATATAGACATCACAAGGAAAACAGATGCAAGTGGAGAGCGATGCTTCATAATGCTCTATTATTCATTATGAATTGTCCGCATTAACAACGTTCTTTGCACAAGTTTGTTACTAAAGTAGTCAGTGCAACATCGTACGTGCAAGTCAATAGCTTGTCTCAAACATATGACACAACATCATGTCCCATACGAAGAGTATACATACAGACCCAAATATGGCAGGGCAACAGTGAATTAAATCTATGGGATGGGAATCTGTTAATAAAAATCTTCTGCCTGTAAAGACTAAGTTACAGTATTCTCAAAGTGATTTGATGTAGCTATCGACAAGACCGCATATCAAAATGCTGCATGCTCCTGTAAAAAGCGCGGACTAGAGTGTTCTATCAGTTGTACAGTGTCAATATCTAGTTTAGCCTCTGATAGTGAAAATGGCAACAGTGACATGGGTCAAAAGCAAATCCCCAGGTTACAAAAACAGCACCCAAATAAGTACATTCTGTAACAAAATATACTGTAACAAAATTTCACGGTTAAAAACAGTATCAAAAGTAATAAATGATATTTAAGATATTCATTTATGTAATACCACTTATTCATCTATATTACATACATCTAGTAGCAAGAACTAAAATACTTGTTTTGAATTTAAGTGTGTGTATAACCGCCATTAAGTTGTGCTTATCAGTTGACATACACTTGTAATCGAAACTATATTTTAAGTGTGTGTATAACCGCTGTTAAGTTGTGCGTCTCAGTAGAGATGTTTTAACGTCGTCTTATAAATAGTCATTTCATATCTTTGAATTATCATTTACTGATATAAATGTTATCATTTGATATATTTTATACAATATTTACATAATTAGCATAACATAACCATATTTTACTTCAAATGTCTATGTAATAATCAAGGACTTCCATTTTAATAGAAATTGCGAATGTTCTATTACGTGAAATGCCTAATTTGCATAAATTTGCATATTTAAATGATACATTATTAAGCTCAAATTAATACCATTTTTAAATTTGTACCACAGTTGTTTTGTGTATTAGCAAAAAACGGAAATTTGGTAATGACAGACTTAATTCCCATATTATGCAAATTTCTCAAGGATGACAGAGTGTCATCACTCAGATTCTTACACAGCACCGTTCAAAAATATATAATTTGCAAAAAAACTTTGTGGAAACTCAAGTGCACGGTTCACCTCATTAACTGAAGGACTTATGTTCTTACCTGTGATAAGCTGTTCACTTTTCTTCATTCCCGATCGAAGCATCCGAATTTGCACGAGTCATAACTTTATCTAAATACTTGAAAGCGTATTCAATGCTATCATCTTGGCTTTGGTTACTCAATTTCTCAGTTACACAAGTAAGATAATGTTCCTTAATTATCGACTCGTTCCCCATTTGTATGCATAGTAAGTGACTTATTTTTACTGCCTGACGTGCGATTTACCAAATAAATTCAACAGTGTTGATATTCTTGTAAGTTCTGCAGTAGATGGTCTGACGTTGACACAACTTCTAAAATTTCTTTATTCATAGTCTACCAAGTAGAATCTCGATGTTTAAAGAAATAGACAGTTTTAGATTTATCATTCCCATTTGAAAGTATGAACGTAGATAATAAACAACTGAAAGGTATTTTACAGTTTTCAATAAATTGTCAGTGACTGACAACTGCCCTACATAATTAAAAATCATTGGTAGAAGTGGTACTGTACTAATTTTACGTTTCATAAGTATTTCTTCACAGTCTCTAAGGCTATCGTCAGTAGACATTACCATCTCCTCATTACAAGATATATTACTGACTGGTTCTTATGTCAACATTACTCTTCCTGGTGTATACCAACGACATGCTCTCCACAGTCAAGTCTCTGCTTAAGCTCTTCGCAGATGACAGTCTCCTGTACAGGAAAATCAAGTTCCCAACTGACTCCCAAATTCTACAGGAAGACCTCAAGGCTCTTGAGGAGTGGGAGAAGAAGTGGAAAATGTCATTCAATCCCACAAAGTGTGAGGTGCTGTGTTTCAGCAGGAAGTAAAACCCTATCAGAACACGCTACCATATCCTCGGGCATGAGTAAGTCACTGTTAAGTCTGGGAAGTACCTTGGCGTTACAATTTAAAGTAACCTATCACGAAAACCTCACATAGACATGCGAACTAAGTCAGCGAACAACTCCCTAGCCTTCCTGAGACGTAACTTGTCCAGCTGTCCTCGAGATATCAAGCTGCAGTGCTACAAGACTCTAGTCAGACCTATCCTTGACTATGCTACTGCGGCCTGGGACCCACGCACGCAGACTTACATCAACCAAATAGAAGCTGTGCAACGGAGATAAGCACGTTTTGTCACTGGCAATTAGTGTCTTTAGTGTATAATGTATAGTGCGTAAAGTTTGACCCCAATCTGACCTTTGTCATTTGCATCTAATTATTATCTAGTCATATCCCGACGAAAACCAGTACCACGCCTATTCTACACTTTGGCAGCGATTGTACTCATTGGTCCAGAAAATCGTAAAAAGGAACGTCAAAAATGCAATAAAAACTTTGGCCTGAGAGGATGGTAGGGGTGTTTGGAACAAAAATGAGTTATTTTTCGCAAAATATATATGTGAAAATAACTCTTCACGTATTAGTTGAATAATTAAAACAACAGCTAGTATGACAATTTTTGTCAATTTTAATACATAAAAATATATAACAGCGTTTTTCTTGAAACATAACGGTAAAACAAAGTATACCATAAGCACGTTCAACCAATGCGAGCGCTCAAAACGCAATGATATTTATTCGCCGCTACATTCATGAATTATTTAATACATTTTTTTCTAAAAAATGACTGAGCTTTTATAGAAAATGACGGTTGTGGTAGTGTTTTTGGTGGTGATGTAGATGGTGGTGGTGATAAGAATGGATGTAATATAATATTATACAGACTCGTACACAGCTTAAAAAGTCATATTGGACTCACCTATCGGCTCGTCCAGTATGGCTTTTCAAGCTGTGTACTCGTTCAAATATATTTCCGTATTGTACAGTAAACTGTATAATAAGCTATAATTCTACCTCTTCATTAAACTTGATACAAAGATAAAGGCTAATAATAACGTCTTCTATTATCATTAAGTTTTAAGATTACACTACAATGGTCCGTATTATAAAGTATTTAATAAAGATTTTGTCCTTAAATATTCTATATTGTTTTGTTATATTATGAAACCAATTTTGATGATATGCTGCTCAGATGTGGATCGAGTATACATGATAAAAGTATTTCACGACCCTTCTCTGTTGAATTCTAAAATCAATCAATTAGGGAACGGCAGCTATGTATATTTCCATTTCTGAATTACATTATTAATTGATTGATTAATTAATCAACAATCAAACCCTTAATAGGGGATCTTTTAACTATTCTGAAATTAAAATTCGGATTCAATAATTTATATTGGGGTTGTACACCAATCATCCTAGACAGATACGATGTATGTATTAAATAACTAAAATATATTTAGAATGTAATACAGTAGATCTCAGATAAGCTTATTTTGTGAATCGTTGAACTCTATTCTTCTACGTTATCATATTTTATTGTTTCCTAAATAAATATTCAACCCCAACTATGTAAATAATCCTTAAACAATACTTTATATAATACAAATTTATCAAACTTGAAGCAAAGATAACGACGATCAATTGTTTTTAATGATCATTAAGTTTTGAAGTTACAGTACAGGGGTCCATATTATAATACGTTTTACTAAAAATTTTATTCCTTAATCATGCTATATTGTACTGATGTATAATGAAAATAATTTTGATTTTATGTTGCCCAGATGCCATAGGCGGATCCAAGGGGGGGCGGACCCAAGTGGGGTGGACCCAAGGAGGGCGGACCCGGCGTACGCCCCCTAAAATTGCCCAGGCAAAGATGTCTTTTTCAATCATGAAAATAATAATTATAGGAAAATATATATATTTGTCAAAAAAAAATTTCACACGCTATGCGTGCAACAAGTTACGAGACTGGGAGTACAGAAATACTATGACCTAGCATACAATTTAAAACAATTCCTTCTCATTATTGTAAGAATTTAACATGATCCAACGACTGTTAGAAAATTATATGCCTACTATTTTGACAGATGACCTCCATTTTGTTAGATTTCCACAGCGAATCCTAGATACGTTTTGATTGGTCAACGTGACACTCGACCAATCAAAACGCGTCAAGGATTCGCTGTGGAAATCTAACAAAATGGTGGTCATCTGTCAAAACAGTAGGCAGGTAGAACAATATTCGAGGGTTTAAGTGTTCCTAGAGGCCTGTTTGAAAGTTTTTACGCCGTGGATCGATAGAAAATGGATTAATTTATTGAAAGTACGTAGATTTTGTGGTAGCTTTTGTTTTATTTGCTCATAGCGGACGAAATAGTCCGTTTCACTATACGTTCTCTTTGGACCACTTGTTTGACATAGAACGAATTTTAAGACTTTTGGGGGATATATGGGACCATTTCATCAATTGTTGATCAATTTTCTTCAAGTAAAACGTATTTTTGCGCATAATAATCCTTTCTAGAGCTGATAGTGAAAAAGATTGACGATCGGGCCGTTTTTGTGAGCTTCGTGACGAGTTGAAAACTACGACCGTTGAACAGGCGTTAGAGACCTTTTCTCTCTATATACTGTGGATATATCTAGATGCATCATATTGTATACCCTGGGAAAGGAAAATTGATGCTCTTGAAATGTGCCTGAATCCCTTAAAATAACCAAAACTCAGGAAATTCGGGTGCCGCCGGTCACCTAGACCTATGATCAGGGCTTTGCCCTGGACCATTCTGGGCCATTACGGCCCCTTGAAACCCTATTCTGCTTGTTAATTTTACGCCCCCCCTTACTAGAATTTTCCGCCCCCTCTAACTAAAAGTCCTGGATCCGCAAATGGATGCGGATCGAGCCTATATAAACGTGTTATACGACCCCCCTTTCCTTTAAACCAACTTTGGCAATAACAAATTATACCACGTTTGACAACTAAATATCGAACCTGATATGAGTTATATCGGGAAAACTTTCAAAATGTGACCCATTTTAGGACTCAAAACTGCAACTATCAATGGTGAGAGGGTCACAGCCAGGGGTCTGCATATAATGTATCCATATGGAGCGAAAGAACCCATATTAAAC
Source organism: Mactra quadrangularis (assembly GCA_025267735.1). NCBI lineage: Eukaryota > Metazoa > Mollusca > Bivalvia > Venerida > Mactridae > Mactra > Mactra quadrangularis. Next base: position 7,363,567 of record CM046301.1, on the reverse strand, counting down.
ACAAAATTAGTTAGTCAGACACTTTCTTGTTAAATTTCTCTGTACAAGTAATGATCAAGGGAATGACAGTTTTGGACATTTCCAATGTCCAACTTTAAAATTGGTTTCATTCTGTAAGTATGCGGTATACGCTGTGTTTGGTAAAGTTTAAGTATGGCATGATTGTTAACTTTTCACCATGTATGAATGTATTGTATAATGCAATTACACTTATCAATATTCTTATTTAAATGAATAGTTCTTTAAATGAGTTAGTAATACGTTGGCCAGCAAAATACACCGTACAGATATGTAATCAGTTCATTGTGACTGCTTATTTAAAACTAAATTAATATAGTTAAATAAGCATAAAAATAATTTCAAGTATTGAAAAAAAAACACATATTTTTGTTACCATTTTTTATAGAAATTACTAAAATTATGCTACTTTTAGGCAGTGGCTCTACATCCATGTGAACCGCCCGGCTAGCTCATATGGTAGCACGCAAGTCTACTGATCGAGAAGTCGTAAGTTCGATTCCCGGACGGGACATACTTTCATTCAGCTTGGTCATGAATTATTTCTACGGCCATTCTCCCTCCTAACGATGATTTTAATTATGTAGGGCAGTTGTCAGTCACTGACGAAAGCATGTGCTTAGTAGTTGGTTAAGCTGGTGTCACACTGTCCCGAAATTGACACCAGATGGACATACGAATATGGAATTTCGTAGGAAGATAGCCCCGAAATTGGCCGACAAGCAATCAGCACCAGAAGCAAGTACGATTCCTACAGAAGGCCACACGATCGGATCCGATCCACACACGTATCATTCTATATTTCACGCGATCGCATCCGATCTACTTACGAAGTCACCTGAAAGACGCTGATTTTTATCAGGTTGTAACCCACAGGACATGCGAAGGCCACATGATGAGTATAATCATACGACGTCGTATTGTATGTGTTAGAATGCAGTCACGGAAGCGCCACGTGACTCTCGGCTCATGGACATCAGAAAAACTCGAAACATGTGTGCAAGAATAGCAAAGGTCTACAACGCGCCTGGGTAGAGAGTTTATAGTTATACTTAAAGTCGGCATCAATCAAGGCAATAAGAACAATTGGGACGAAGGCATTTTATTTTCTTTCAAAAAGCTAGTATTCCAAGGACATATAACCGTCACATGCTTGCCATCCAAAGTACCACAGCATGACATATCTTTTCAGACTGCTCAGCAATGGCAGTCCACTCCTCCATTGTAGTAGAGCAATGGTACACCTCAGATGCAATCTTGACTTTGATGGCTTCGCAAACTTGAACATTTGATATAAGGGATATTCATTCTGTACGCAAACGGTCTGACTGACCTTTGTACGGAGACGCCGCGCATCACGGGTAAACTGTTTATTTACCTGAAAGCACGTGGCAATGTTTACATTTTAATAATTTCCACCCTTCAAGTAATCTGAACAAATAGAGTATGAATTTTGTGTCTACTCAATAAAATTTGACTATCCAACCAACTATCCTCATCAAATTAAACTTTTTAACTGAAAGTTAAACCTTCATCATAACGTGTTTACATCTGTCATTCTTTACACAATAATTTGAAATCGAAAGTAGAGTACACAGTTTAACTATGTACCTATACCTACAGAGGTTTAAAAGTACTTAGTATATATAGATTAATATTTCTGTAGCTATAAGCGGTTATTATTTTACATTTTAGTAGTTATATTTGGCGAAAAAATGCCAACAAAGTTATTCACAACAACGATTTTCTATGATATTTGTATTCATACGCGGAACTACTTGACGCGGAAGTAAATTGCGGATGATTGGAGATCGTTATGCGTCTTAGTATAGAGGTGATATCTTCACCGTCTATTTATAGAATGAAGGGATATTGTGTTTGGAGCTACTCTGAAGTTGTAGGATAGGCTTCGATAACTGTCACCACAGGCCAGGTTCTGTAGAGTATAGCTTTAGCCTAGGGGAAAGAGACTTCCTGTATCACTGTACAATGTGTCCTTCTGTATTATGCATTATAATTATATCCTTTGTATGACTTCATCGTAGAGGCCTCTGAGTAGTCTTGTATAGTTATAGAAGCCAGTCGTCCGGCTAGCTTAGTTGGTAACACGCAAGTCCTCTAATGGAGGGGTCGTGGATTCGATTCCCAGACGGAGCATACTTTCGAGGAGTTAGGTCATGAGTTATATAACCTATACAATAAGTTGCTACGGCATTAAACCAAACAAACAAACAATGCATCCATGTAAATCCCGTAACTTTAACCTCAACACACATTGTTGTTTACAAACTCCTCACAGTGGTTACATCACGCGTTGCTACCGAGTTGGGGAGTTTGGGTTGTTTAGAGACACGGCACTCATCTTACTCTAGGCTCTGAGGCTACAGTTACGGTACCGTATTTCTTGTCATTGCCTATTTGTACATTCGGAACTCCTCGGCCATTCACCATGAATAACCTCGGACATATTTAGGCGCCATTTTAGAACTACCTTTGCCACAGGGATATGTCTTGTAACCTTCCTTTGATTTTCAAGCATACCGTATATATACATACATTGTATAATATTATAATAATATTATACAAGGGTTACAACCGCGTTCGGTAATCCACTTCAAGTAGCTTACATTATGTGACACACATTACTGATAACCCGATGGCACTTTAACCCATGTAACCTCACAATTATATAGATTAATTATAACTCTATAATCTACGATGGTTCATAGTAACAAAGCGCAGACCATTAATATGACTTATTAATCAAAAGTATGCGAGATTTGTTAACCTCCTTATCATCGAGAAACGCATGAAAAAAAATATTGTTACTAAAAATAACTAAATTCCGATTATTTTACGAAGAATAAAATTACGTTTCAATGGGACTTACCTTTTGCGAGTCTAGTTTAAGGTTTAAATTTTAAGGAAAAACAAATTCAGGGGGGGCATGCCCTTGACCCCCTAGGATGCTTCGTACTCATTAAAAAGCCCGTGCTACGCCCCTGGAAGTGATTGTTCTTCTTATAGTAAGATTTCTTTCACCTTACGAAGGTCACGGCGCTTACCTTTGTAAATATGGGCTAAACCATTATAAAAGAGGTTGTTCGGAAGGTATATTACCCGAGGATTTATTCCCCTTGGTCAATGTTAAATTGTAATCAAATTTATAATGTAGCAATTATCGAAAGACTGCTTAGCACAGTGGATACACCTGCGTCTAAAATAACGTTTTTGACACAGTGGTCGGTGGTTCAAATCCTATGCTGGTATCAATTTTTTTCACTGGATATTTTAAATGTTTTGGGGGTTTTATTATATTTTTTATAAATAATTTCTTAACATTTTTGACAATTTTTCGCGTGCTTACACGTTTTAGACATGATTACCTAACTAACACTTTAAAGACATTTGGGTCGTTATATACACTCTATGTGTGCACGAGATTCACGAGGGAGAAAAACTTGAATAATTTTTATAATACTGACAGCATATTATAAATAAGATGAAAAAAAAACGTAGCAAGGTTTTAGTCTGAAAAAATATTATGCTACTGGGATTTGAACCTTAAACCTTTAGGTTTGACGGCCGAATACGAAGAATAAAATTACATTTCAATGGGACTTACCTTTTGCGAGTCTAGTTTATGGTTTAAATTTTAAGTTAAAAACAAAATCAGGGGGGGGGCTTCGTACTCATTAAAAAGCCCGTGCTACGCCCCTGAAAGTGATTGCTCTTCTTATAGTAAGATTTCTTTCACCTTACGAAGGTCACGGCGCTTACCTTTGTAAATATGGGCTAAACCATTATAAAAGAGGTTGTTCAGAAGGTTTATTCCCCGAGGATTTATTCCCCTTGGTCAATGCTAAATTGTAATCAAATTTATAATGTAGCAATTATCGAAAGACTGCTTAGCACAGTGGATACAGCTGCGTCTAAGGTTTGACGGCCGACGCGTTACCACTAGGCTAAGAATATCAGTTAGTGAGATGCGTCAAAGTAATTGTAATTAACGCTTGCTCGTATTGTATTTCACACCTGTTCACCGCATTCGGATCTTCTTCATGAATATTCAATACACTTTGACCTTCGTAAGGTGAAAGAAATCTTACTATACTTGTAGGTTTTCAGTAGTGATAAATCATGTTAACACGGTAATGTACGACTGTTGTTGAAGAAATTATTAGGTATGGTACATAAATAAATTAAGAATTTTCACAGCTTTTCAGTATCCTTTGACGAGATGCGGTTATTTGCTCAATTTGATCTAAATTCATGAACATTTTTAAAGTGTCTCGTTTAAACCTCTTTTAGAAGTGTCTGTAGAACAAAACAAAATTATATCACCAAACACGAAAATAATTCAATCAATTATTTTGTTAATTTTTTTAAAAGCGTCTGAAATTAACTAAGTTTTATTATAAAGTAAAATGGATATAGATCTAGAGCTTGCTTAGAAGTGACAGGTCTGTGGCATCAGGTATTTTAAACAGACTGTGGAAAGTTAAATCCAAACTACTTTTAATATAATGACTATAATTTTATAGTTATAACTTTTCAATCTTTAATATTTACATACTGTTTTGACAGCATTTTTGAGCTTGATCATACGATTCTCTTAATTACTTTTTCATTAAAGTACTAGTATTTCCGCTTTTCTGCAGACCGACCTGAATTGTATCAATACGAGAAAGTCGGAACGTACCTGTACTAGTCCTTGCAACCACATATTTGTCCGGTCCTGTGTTGCAGAAACATTCAATAATTTACCTTATAGCATATGACAATGACTGAAAGAAAGAAAAAGAACTTTCACCGCAGCTAATAAAAAATGCCATTTAAATACATCGATCCCCTTTTCATGAAAAAATATCAAAACTCTTGTGACCTTTCTTATATGAAATAAACACTTCTTTACATTTAGGTTTTACATTAAACGTCATTATTGGTTAAAATTTGCATTAAATGTAAAATAATGGTTTTTTTACAATCTAAATGCAGTTGTCACCAACAACTAAGTGATTTTGAATTTGTTTGTGAACGAATTTTTAGGAGACGAATTTTTACCTCCATTGTTTACATTGGAATTATAAACTTTCGTTTCAAACTTTAAACAAGAATTCTATCCATTCTCTCAAATAATTGTGAGAATTAATACTCTTTTAGTTAGAATAAGAATAGTTATAGCAAATTTTGAAAACGGAAGCATTTACTCAATAAAAAGAGTATTCGATCTTTATCCATTTTTAACGACGTCGACGAAAACCGCTTACGAAATTTGTGAACATGGCGCTATATCGCCGAAGTTTGACAGCAACTATTATAGGAATTCTACCTTTAGCGGGTAATTGTTCATATACTTATAGAATTAATTTTTCAAATAGTTTTGGTTGCTTAGGGAGCAACGAAAATTATCATTAACACAGTAAAATGTAATACCCATATACCCATGCATGTATACATATTATTAGTGATCAATTAATACTTTATTTAATATAACAGTATGACGTCATGTCAATTTATTCATTTTGACGTTATTCTGATAATTACCATGGGTACTTTAGATTACTGCAGTGTCAAAAGTAGGCTGTATTTCCGAAAACGTCTTCAAAATCTACAGACTTTTTTTCTATTTGAAATGCAAAAACAAAAATCAAAATTTTGTCATTAAGACAGGTTTTTCCATGACGCGGCTCATATATAACACATGACATACAATTCAATATAATTTTGGATCTACGTAACAAAACACATTTGCTGATGTATATAATAGATTAAAATATTTCATTATCAGAAATTAAATAATCATGTGACTTGGTTACCACAAGAATGCTTTTAATCTCAGATATAGAAACACCATTAAGAGAGGTTTGGCAAGTAACAAGTACTTTGTTACAAAAGTGAACTATGAAACTTCCACTAACACCACAGTCAAGTGAAATGTCACCAAGTAAAAAATAATTGTTAATTACAAAACTTTTAAATATGTTTTTGCTAACGGCCGCGGATACTTTTGCCAATTGCCAATAAAAGATTTCATTAAATCTTGTTAAACTGATCTCCAGACTGTCCACATAATAAAGTCATGTTGATTCTTGATGTGATATTTTAATGAAGACTTACTTTTAAACATCTTTTTGCACATTTTGCATTTCAGTAGACTCTCAGGTGGGGTACCAGGCCTGCCACTATCTTTACTCAATAATTCATGAGATATCACCTACGTTTTTAACTAAACACTAAGTTGCATACATGCATCACACTGAACCTAAGTTAACCCAATGACTTGTTCAGAATCCACTAAATTAAGCAATTTTTTGTTTATAATTAGCTACCATGATATAATGTTCAGTCAATGTGTCTTATTGTTGTCGTAATAATTCAACACATAACTTGCTATTTATCAAATCATGAAACGTATCATGATTTATGTACAGAACACAATTTTTAGATTTTATATTAAGACAATGAGACTCACTCATGCACAAATTGTTTTTCTTCAAGTGGTCCTTTCTCAATGATAAAATCATAGTTAGACGTTTCCAACATGTGAATATTCAGACAGTTCTTTTAAAAACCTGCATGTTGAGTGAAACATGTCAAGCCAGCATTTTAAACTTTGGTGTCAAACACATTCATTTTAATGCAGCATCTCTGTTCATTTTGGTCATATGATCACATATGCTATAATCACGCCTGTAACAATACAAGACAATTATTATTATGTAGATAGATTGAGTATAATGCTTCATTTAATAATATGAACTGGTCAGTTTTTATAAAGATTCTTTTTAGAGAGCATATATCTACAGAGCAGTGGTCGAAATTCGCACTGGTCCGACAGCAAAAAACTAGTATTTTTTTCAGTGAGGCTTGTTAAAATCCATTTTTACTAGCCCGACATGCTTGTGCACATCAACACTAAAGAAAAAACATTATTTACTGTTTTATTCACATAAATAACTTATATCCTAATGCATTGAACATGTTGTTTATGTCATTTGGCTTTAATGAGCTTGTTTAATGAGCAATAAATCCACTGTCCAGTATGCACATACTGTATTGAAATTAGCTGCGTCCTTCTACTAACTGTATTGTTGTGTATTTTACCTACCAATATGTGTGTCATGCAGGAATCAAACAAAGGGTTATAGAGTCAGAGCTAAAATATGTTGAGGGCTTGTGAAAATATTTTTGGGCTGGTATAAATTCATTGAATACTAGTCCGACTTGCTTGCTAGTTTTGATCCGAATATCATGGCTGCCTACAGACACCAACTATTATGTTTAAAAAATTAATTCTTACAAAAAGTTTGCTCAGACTTAATTGTCTTCACAATAGCATCACCTTTTCTTACCTTTGGATATGAAATGCACTTTTTCTTAAAATATTTTCTTTAATTACATTGCCTTCTAGAATTTTCATTAAAATGATTAGCAGCAATCTTGGACCTAAATTGACAATAAAACGCAAAATAAAACATACAATTTGTTCTGCACAGCAATTTATGAAGACATCTTTTTCAAAAATCAGTGCCTCAACTTAACTTAAGCATGTTAAATAATTTAAGGGCAAGAACTGATTTATCTGGCTACCTCCGCAATGCTTGCCACCAACATTCTAATTAGGTTTGGTAGAGATCATTGAATGTCATTCGGAGTTTATATAACAAACTCAAATGTGTTTCGAACAGATGATTTGGTTATGTTCAGGCGTTTTGCTCTCCAAGTTCATAGAACTTAGTAACAAACTAACTAGCAATAAATTTCATGTATACTAGAAGCATTCTCTTGACTTTTATTCGATTTAACACTGTAGTAAAACATAAAGGGGTCAGTCAAACTCTTGACCCTTCCAGAATATCCGAAATAATTGTTTCATAAGCGTATTACAATAACACAGATCTTTAAGTCAGTATGTTAAGGCTGATGCAAGAAAAAAGTACACATTTCTATCATTGTTACATTACCGTGCTTCAATTGCAGAGTGCATCTTATGACTGAACTTTGAAACCCAAGTACATATAACTTTGTGAAATGATTCCAATTCCATTTCATAATGTCTGTTCTGCTCGTGACAATTGTTTAACGTCCTTCACAAGAAATTCATTATGATTATTTTTTCTAGTTCAGCATGTGGCTTGCACCCTGGATATATAATTGTGAAAAGTTGATTAAGTATGAAAATTGTAACAGCTTGTTTGGTTAGTTCAATATAATGGTTTAGACAATGTACCTTAACTTGCATTATACTTAAAGTACAAACCGGTTATCATTTTTCTCTGAAATAAAGGGCTATCACTAACACTGTCATGTAGCTGTGTACGGGGCAGTCAACCAAGATGGCGGACCAAACGCTGATGAAAAGGTATATTTTATTTTCTCGATTTCTCTAACTTAATCCACATTTATTCCTGTATAATCATTTGTATTCAACCAGGCATAGACTCCGGTGCAAAATGTACAACCTCTTTTCCCTTGATATCCACCCAATAGCTTATAAATGAATCACAAAGTTGGTCGATTTATGATTTTAAAAATTGAAGCGAGAAAAAAATATTTTAAGTCTGATTCTGACTTTATTTGAGCTCTTAGATTGAAATCAATTGACAGAGTAGCGTAAAATGATCGTCCGAGTTACTCTGTCTCCTTACTTTGTAGGGTCATCCTCTCCCTCCGACAAAATATTGACTTCGTCGCGAACATGTTCCTTAGCACGAACCTGGTCTCTGGATTCTTTTGGTCAGATATATGTATGTTTTGTAAGGTGTCAGTTTTGGTAGCAAGAAATTCGTCAGGATGACACCAGTGACTAACATGTACGGGATAGTCACAGCCCGCTGGTTATTGAGCTGACAAATAATCTGATAATAAATTATTTGTACAGTTAATTCTAAATTTCAGAATCGCTTGATGCGTACCCGCTCCTGTGGGAACATGCACACCGCAAGCAGTCTGAAAGAATGAATTTAAATCTAATAAATAATAACAAATGTACTGTTACTATATTTATTTTAGAGAAACAAAAAGAAGAATCAAAATATACATTAACAAATATCAGAAAATGCAAAATAAAGAGTAAAAAAATGACAAAGAAGATATAAAAAAGATAAAATTAATGTAAAAAAAATACCAAATTAGTTCAGAATAACGACAAACATGTACAAAAATAGTCCAAAAAAGAATGAATGCAAAACAGTGCCAAAGAAGTATAAAATTAAAACGAAAATACATAGCGAAATGTCATCATGATATCCAAATTATGTCATCAGTTGAAATAAATTTCTTATATCAAACCTAAGACATAATCTGAATATAACCCTGCAGTCTTGTCAGTAATGGTTATTTCAGAAAAATATATCATAATCAAGAAAATTATCACAAAATATACAGTAGCATTTGATTAATTTTTACATATGATAAAGTCCAACAATATCAACCTCAGCTTGAACTACCTCATTATAATAATTACACGCTACACTTACACTAAATCGTGAGTTTCCGTATGCGTGTTTACGATTATACACATGTTTATAACAACTTAGATTATAGTTCGTTTTTTTCTCAACTGTCAAACCATGAATAATTTCACGGTGACTTCGTGCGTTTGTCTAACACTCGTGATATTGTGATTTTGTGTAATCATCCACCGTGAAATTATTCAAACTTTGACAGTTGAGTAAAAATGAACAATAATATAAATCAATTTTTCAAACTTGAAATGTTATTGTAATTTATATATAGGACGCATTCGTTTATGGGGAACACGTAACCTTGCGATGTTGTGATACTGTTTTAAAGTTTTAAAGTATCTATTCATATGAAAACAGACTTAAATATTCAGATATGTTTATTATTAATAATAATAATAATAACAATAATAAATAATAATAATAAATATTATGCCGAAAGCTTCCGATATTTTAAAGCGCGATTTACATACGAAGACTAAAATAGACTATAAATACTGAGTTATATATCTTGTTGCATAAAGGTCAAGCTCAGGTTAATTCTGCTGGACTATACTTGTCATACCATTATTTTTGTAAATACATAATATAACATTTTATGTTTTAAAAGTGCTCGAGGAAGCCAAAATGTTGTTATTATTGATTTCATTAGAGTCCACCCGCTCCATAAAATGTAATAAGTGAAGTCTGTGGGATGTGACTCTTCATCCATAAAATTATTTTTGAGTCAAATTTTTAAACGATCCTAATATAATTGTTTTCAAAATAATTTCTTACATGCCAAAATATGTTTTTGTCATTGCAAATGGTTGACTATCTCCTATGAAATTTGTTAATTAAGCACTAAAATTGGATACTTTTCTATGTATAAAATGTTTGACTTTGTATATCTTATTAAAATGTCGGTTAAATCATTTCAGAATATAATGCATTGTTTCCTAGTTTGCAAAAGTTTTTTGAGAAGTGATTAGGATATGTTACTCTTTTTCTTTAGACTTTGTTTTTGATAAACAAAAATGCCATAATAGGTCAACATGCATGTATACATATAATTCATGTGTGTACATTAATTTTTACTGGTCAGTAAGTAACTAATTCAAACTAAGAGAGGACCATACACACATCCTTGACAAGAATTCTGCCATCTACATTACAATATTAAAAAAAATAAGAAACAACATTTTGTTATCAAGATACAATATGGTACAATTGTATATAGCAGGTGTTTGTTGATTACATAAAACATTGATAACATGAACACATTTATATGAACCTTATTATACATAATTATCATAACGTGTGGTGTTGAGATGTAATAACAAATGATACAAAATACAAGATACTAAAAATTATTTCAAGTATGATTATATGACAACAAAATAACATTAGCTTTGATAAGCTATTGTCCAACACGCCACTTATACAATACTAAAAAATACCTAAACTTCTAATTTTCTAGATAATAGGGAGACTGAGATTGTATCATTGTCAACCCAAAAATTCCTTATGTAAAAGTACAAAATCATTTTGAATTAATCCCCCACAAAAAGGCTTAACTCAGAAATATTTCCTTCAGAAAGCATATAACATTTTACTATCTTAATTTATGTACTAAAGATATTATAATAGCCGTTGTCAATAATCTTTTTTTTCATTTATAGAACAATATCAAAATCTTAACCACACTTTCATTATATAAATCAAAACGTATTGTTCAATCTGAAAACACGTTAAAATGATGACTAAAAAAATATATCTATAGATTCTTTAAAAAAAAAACAATGAAGCAAATTAAATTTTTCATCTACAGAATATGGTGAACTTTCTCTGTAGGCAATTTGAAAAAAACTCTTAACAGTTCAGTAAATTGATAATTCCTAGATATTTTTAGACATTTTACAAAACACCAGACACTTTAAGGTAATTTAGAAAGTGCCTGAATTGTATACAAGTTTTGTACACGATATTATAAAACATAGCAAATACATGTACAAAATATGCATTGAATAACAAATAAACTACAATGAGTAAAATGATAAGATTATAACAATTAAAAAGTTATTCAATCAAACAAAATATTATATGTACAAATGATTAAAGAAAACAAATGACCTTAAAGGGTATACGTCTATAACTCATAGATTATGTCAAATAAATTTCAAAAAGTATCACTATTTATAGGTCATGAATTAAAATAACCACAGTATAAAGAAACATTGCAATGTACATGTTTGTACAAATAGTAAATCATTATATTCTTATTAATGGCTGGCCAACTGCAGATTTCCAAAAGATGATTTTAATGATAAATGTTTTTCTGCATGCTGAAACATTTGGCTTTTCACTTGTAATCGATTATGCGGTAAACCTTCGTGTTCCTTAGACAATTTCCAATAAAGATCAACATTATTTAATCTTACACGATACTCATAAACTATAACTGAAATTTTGCAAATCAAACAATTAAAATTAAAGACGTATTCCCTTTAAACCAAAACCTTTAAAAAAATATATAAGGGATATGTGCTCAATATCAAAGGTGCGTTCAACAATGCGACCGCTCGAGCCAGCGCATGCTTCGCAAAATGTTAGGTTTTTTGAACGATTGCAAGCGCTCGCTGTAAAACCCAAGTTGGCGTCGAACAGCACATTATCAAAAATAGGGGATCGGGAAACAATCATTTCTGCTGATACATGAGATATTTCACATTTTTATCATATATGAATCATTATGATACAATTTACAGAACCAAACAAATTCTGTTATAATTATACATTGCGTGGATACGTTTTGTAGAACAAGTAAAACACACGTTTGCGTCCAACGTTTCAGGGATAATTCTTTCAGATAAAAAAATCATTTTTAGCCGCCATCTTTGATATCTAAGCTGAATCGGGAGCGCTCGCAAGCACTCACGCGGGCGCCCGCTTTCAGAACGAAAGCGCTCGTTGTCACCCCGCTCGCATTGTTGAACGCACCTCTAATACATTTTAATCTTGAAATTAAATATGTAGTTGTTATACTAACAAAGTTGATTGAAAAGGAAATATTAACATGCTATAATGATAAGTATATCCTGTTGTTTATTGTCAATAAAGTAGGAAATATTTATTCCTCAATATTATATCACCGTCCGGTCGTCTGCTTGCATTGTTTTCATACTTCTTTATTGATGCAAAAACCAGTTTTGTCGTGCATTTGTTAAAAAGTGAAAATGGGCACGTGCTTCTCGTGCAAAATTCACAAGTGATCAGTTTTGGTGAAAACCAATAGTATGTAGATATGCACAACACAAAAGTGAGTTATTGAGAGACAGGTATTTGGATCAAAGAAACAAATCATCATCGTACTAGTCGTTAAACATAAGTCTCAGAAAGATCTGTTGGTCCAAGCAGACCTCATGCCAAACTGTATGTACGCGTATAAGCATAAAGAGTTCTAAAAATTTTCGTGAACATATCAAATTTAACATATACATGTATTAATGTGCTGTATATTGCCTTCAAAATGTTTGGTGAACAAAAAAAATCGATGTTTATGCAAAAAGTCATACATAATGTCTTATAACACGTTGACAAATATATAATGCAAAATCATATATTCTATTTAATGATTGTAAACATTTATTCCATTTTAGATGTTTGGACAAAAAATATCGCTCCATAATTGTTTTGTATAACAACAAGCAATTAAAAGGACAATTAAACATTTTACATTTTGAAAAAGAGCTTGAAATTTAATTCATATATAAACGTCATGCATATCAATCCCTGTTTATGACAATACAAATCTATCTAATTGCCTCGTGCAGCTAGTATGCTCCTTCATGAGATGTATTCATTAAAGCAAGATCCCCGTAAACGTTGTATGTCCTTGTTTCAGCGCGTCTACATCGTCTGAAAAAAAAATCACGGCATTTTAAAATATAACAATGCGTTTGAGTGTAACAATGTAATGTTATCTCTAATTCTCATAATTTCTAATATAAAATTTATATAAAATTATCAATCTCTCATGAAATAGTCACATTGATAAGAACATTAAGACAAATATAGTAAAGAATTCAAACTGATAAAAAATAATATCATATTAAAGATATCATCAGTTATATTTAAGTCAATCCATACATCAATATTGCACGAGTGTGTTATTATCTTAATATAAAATTATTTCATTTGTTTTGTATAATTAATCATCTGTTTGTGTGTTATTATTGGGTTTCACGTTGTTGCAACACATTTTATAGGCCATATAACGGCGGACATTCAACTTACTCACGGTTCCTGGAAAGGCTAAATCTCTGGATTTAGCTGTCAACCAACTACTAAGCCCATACTTCCGTCAGTGACTGATAACTTCTTACATAACTAAAAATCATTTTTAGGAGGAATAATTGCCCTAGAAATAATTCCATGACAAAAGCTACACGAAAGAATATCCCGCCCGGGACTCGAACTTACGACCCCTCGATCAGTGACTTTTGTGCTACCAACTGAGTTAGCCGGGCGGCTCTATATCTGTTATTTCTTACCTTTTTATTACAACGAAGACAATCGTAGTAGTTATGATAACAGTAATCACGACTGCACCCAGCAGAGTCACTACAAACATTCCTGTTGAGAGCAATCCTTCCGTTTCTTCAGAGGCAGAGAATAGAACTTAAAAACAAACAAAAAAGACATTGTTTTGGTTCTCATGATGATTGGAATACCTTAACTTATAGACAAAATGAAGGTACAACATAAAGGTCCGGTTACACATGGGGATCGGAGATAGATCGTTTGTTCGTTTTATCGAGTAAAGAACGGAAACCGACAAACACCGATGTGGCACCGATGTCTCCAATTGCCACAGATTTATTACTTTTAACAAATTATTGGAAGAAGATATGTTTCCCCGTTGAAATCAGCCGATCAGGATATTTAAAACGTTTAATTGGTGAAAATTTCAAACGCTTACCGCTTGACAAGCTGTATATGACTGATATCACAGATATGTCTTTGATAAGCCACCGATGTCAAGGGCGGATCCATGACTTTTGAGGGGGGCTAAACTTTTTCAAGGGAAATCTAATCTTTTAAACCTTAACAACATTATACACTGTTTGCAGAATGTATTTATAATAAAACTACCTAAAATTGATTTATGTTAAGCACCAAGGCGAGCGAAGCGAGCTTGAGTAAAATTGCCTTATACTACATGTCCTTGAAAATGACTTACAGTTAAAAATGCACCCAAGAATTGGTACATTTTGGAAATTTCAGGGGGGGTCGGACCCAGTGACTCCCCACTAGATCCGCCTATGGATGTACAAATATGAATCACCGATGGGAAAGACGGTAAATTTTCACATAAGAAACCCATATTTTCCCAAAACCTTGTGATACTAGTAAGTGATACATCGACGATGTGTTGGAAATGTCATTGCTAAATCGGTGTTACTCAGTTTTGTTCTTAACTGGAAAAATCAAGTAACCGCTGCGTGTTCAGTAACAACTGTTAGCTAACGTCACGGGTACGGGGGAACTCGAAGACAACTCAACCCGTGCATAACGTGCATACGTTAATAGGGGATTGAGTCGACTCGGTTTGAGTTTTCTTTGGGTTGAGTTGCTCCGACACTTTCATGTTTTCAAACGTTCAGGATAACTGAACTCGCTGCCGATCTATAACGATTCCCATCGCCGAAACCCGGATACACTTAAATTCTGAAATGCATTACCGATGACAACCGATCAGATGAAAGAAAACAGATTGATTGATGACTAATTTAAGTTCGACCTATGTGTAACCGGGGTGAAAACACATATACAAAATAAAAATAAAATAATGGCTTATACAATCACATATACAGGGAGATTTTTGGTTAAGAATCATGCTATTATCAATTATGTAACTATTAGTAGATCTCCTAATTATATACACTAAGAGAAACACCAAAACATATAGATACAAGCCTAAAAACATCGAGTCACTATAACAAAGCCATAAATATTGTTGTTTTATTTATATGATCTCTTATGAGATATCTTCCGTTTTAAAATAGACGATCTATTGTCTTGTAGTATTATCTACTACAAGTATAGTATGTTTGTACAAAACTGTTTCACTATCTACAAATGCCATCCGACATTGGGAGGGAAAGGTCATTTACTAAACAAGAAATACATTTTTGAAGAAAATAATTAATTTCTTACCACACATTGCTGTACTATTAACCCATCCATTTTCAGCACAGACTATTGTATCATTGTTACTTAAAATATATCCCACATAACATGTCGGTGTCATTCGATCGTTGTAGTAGAATGGTGCTGTTTTACCTGTATAATATCCATTTTGAATTACTGGAGGTGGATTACATACTATCTGTGTACATACTAAATCTGGTCCACTCCATGTTCCATTTTGTTGACATGTACGTCTTGTAGCATTGTTACTTAAACTATACCCCACAGAACATGTCGGTGTCATTTGATCGTTGTAGTAGAATGGCGCTGTTTTGCCTGTATAATATCAATTTTGAATTACTGGAGGATTACATATTATCTGTGTGCATACTAAATCAAGTCCACTCCATCTTCCATTTTGTTGACATGTATGTCTTGTAGCATTGTTACTTAAACTATACCCCACAGAACATGTCGGTGTCATTTGATCGTTGTAGTAGAATGGCGCTGTTTTGCCTGTATAATATCCATTTTGAATTACTGGAGGAGGATTACATATAATCTGTGTACATACTGAATCAAGTCCACTCCATGTTCCATTTTGTTGACATGTACGTCTTGTAGCATTGTTACTTAAACTATACCCCACAGAACATGTCGGTGTCATTTGATCGTTGTAGTAGAATGGTGCTGTTTTACCTGTATAATATCCATTTTGAATTACTGGAGGTGGATTACATATTATCTGTGTGCATACTGAATCAAGTCCACTCCATGTTCCATTTTGTTGACATGTACGTCTTGTAGCATTGTTACTTAAACTATACCCCACAGAACATGTCGGTGTCATTTGATCGTTGTAGTAGAATGGCGCTGTTTTGCCTGTATAATATCAATTTTGAATTACTGGAGGATTACATATTATCTGTGTACATACTGAATCAAGTCCACTCCATGTTCCATTTTGTTGACATGTACGTCTTGTAGCATTGTTACTTAAACTATACCCCACAGAACATGTCGGTGTCATTTGATCGTTGTAGTAGAATGGTGCTGTTTTACCTGTATAATATCCATTTTGAATTACTGGAGGAGGATTACATATTATCTGTGTACACACTGAATCAAGTCCACTCCATGTTCCATTTTGTTGACATGTACGTCTTGTATCTGATATCTCTGTTTTATATCCAGTATCACATACACCAGTTATAGTAGTTCCATTCTCTGATGATGTGTTTGTTGATGTCGGTAGATACTTTCCATTATCTGGTTGTGTAGGAAGCTGACAATAATCTCTTTCCCAATCTGGACTTGGACAGAATGTATCAACTCCACAACAGGTTATAGTCCTATTGCTTGGTGATGGACGATAACCAGGGGCACATTCAAAATTGAGTGGATCATCTTTATTATAAAATGACTTATTTGGATTCATATCAGTAATGAATGGATTCGTTGGCTTACTACAAACCGCTGAAATAGATAAGTTGGATTTTACAACCAAAAATTAAATAAAGTATCACAGGTTTGTTGTAATAACTTGAGTTGTATCATTGTGATTTACTTTTTTCCTAAAATATTATTAATCAAACGTTCGAGTTAAAATGATAAAAACTGACTTTTTCAATTTATACATACTTTTTTTCATATAACACATACATTTGTGACTCATTCCGACAATGTGTCATATGTCGCATATTACTGATTACGAAATTGCACCTGCTGAATTTTGCCAAGTTTGAATAGACTAAGATTCTCTGCAATTGTTATTATATAGATGTGTTGACTTGTCATTAAAGGAATATACAGGCAAATGACTGTATCAGAAGTATAGAACCAAGTTAGTCTTTAAAACAGAATTAAGAACGTAAGAAATCACTTACTAATAAAATTTGTCACTAATAACATTCAACTGAACGAATTAAAACATTTGGCATATACACATTGTTGAAAATGAAAGTAGGATACTAAGGAAATCCCCATTTTATAGATATTTATAAATTTGCTAGAAGTTGTACTTGATAAATGTAAACATTTTCATCGGTAGCTACTGGTCTTTTCAACATTCTTAGACGGTTAGGATACATTTTAATAGAATTATACTAATGTTGCACAATAACAAGCTCTAGTATCTTCACAACAGTAAATGCATATTTTAACACTCATCTATTTTTAGTTTACCAGACCCACGTGGGTCCAGTTAGGAAACACCCTAAATATAAAGAGAAAATATAGAAATATTTTGCCAAATGATATATCAGTTTGTCTGTTTCAATCACAATTAAAAAATAAATATGCAGAACCAGAAAAAAAGAAACTAAATACTTTCCCTTAACCCTTAAATTTGGCCGAAATATTATTTAACAATACATAGTCGAGAATAGGTTTAACTATAGACAACATGGCTATTTATTAGATATAAGCACGACATAACTCAGTCAAACATCTTCCAGTTTATCTTCCTACATAAATCATAATGTTTGACAACATCATGAATTGACAATCTGGATAGTATCAATATACCCCATATACCCGTAACTTACTGTCATGATCAACAACTCATCAACTTCTAGAGACATGTACATGATACCTACCTGCATATACCTGTACTTCACATAGGATAAGTTGTTGTGAACGAACTCTCACTGGCTTTGGTGGTATTTGTATACTAATGGATGAACACTCATGAGAGTCATTTATCTTTAATTGGATAACTTCTTGTTGATATTTGTTCTGTTCGGCATCGTAGTATAAAACAACTTTCTCTGCTCCATCGCATGTTCCATAAACAGTAAAGTTACGAAAGCGAGATCTGAGTTCTGTATTTTACAAATCCATTCATGAAAAATAGTGTTTAAAACAAAGTATTGGCTGAAAAAAGACGTTTATCTATTCACACAAAACATACATATATCTTCTAAAGTAACTGTCTTGTTATGCTCCAAAAACAGTAAAATTATACAGCAGTTCTCAGACGTCTAAATCTTACAAATCCATTCACAACAAGTTACAATGTATAACAAAGCATTGATGATAACGACTTTTATTTAATCACGTGAGTCATACAAATATCTATTAACATCAATTAAATATTGCATAACGAAACTATTTATTCTCAATCATACAAGAATGCCACATACGATTTTATTCAATACGTTTGTATCACTAATTAGCTTCTTTTACAAATACACGCATGCGCACAACTTAATACTACCATCTCGACAGTCGTTTCAGATTTAGCTAACCAAAGTCTAAGACAAAATAGTTCTGTTGAACTTTATTTTACCACAACCACGCAGTTGCCTTTCGCTATATGTACGAGTGACTTTCCTTGATAGAAATGACATACAAACATACAACATATGGAACAAGAAATTATTCCTCAGAGGCCTTCGTAAAGTTTTGCTTGCATATTGTATACGTGCAACAATTTTTTATGACGCGGTCAACGCATTTTACCAGAAATCTTCAAAAATCCGACAATCCCCGAAATATCGAAAAACATTTCATTACTCTTTAACTGAAAATGTATGAGTTGTCATGTTTTATATAACACATATACTTAATAATTATGACATTTGAACAATTTGGACTTGTTAATAAGTATCAAAATTGATTAAGCAATGAATATTAAGTCCACATGGACAACTCGATCAACCTGTAATATAATTTATAAATAATTCAGTGATCTGGATAAAAAAGTACTTTTATTAAACAGGTGCTATTTTTATGATATTTTAATCGTGTTGTGAATAAATTTCAATTAATGTTAGATATTATTTTTTCAGAAAAGCAAAGGACATAATCTGTATCGTTTAAACATTGTGACGTCCAAAAGTGTTATGAGCGAAATTGTGCAACTGTTTACCTTAAACAATCTAAGTTATCAAAAAAATAAGTGCACAGTTTCTTTTGCGTTTAAGTACATTTTGTATATATATCATAGAATGAATTTATTTATAAGACAATTATGTCAATATAACATAGCTAATACTGGATGTCAATGGAGACCAATTTAAGCATACAAAAATCATTAAACAGAATGTATCAAATTTAAAATCAAATAATGACGATTTACAATAATCAAAATTCAATATTTTTTTTGTAAAATGGCTCTTAATGGTAACCTTATTAAAGAATAAAGCTTATTGATGTCTAGTTGCTGGTAAACTATTCCAAAGTTCAGCACCCATAAAACCAAAAGTAAATATACCACGCAAGGTAAGTTTTATAAATAGATTATTTAATAACCTTGCATGTGGAGAATATTACGTACAAAATAGGAGTTCACTCCCCCTCGTAAGGAGTAAAAATTTGTGATTGGGTTTGTTCCCTTTACACCAGATTTTAGAGTTTAAAGTTAATAGATAAATCGATAGTGTGCAATGTCATAATCCGATAGAAAATCGATATAATAAAGATGATGTCTATAATATATAGGACACCCATGGTGTCACACTTACTGATAAGATCGGACAATAGATTAGTATATGTGATTGAGTAAAATATTTCATGATAACTTTTGGAAAAAAACCTTGAAGCCAATGTTATACTATGATACATGTAGCAGTTTCGTTGACACGGGAGAAAGTTGGACGTTATGTTAATTCTTTCAAAATACTGAAATATTCAGATTTCGTATTTCAATAACATAGCTAGATCAAACTCAAAATACTGAAATCATTATTAATACTGAAAACTTTCATCAATGCGTTGAAGTTTATGCTCTTATAATAAAACATGTATATTTCTGCAGTAAATTGTACCAGGAATTTTGTTTGAAGCTATGTAAATCTCTGGCCTCACTAAGCATAAGATATCTATAAGTTAATAAGAGTAATTGACTGGCTAGATGATCCAGTAAAAATCTGTCACTAGTCCCTTTATTACCTTTTTTATGGAGTTTTATTGATAAGTAAAAATTGATGATGTTCGATCTTAGTGTAGTGCAACCTCGGCTATTAAGCATGAATCATGATTTTAAAGAGTGACAAAAAAGTATATTCATGAATATATATAGCATAGTTTTCAGGGAGTTAAGTTTTTGGTTATAAAACGGACATGTAAATTTTAATCAATAATCGTAGTAATAATATACATGTATTAATGCAATGTAATATAGCTGGCGGTAGACAGTAATCCTATCAGTGTCATCCTGTATAATTAAAGTTTTGTGGTTGGTGACCGCTGTATAATGACCACTTTATCATTAACACTATCATCATTAGGGGTATAATATGTATCACTGCATAACAATGATATTATTAAAATATACAATCAGTCTAATAACCTTATCATCAATATACATGTGTCTACAGTATTGTTTTAAGTGAAGCAAAACATTTATATGAAATCTCGGGTATAAAAAATGAATTCAAGATTCAGTTATTTCTATTTGAAAGGGTCTGCATATATTGCCCCTTCGAGGCGGCTGATCCAACTTTTCAAAAATCTAAACAACAATCACACGAAGAAGAAACATGAATGTTAGTATGAATCAGAGTATATTTGTCCAATTCCCAAAATAAGTCATTTCTGTGTGAATCAAAAATTGATAAATGATATTGCTTACACGTTGAAAAAATCGTGCTAAAACTGTAATTTATTATCGTGTTTCAAACACCCAGACCACAATTAAAGCAAGAACGTATATTTTTCTTATTTTACTTATAAATGCACTTACAAGCAAATTTATAATTCATCGAAGTGTTATCTGAAAATATTAGCTGTCGTATTTCATTCATAAAAAATATCAAAATTCAAGGAATGAACTAATTATTTCAAATAATGGTAACAACATCAACCACTCTTTTTATAATACATGTACATAGTTGTTTAGGAGAGTACATAACTTGAGAGACATAGATATTATCTTTGTCTGATCGCCTACATAACAATTTACGTTACCTGTAATGACCCAAGTGCGCATGTACTTAATCGCCAGATTTTCTTCAATTTTCCATTTTCAACGATTTTGTAACAAAAATGGAAGCAAGAAGACAATATTTCATTTTAAATTTAAAACTACCATCTTAAAGATCATTACCCATAGCTTGTGTGTATAGGAGGAAAAAAATTCAAATTTAATGCAAAAGTACGCTAATTTTCGATTGAAAATAGAAAAATTGCATGTCTGCAATATTTTTACTCTATTTTTAATATGACTCATAGTAGTCAACTTTAAACTCAAATGGAAGCAAGAAGACGTTACTTAAACTCATTGAAAAATATACCAGATTAAAGAGGATGGACTAAACTTTGTCTCAATAGGAGGAAAAATATTGGCATATTTCAATATATTGTCGAAAATTATGATTATAATATTTCTCACTCTATATTCTATATGATAAATTTCTCTATCGATTCAACCAATATCGATTTTAACTAACTCAACAAGGGGGACAACTTTCGGCGGATTATCACAATAAGTTGGGTATGTCGATACATTTTGGTTTAAAACTTCACAGCATATCCTGTGGTAACCCAACATTAGCTGACGATTTGACTCTTTTTACCCAACCAAATCTGCTTTAGAAAACCAAAAATATAAAGTGCTTAAGTATGCATACAGATGGGGTTATGATTTTAATTTTGAAAAAAAGCAAACCTATTGTGTTTAATGGAAAATTACGGAGAGATATTACATTATTATTCGGACATCATATACGTTATAACGAAATATTTGCAAAACATCTTGGAATAAATTTAATATATAACCTTGCCAATACAGAAAACATAGTGCATCGCATACAGAAGGCCACTTCATTTTTATTTAAGGTTCTATCAATAGAAAATTACGACGGTTATATCAATTCTCTGAAAAAGGCTTCACTTGTAAGAAAAGTCAGTCTGCCAACTGCATTATATGGTGCTGAACTATAGTGCAATATATCAACACAAACGATGCATCGCCTAGAAAGGTTCAACCATCTTCTTGCCAAACGAATACAACATCTTACATCGACAACTAGAACATACATGTCTAAGTCTAATTGGTTGGCAGCCAATAGAATTTGAAATAAATAACCAAAAAATAATGTTCTTAAAAATCTGTGTACAATGCTTCGTCAATACTCTGTCGTCAAATATTTAATTGAAGACTAAATTTATAAGTTGTGAAAGGTGGGAAAAGTCAAACAGGTTTCTTACCGGGTATAATGCCATTGTAGTATAAATACTATCTTCATCGCTATATGACAGGATATTTACAAACATCAATATTTCCAAAGAAAGAATTATACTTTAAACATTAAACACCTGTCACAACAAAGAGAACCCGGGTCAAAAGCGCAGTCGGTAGCGCGCCGGGGTTCAAAATCTCGTGTCCTGAAGGGGATACGGGTTTGAATCCCGCCCAGGGAGGTTAGTTACACCCTTCCATGAAAATTTGACAATAATTTCAATTTTCCTCCATTGTTTAGATAATATGGAGTTCTAGTCTTGTGGAAGGGTAGGTGAATACTGGTTATAGACAAGGGTCCAGGAAATGTTAGGTACGTTGGACGCCGTTAAATGACCTAAATTGTGTTGACACGGCGTTAACTCCAATAAAAAAATAAAAAATAGAAACAACACAGAGTGGCAAAGAAGAATACAATCTGACAATGAATTTAGAAGGATTATTGAAGTCCACGAGAACGTATCGCCTTCTATCA
Organism: Mactra quadrangularis; assembly: GCA_025267735.1. Classification (NCBI taxonomy): domain Eukaryota; kingdom Metazoa; phylum Mollusca; class Bivalvia; order Venerida; family Mactridae; genus Mactra; species Mactra quadrangularis. The sequence continues at coordinate 7,340,253 of CM046301.1, read as the reverse complement.
TTTTGGCCAGTGCAAAAATTCGGAAATACGCACGGAAACATTTCATGATATAAGCAGTATAAATGTTCTTGTATATAAACAATTTCAAGAAGTATATCAAACTGTGTCGTTCACGTGATATAAACCAGCATATAATTACTGAATGTTTTAGAACACAGACAATTTCTCAATGATATATGTACATCATGTGGTATAAATGTTCTATAAATCTTCAAGTCAATAATAAAACAATTTCAATACAAACACTTTATTGAATCCAAAATGCATCATAGCACTCAAACCTACAGGAAATAATGAGTATAACGACTTTTTAAGGCGGGTGTGTAAGTTCAATCATGAGTGTATCAATACTTACAACTGTAAAAACTGATTACATGTAATAATAATATAATTATATTATAACAATGAAAACACTTTAGAATCAGTTCTTATGTATATATCTTTATACATATACTACATATGATTGTATACATTTCATTTATTCTGTTGTCTATGCAGTTTATATGTCATTGTTTATATAGTTTATATTTCTATAAATCTCCCTTAATAGTAAATAGTAAAATTCAGCCATTTCAAAGATTATGAATTAGTGGTAAGTAAGCACCGCCACTCAAAAAAGGGAGGTAGATCTATTGAAACATCTGGTAATGGTCATGGTAAACGTGTGTCAGAGGATTAAACATCAAAAGTGAGACAAATACGATCAAAACTTGTGCCTTACATTGATATTTATCGACGTCAAAACAAATCTGTATTTTTGAAATATGACAAACTTGTTATTGACGGTGTAACCCATGTTTATGACTTCGAGTTAAATGATATTGATATCGAGAAATAGGGACCCGGCCAAGGCCCTTTTACAATACATGATAGTGGTAACAAAGAACCATTCAATCAATCGTTTGTGACTAACTTTAAAATTGGTGTCAATTGGTGAAATTACTTAGCACATGTAATAATAAAAGTTGCAGTACTGATGATTTTATTTGCTATGTAAACTTTTTTTTTTTAAATAGTTTTTTATCGAAACTTGGGCACGACGTGCTGGTGAATTTTACTTAGAAAATTGTACTTGTTTTGATGTTACACGTCATAAGTCACACATTGCGAATCGCAATTCAGGGGGTTTACCTGTATTTATACGCCATATACTTTTTGAAATCGCAGATATTTAACAATTGTTTTCTACCAGTATTCATTTTACATATAGTGAACATATTTTATTGCTTAAAGTAAGCTCTAAATTTGATTATTTTTATGATTTGTTGTTATATTTATATGTATATGTTTCTTCTAAAGGTTCTTCTATTTACTCCAATGAGGATGTATTTGATATTCTAGAAACCGATATTGCTTTTTTTCGTGACTCATACCCAAATATCTAAGTATTTGTATTTGGCGACTTTAATGCTTATAGCTCCAACGAACAAAATTTTTATTCAATTTGATAATAGCTTTTCTCTCTAAGGCGATATTTCTTAAATCGAAGATGTCCCACCGCCAACACATCACAACTCCGATCTTAGACCGACAAATAATTATTGCAGGAAATTGTTACAATATCTGATTTAAGAATTTGTAACGGAATATATGATATTGATGCCGGTATAGGAAAATGTACATGTTATTCATTAGGTAAGCCTAGCCTTATAGATTATATATTATCAAAATCTTCTTTAACCACATAAATAACAGACTTCTCAATAGATAACTGCACTGTATCTATTAATGTGCCGGTCATTGTTGAAGCTAAAGGTAAACCCCTTAAACATACAACAGCTGCCGATGAACGTCCACATGTAACGTCTGAAAAGTTTATTCCACTCAAGTGGAACGATGCCTTTAAGCAACAATTTATTGAGACATGCACTATGATTGAAAATTTAGATATCATTTTAACCCATTTAATGAGGCTCCGGATCGATGTAATGATAATTCAGCAGTCGATATTCTGAACTCGTACTTTCATCAATCTGGCAATACAATGCAACCTCGTCTGACAGACAAAATACTAGACCATCATCTGCCAGAAAATCGCAAAATTAGTTTAACCATTCATGTGCTTTATGAGAGCAAAATTTATTGGAAAATTAAGATAATTCCGTTTGTCTAGATCTGAAGCTGCCTTTGAAAACTACAAGACTTCTCGAAATGAATATAAATACTTATGTCGCTCATCTAAACTCGAATACGAACACATAGAACGTACTAAACTAACTAGTGCGGTGAAATCTAAAATCCCAGATGTTGGGCGGTTCAATCCTTATCATGGGGTATTTCTTTTGATAAGGAGAGTGTAAGCGAGAGAATGATCGATTAGATTGATTGATTGATTGATTGATTGATTGATTGATTGATTGATTGATTGATTGATTGATTGATTGATTGATTGATTGATTGAGTGAGTGAGTGAGTGAGTGAGTGAGTGAGTGAGTGAGTGAGTGAGTGAGTGAGTGAGTGAGTGAGAGTGAGTGAGTGAGTGAGTGAGTGAGTGAGTGAGTGAGTGAGTGAGTGAGTGAGTGAGTGAGTGAGTGAGTGATTGAGTGAGTGCGTGAATGAGTGAGTGAGTGAGTGGGTGGTTGAACGAGTGAACGAGTAGGTAAATGAGTTAGTGAGTGTGGGTTGACAATTCCTATCGTACAAACAACAATGTTAACAATGTATAATCTTATTGTTTGTTTGTTTGGGTTTTAAGGCGAACCAACACAAAAAGGTCATATCGCGCATGTACAATCTTAATAGTATTAACATTTGTGATTCTTTTGAATGTATGATATGAAATGTTTAATATGAAACGAATATTTTGAATAAATGAGAAAAAAATATAAAAACCAAAAACATTTTGGAATCTTTAAAAAATTGTTCGAGTCTCAAAAGACCCCATTAATGAATGGTTTTATTATTTTAAACAATTGTTTGATACAGACAATAATATAGAATTTACAGATTAGAACTTTCAGAGAATACAGAAAGGCATGATTTAATTTAAGACGACCCTTATACTCCAATGAAAATTGCCAAAGCCATCCAACGTTTAAAAAATGGAAAATCTCCTGACATTGACGGTATTACCTCTGAATCCATAATTCAGACCGTCTTATACTAATTATTTGCTTCTGTAAAACAAAATGTATGATATCAGAGTCTTTCCTAGCAACTGGTCAACGACCCTTATATCTCCAATCTTTAAGAAAGGAGAAATTAACCTTCCGGAAAATCACCGGATGTATTGAACTGCTGACTTGATAAATTCTGTCAAACAAACAATACTTTAGGTTCCGAACAAGGTTACTTCCGGAAGGGTTTCTCAGCTATCGATAATATATTTACATTGACTACTATTATCACAAACTATCCTTATAAACCAAGGGGGCGATTCTATGCATTATTCGTAGACTTTCAGAAAGCGTTTGACTGTATCAATCGTCATGCTTTAATAAATGAACTGGCTACTCAAAATGTCAGCCCAAAATTTATGACCTTGATAAAATCTATATATAGTGACGTCAAGGCAATGGTAAAAACTCCCGACGGACTATCAGACACTTTTAACTGTCCCTTTACTATTTTCACTATTTCTTAATAATTTGAAAACAATGTAACAGCCTTTCAATTCTCCTTTGCAAATTTCGTTTTTTGTTAGTAACTTATATAATGATATGATTCGATACATATTTATACACTGAATTCAGAAGTAATTTCAGTACTTTGATTTTTGTACCTGTGAAGTTACTTCCCTTTTTTGCATGAGTGATCCGTGCAGTTGTGTATACGTGGCAGTACGGCCATGATGACAAGAAATGATTTCTAAGTTGCGTTGCGTATTTTGGTTTTGTTTGAGTATTTCTACCATTCCCACTGAGGTATTTATCTTATATTATTAATCTATTCCATCATGTAGTGTTGTATTGTTTTTCTATTTTTGTGTATTTTGGATTTTTGAATGTGATAATTGAGTTGATTTATTTGGATTTGTTAAATGCGTTAAGATGATATTATTTTTGTAAGACCTTTTTGTAGGAAATTAGTTTCATTTAGTAAAAATATTTTATGTCCTTTATATTTTAGTTTGACGGTACATAAAGACGTATCTGTAATAAACTCTTGGAAAATATCTACCTGTTGTTGTTGCGTTCCTCAATAGTCAAACTCAACGGTATGGCACGTGAAAGAAAATTAACAGAAAAGGGATTATCATATGAAATTGAAAAGGGTGAAAAGGATTTCAAATCTGCTGTATCTAAATGGAGAACTAAGGTTGAAAAAAGTTATTGTCTGACAGTGAAAATATTGATGAAATTCGAGAAGCCAGAGACGATTTAGACAATGCTATGAGCCAGGTTTATGAAATATTTCTTCGTTTGAAAGATTTAAATAGTGATGAATCAGAGAACACTCATATAGCAAATATTCTTGAAAATTTGGAAATTGAACATCAACAGTTCTTATGTAAAATTGCTGACAAAATAAACGATATCAAGTCTGAATGTGGTACAGCACAGTCAAGTGTGTCCAAACGATCATCTAAACATTCTGCTACGAAGTCCAAGGCAAAGTCAAGTTCATCAAATAAAACTCAACGTTCAAATGTTGCTATTGAAGCTGCCTTATTAAAAACTAAATTGAAATATATTGATGTTGAAGCAAAATTAAAGGCAGAACATGATAAAATTGTGACTCAAAAGAATTTAGAAATTGCTCAATTGAAATTAGAAATTTTGAATGATAATTGTAATTCTATTTCAGATGTTTCTAATGTAAGAGTTGATATTCCAGTTCCCACTGTTCCTAAAAGTGTACTTGTTAGCAATTTTGTAAGTAACTGCAACCCTGAACCAAATGACTTACCACAAATTCCTCCAGAGTGTTCACTTTGTAAATCTCAATCCAGGCAAGTAAATCCACAACCTACTTTTCAACCTCAATCTGTTAGAGAGGCAAATGTCTCTGTTTTAAATCCTGCTGTTGAATCATTTGTACCTCAGAGTCAAATGTATTCAAGTCATGTTTCACGTCAAGATGACACTGTTTCAAAACAGATAATTGATCTTACTAAAACACTTACTGAGCAACTTATGATTAGTCGTCTTTAACCCCCTGAACCTACTGTCTTTGATGGTGATCCCCTTCAATATCCAGGATGGAAATCTGCATTTTCAACACTTATTGAGCAGAGGTGTATACCCCCATCCGAAAAACTTCATTATCTAAGAAAATATCTGAGTAACTCTGTAAGAGATGTTGTAGCAAATCTATTTTTGCTTTCTAATGAAGAATTGTATGAACAGGCTACAAGTTTGCTTGATGAACATTATGGTGATCCATTTAAGGTTTCGTGTGCCTTCCGTAAAAAACTTGATTCTTGGCCCAAGATTGCACCCAAAGATTCACAGTCTTTAGTAAAACTTTCTGATTTCTTGAAACAATGTTTGACGGCTATAAAATCTGTTCCTGGTTTGTCTGTGTTGGACGACTGTAATGAAAATCGAAAAATCTTGTGCAAACTTCCCGACTGGTTGATTTCTAGGTGGAATAGAATTGTCATTGACTATACGGCTTGTCATAATCGTTTCCCACCCTTTGTTGACTTTGTTAATTTCATAGCTAAGGAAGCAAAAATTGCATGTAATCCTTTGACTTCAGTTCAATCGATTAAAATTTCAGGTGAGAAGTCAGAATTTAAATCAGAACAGAAAACCAATTCCCGGTCGTTTGTAGCTTCCGTTAATGACTGTTCTTCACAACCATCTTCTGATGTTGATACATTATTGTGCCTTCTCTGTAATGGCCAACACCCCCTAGATAGTTGTACCCAATTTCTTGCAAGATCTCTTGAAGATCGAAAACGTTTTGTGTTTGAAAATAAACTATGTTTTGGTTGTCTTGGTTCTGGCCATATTTCTAAGTCATGCAAAACTAAACTTCGCTGCAAGAATTGTAACAAACTACACCCCACATGCCTTCACGGTGATATTAGATCTAATAAGGACATGACACTTGATAAAACAAGTCCGTCAGGTACTGTATTTCTAAATGATTCCTTTAGCTCAATTGAATGTAGCAAATGTTCTATGATTGTTCCTGTATTCGTGTCACATATTGATAATCCTCTTAAGGAAAAGCTTGTATACGCATTACTTGATACACAAAGTGACACCACTTTCATTTTAGATAGCACTTGTCGTAATTTAGGTTTAAAAGGTGTGGAGGTAAATCTTTCACTTTCAACTATGCATGCTGAAAACAAGATAGTTAAGAGTAGTAAGGTTAAAGGTTTGATTGTGCGTGCTATTGACAATGATAAGAAAATTCCATTGCCAGATACTTACACAAGAGGTATTATTCCTGCAAGTCACTCCCATATTCCTACACCTGATACTGCAATGTTGTGGCCCCACTTGCAATGTATTGCAGATTGTCTCTCACCAAAACAATCTTGTGAAATTGGTTTACTAATTGGATATAATTGTCCTAGGGCTTTGTTACCTCGAGAAGTAATTCCTCCTGTTGATGATGGCCCATATGCACAAAAAACTGATTTGGGTTGGGGAATAGTTGGTATTGTTCGACCTTGTCCTGAAGAAGACAGCATTGGTGTAAGTAATTCCATTTTAACGTTTGAGGCTCCTTTCTCACATTCAAGTAGTTCTAGTATTACCTTTTCTGTTAGGACTTCAACTAAGGAAGTTATGCCCAATGACATAATTAAGATTTTGGAGCAAGATTTTAGAGATGCATCTACTTGTGGAATATCTCTTTCTCAGGAAGATAAACGTTTTCTTTCTGTTCTGGATCAAAATATTGTCTTGAAAAACAACCATTATGAGATGCCACTTCCATTTCAGAACGATATGCCTTTCTTACCTAATAACAGACAGGTAGCCCTTAATAGACTTTCCTCACTGAAGAAACGTTTCGTGCGAGATGCTAATTTTCATGAGAAGTATTTTGATTTCATGCAAAATCTCATTAAGAATGGACATGCAGAGAAAGTTCCACAGTCTGAAATTTATCCTGATAATGGTCATGTTTGGTATATTCCTCATCATGGAGTATTTCATCCTAAAAAACCGGATAAGCTTCGAGTGGTTTTTGATTGTAGTACCTCCTTTCAAGGTTATTGTCTTAATTCCTACTTACTCCAGGGACCTGATCTAACTAACAGATTAATTGGAGTGCTGTCTAGGTTTAGAAAAGAGAGAGTAGCTATAATGTGTGATATAGAACAGATGTTCTACCAATTTAATGTTATATCTGAACATAGAGATTATTTAAGATTTGTTTGGTGGAGTGGTACTGACTATGATAAGCCCCCTGAAGATTATCGCATGACTGTGCACATTTTTGGAGCAACTTCATCCCCAGGTTGTGCAAATTTTTGTTTAAAGCGATTAGCTTCTGACAATGAGAAAGAATTTGGCCAAGACGTAACTAGATTTTTTCATCGTGATTTTTATGTTGACGATGGTCTTAAGTCTGTTCCATCTGTAAGTGAGGCTATTTCTTTGATAGATAGAAGCCAACAATTATGTAAAAGAGGTGGCTTAAGGCTACATAAATTTGTCTCTAATGAAAAGGACGTAATTTCCTTTGTTAACCCTGATGATCGTGGTAAAGTACTTAGCGATATATTAGATGATAATTTACCTGTTGAGACAGCCCTTGGTATTCAGTGGTGTACAAATTCAGATACATTTCAGTTCAGAGTTGTTTTAAAGCCACATCCCCTCACTAGACGTGGCATTTTGTCATCTGTAGGTTCTTTATATGATCCTCTAGGTTTAATTTCTCCTGTAGTGTTGGTTGCTAAACAGTTACTTCAGCAACTATGTGCAGATAATTTTGGATGGGACGATCCATTACCTGAGGAAATCTTATGTAGGTGGCAGAAATGGTGTGGTGATTTACCTAATCTTGAGGTAGTAAAAATTTCAAGATGTTTGAAGCCAGACAAGTTTGGTGACGTCGCTTCTGTTGAGTTGCATCATTTTTCTGATGCTAGTACGACCGGATACGGTCAGTGTTCCTATATTCGTCTGATTAATACTTCTGGTTTAGTACATTGTTCTCTTGTTATGGCAAAATCGAGGGTTGTTCCACTTAAACCTGTTACTATTCCTCGGCTTGAGTTGACAGCGGCATTATTGTCTGTAAAAATTGCTTTAATGCTTGAGCAAGAACTTGAGTATGATAATATTAGTCATTTTTATTGGACTGATAGTCAAGTTGTTTTAAGGTATATTGCAAATGATGCAAAACGATTCCATGTTTTTGTTGCTAACAGGGTTCAACAAATAAGAGACCATTCAGAATTGTCTCAATGGAGATATATTGAGTCGGAAAATAATCCTGCTGATTATGCGTCACGTGGTGTTACTGCGAAGGAAATTCCTAAAAATAGTATTTGGTTCAATGGTCCCAAGTTTCTTTGGTCTTCTGATTTACCTAGCGTTACAACAGTTGATACAGAGGTGTGTGCTGAAATAGATCCAGAGGTGCAACGGGTGAGGAGTTTAGCAACAGTGTCAGATAAGGTTGTTCATGGTTCGTTGCTTGATCGCATTGATTACTTTTCAGATTGGCATCGGGCTAAGGTTGCTGTTGCTTTATGTTTTAGGTTCAGAAACATACTTTTGGACAGAGTTGTTTCTCGTGGCACAATTAAACAATCTCATGGTAAAGAAATTTACAGCTCTCCTTCTGTATCTGAATTAAGGTCAGCTGAATGTGAAATTCTTAGACATGTTCAGCATTCTTTCTTTAAGTCTGAGTTGTTGTCCCTTACAAAGGCCACTATGGATCAAGATAACAGTTCATCTGAAAGTTCAAGTCTTGTTTGCCTTAAAGGTAGTTCAAAGTTGCAGCGACTTGATCCATTTATAGATAAAGATAATTTGCTTCGTGTTGGTGGTCGTCTGCATAAGTCAGATATGCCTGAAAAGTTGAAACATCCAATTATTTTGCCTCAAAGGTGTCATGTGACTAATTTGCTAGTCAGATACTTTCATGAAAGAGTTCACCATCAGGGACGAGGTTTAACAATGAATGAAATAAGAAATAACGGTTATTGGATAATTGGAGCTAGTTCTGTTGTGTCATCTGTCATATGTATTTGGAACGTCCAGTTCATAAACTTATAGTTTTACTAGAGACCGAGGAATTCCCCGACGGGGAGCCATAAGTATGAAATTTGTACAAGAACATATATTAGATTTTATATATTGTAGATGTATTGTGTATTTTGAAAGTATATAAACTTGAAAATACAGGGTATTGGATTGATGTTATGATTATATAGTCAAACATTTGTATTGATGTCATTTAGTTGTGAAGTATTTTTTTTTAACATGTATGTATTTTTGATATCATTGTTGTTGTTATTATATGCAAATGATCATTTTAAGACGTTTGTACGTAATTACTACTTTCTTATAAATTGTTGTGTCAATTTGGGGAGCCATGTAACAGCCTTTCAATTCTCCTTTGCAAATTTCGTTTTTTTGTTAGTAACTTATATAATGATATGATTCGATACATATTTATACACTGAATTCAGAAGTACTTTCAGTACTTTGATTTTTGTACCTGTGAAGTTACTTCCCTTTTTTGCATGAGTAATCCGTGCAGTTGTGTATACGTGGCAGTACGGCCATGATGACAAGAAATGATTTCTAAGTTGCGTTGCGTATTTTGGTTTTGTTTGAGTATTTCTACCATTCCCACTGAGGTATTTATCTTATATTATTAATCTATTCCATCATGTAGTGTTGTATTGTTTTTCTATTTTTGTGTATTTTGGATTTTTGAATGTGATAATTGAGTTGATTTATTTGGATTTGTTAAATGCGTTAAGATGACATTATTTTTGTAAGACCTTTTTGTAGGAAATTAGTTTCATTTAGTAAGAATATTTTATTTCACGGCGTCTCAACGCCGTGATATTGTGGTGGGTAGATTTTGATAGCAATGGGCAAAAGTCACGTGATAAAAAATGATAAAAATCCTTTCGATTTCCACTGCCGACAAATTTATTGTTTTTAATGCAGTCATAGTACAGCCCATTTCCGTTAAAAGTTAAATAGAAAAATCATTTTTGGGGGAAGCCATATAAACAATTTTTCTTGCAACAATGCAAAACACGAAAAATCAGAGTTTTATATCAACACATTTCCGCAAATCCTTTTGAATCACACGAAAAGGGGTAGGTATAAATCGCGAACCAACCGGACCAGGAGACCAGTTTAGTATACGGATACAGTTTAACAAATATGCGTATCATAATGTGTGTATAGTACATATATTATTGATATTTGCCAATATTTTATTTGAAAAGATAAGACACCAATATCGAAATTATATTTTAAGAAATAACTTTGCAGACTTTAACTATTAAAAGAATCGTCGATTGCTTCATCACATGTTGTTGTAAATATTATATATTTCAACTGTTAGAGCATTTATCATTTGAAAACTAATTTGATATGATTCATATATTTTAATAATATACCTTTTTTCTTATTAGCCGACTGTATAAATAAAGAAGCGTAATCGTGTAACATTGACTCTTAACTCTTACTCTTACTGAGCTCTATTGGCGATCTTTTCTAACTATGATTAAGTGAAGCGGACCAGTTAATTTTAAGAGCATAAGAGTTACGGACCAGGGTTGAGTTCAGTAACTGCGAACGTTATAGAACGTTCCGCAACGATACATTCGGAAGTCCTCGTCCATTTGCTGCGAATAATCTCGGACATATTTGGACGCTATTTTGAAATGTCCGGCGTTAAAGTAAACAAATGTATGACCGAGGAGTTCCGAATGCATCGTTATGTAACGTACTGTAGCGTTTTGTGTAATTGAACTTGCTTCTGGTTATAGATCGAGCAGATGTAAGATTATTTTTGCAGACTTTTATTAATTATGAAAAGTTTGGTACTATATTGACGGACTATTGACCAGACGGACCAGGTAATTTTAAGAGAGTTAAAATGACGGACATTTACACCTAGGTGAAAAGCTCGCCAGTTTTTAATTTGTTCGAATGGAGTATGTTTTCTCGAGTCCGAGTGAATTCATTATTAAGAAAAATGATTTATATTCGAAATAGCTTGCCTTTTGTATTTAAGTGCATCTTTTCGGAATTAAAATACATGTTAAATCCTTTCGTGTATCCGGCAACAAAATTCTTCCGTAACAAGTAAAGGTATGACTACTCTCTAATACACTGGTTTGAAAGATTCACTCGCTGACTCTCTACCTCTGCTTAAATACTATGCGCAAACTGATATTTCTATTTCAAGGCAAAGACACACACATTTAGATTGCATGACTGTCTCGTGATTAAAAAATAAATGCAATAAATGCAACAAATGTTCACGCCTGTAAAATCAAAATGTCGAAATTCAAAGATGCTGGACAGTTATGCATTAGTTAGATGATTGGTTACACGGATTGGTAAGAACAGATCCGCAATGTGAGGAGCACTTGACTAAACAGAAGCGATAAGTCATGTAAATAGCTTCTGTTCTGAAGAACTATGTTTTCCCTTCTGCCGATCTTTTTAAGCGTCATGCAAATATGAATTACTGGAAATAAATCCAAATAAAACCAAACATCCTGTCGGCATAAAGATGGTGTCTAGATCCAGACCATTCGCGTACTCCAAATTTGTCAAGATTCTCAATCTAACTAGTATCGAGAATCTTACTAGGCTTTTGGAACGAGATTGTTACATTTGAACAGAAAAACGTTTTATGACAAGTTACCTTTTAATTACTGAAAACCTTAACATGACAATTCAATATAATGCTCTTTTGGGTTACCTTTAGATTATACTTAATCATTCTTTTTTGTTTGCCGTGACAATCCCTTTGCTGCATTTAGCAGCAATTTTTTACTTGTGTCCTTTATATTTTAGTTTGACGGTACATAAAGACGTATCTGTAATAAACTCTGGGAAAATATCTACCTGTTGTTGTTGCGTTCCTCAATAAACAATATTACCCAAGGTAGCCATGGTATTCAAATAGAACTAAAAAATTTATTCCTTTTATTGTATGCTGATGATCTTGTTTTATTTGCAGAGACTAGAATCGAGCTACAAAGAATGATTGATGAGCTAAAAATATATTGTGACAACTGGCAAATGAAAATTAACCTAGATAAAACAAAAATAGTTGTATTTCGAAACGGAGACCATCATCGATCATGTGGAGACTGGTTCTAATGGAGGTATTAAGCTTGAAGTAGTCCCGTATAACAAATACTTAGGAGTTGTGTTTTTATTTCGTCTATATTAGTATATGTGTCAAAAACCTTTGGAAATCTAAGTTACTAAAGCCATTTTTGTTTGTTTGTATGTTGAGTTTAACGCCGTAGGAACACAATTTATATGTCATATAACGGCGGTCAGTCAAACTAGTCACTCCTCTAGGAAAGGCTAAATCTCTGGATTTAGCTGTTAACAGACTACTAGGCGCATACTTTTGTCAGTAACTGACAACTGCCCTACATAATTAAAAATGATTGGTAGGAGGGAATATCTCCGTTTTCATTTATTTGATTTTTGTATATTTTATATATTAACGAATCTTTATTATTCATTTGGCGATATTATTTTGAAGAAAAAAAATGGATCAATTTATTTGTTAACATCTGTATTTATATATTTACTGTACACAACTAAACCTTCATTTAATTTAGTTACACTAATTTATAAATATGTTTATGTAATTTTATGTACATTTGTTTATCTGTATTGAAGAAAGTATCCAATGTATTGACATTGTTTGTATAATGCATATACATTGTATGTAATTTTATTATATAACTTAATATATATATATATATATATATATATATATATATATATATATGGGGAAGAAAGATGACGAAAAACCAACGAATTATCTTTCGGAAACACTGGATCCAGTACGGATTCAAGAACATAAATATTATAAGATAGATTTGAGAAAGAAAAGTTCAAACAGTGTTAGGAAAATACAATAAATTTGCCCGAGCGCTTTCGACAAACGTTGTTGAAGACACGTTGTTGTCGAAAGCGCTCGGGCAAATTTATTGTATTTTCCTAACACTGTTTGAACTTTTCTTTCTCAAATCTATATATATATATATATATATATATATATATATTGTATCTTGTGAAATAACCATGAACGATTTTAGACAAAAATAGTTCGGGTCGTAATATCCATTTAATGTTAAAGTTTAAATAATACAAACTACGATATGGTTCAATTTGTAAAAGATTGATAATACTTACCATTTATATTATATATAACTATACCAGTTATCTGATATGATTTGTCCAATGTCACTGTCCAGGTTAGTGATATTCCATAGTTGTAATGTGTTGTACTACATGTAGGAGGATAGCCATTATCGTGAGTATCACAATTACCATCGACAGCCAATGTTGCACTATGCTCGTCATTTGAAGAATATGTAGGTGTATGTGATACTGTTCCACTATATTTCACAATATTTTTTCCTGAAATATGTTATAAAACATCAGAGACATTTACAGTTTTATGTGATACCTAAATACAACTTTATCATGTAAAATGTGCAAATGTAAGCAGTGTAAAGCACACTTTAAAAATCAAAGTTAAAGATTAAGCTTAAAATTAACAAAAGATTTCCATCATTCTCATAAAAAGATATTAACGAGAGTGACAACTTGCATTTTCTTTTTACAGAAACATACTATTTCAGACTATCATATTTAAAATTCCAACATAAGATTTTTTATAACTAATTTCGCATTTTTTATTTACAAGAAATCGGCCGATATTATATACGAAACTTGTCGATACTTGACCACAAAAATATATTGCATATTTTTACACATTATTTTTTCAAGAAGTCGTCTATTTAAGATTTCTCGGTGGACGATCAAAATGCGGCTACGTGGTTTGAAGTATCTCATTGCTATTTGAGCATGTATACAAGAAAAGATTAATGCAACGCATTAAATACCGCCGGATAGTGGTAATATTATGTGTACATACATCAAAAGAGAAAACAAAGATATATGGGGCAAAAAGAGTACAAAATTATGTATTCTGAGGTATGATACAGAACATGAGAAGTGTTCCATGATTAAATGGCACAGTTTATATACAAGTATATACAATATCAATATATTATTTCTTTTTATAAACTTACATAAAAACATTGCTTATTGGCCCACTAATTACAGCAATATATTTATGTTTGTTAAAATATTAGCACCTATTATAATAATTATTAAATTATATTAGACCGTTATTCTATAAAGAGGCTAACGGACCGTTTGTGTTTAATAGGTACTCGAATGTCTACGTGTTTTAGTATAAACCAGTGTTTAGAAGAGAAGATAATTATCAACTTCTTGGAAAACCTCCTTTTATACATGATACATAAAAGCTTTAAGAATAAATGAAACGTATACAAAAACACTCCGGATTTAACAATTCAGTAATCTAATACTTCTTGTCCAGCTGTATTGTCAAACCTATTTTGACCCTAATGGCGGCCCCCATGAGAAAAAGAATTAGTAATTACGCAGTAGCAGCCGAAAAGTTCAGCATGCAGACACAGTATCAAAACTTACTAAAGACAAGTACAAATAATTAACTTTTACATCATGCATTTTGTGCTTTGTATACGATAAACCCGATCTAAAATTCTTAGCTGGAGTACTCGCTTATTTACCGCGAGTCTACAGCAAATTTGTTCACGGAGACGTGCGTGAAATATGTCGGTACGTGTGGTTTTTAGCCTGAACCTCAATTTAGGGGAGCAGATACTTTACAATGTATTAAGATATATATTAAGGATAACATGTTCTTTAAAATGCCCCCCCCCCCAGGAAGAAATTTTTATTGCAGTACAACAAAAATAAAAATTATTACAATTTAGCACTGTCAACATTTGTAAATACAAAAAAGAGGACGCAAGTAAAAGAAATCATGAACTGCTCCTACCATGGTCATCAGATTCTTACGACTCCAATATACCACCGGCATTCGGGCCGGCGGTAAATAAAGTTAAAGGTATTTTACTTTTGATTTCGTCCTGAATATAATATCAAAATATTTTTTCTAAACGCCCAAGTAAACAAATTTTAATGTCATTCTGACGATTGCCGCAGCGTGGCGTAGTGGTTATCATGTCTGACTTCGAATCCGGAGATCGTGGGTTCAAGCCCGGTCCAGTAGGTCATACCCTACACATGAATTGTCGTCCTCGTGGTAGGGTAAGTTAGATGGTGAAATAAAAGTGTCCAGAAAACCTATAGTAGGAAGAGCTGGCCGTCGTATATATGACCTAAATATGTGTTGAATACTATATTAAAAAAAGTCATTCTGACGAAATATTCAATGTTGGTTCGTTAATGAAGCCAATCAGAGAAATATAAATTTGATTGATTTTTAAACACAACTTGTAAGTTAGCTTAGGTCACTGATCCTTGGTGTAATAACGTCAATGACTTTGAAAGGTTTTTCTTCTGAACTCACAAAAATATAAAAAAATGCAATTCTTGACGTGTAATTATAAATATTATTATGCTTTTGATCACTTCAAAACAAAGTAATACCTAATTTTGCCGCGGAAAATCAGTTGCGACATGTGTAAAAAGTAGCCATTTTTTCGCCATTACGCGCATGGGCTATTTCAAGATGCTCTAATTTCATTACTAATTATCATACAGATATGCATGGATGAATGTCTTTCAGAAAAACCAAGTTGAGCCCCGATCCCCGATACCATGACAACGCTGGGGCGGAGCAAAAACGGCAAAAAATTCAATTTCCGCTCTTTTTCCACCCCATATTTGGACTTCAAGCAGTAATATTTTCCAAAATTGATGTCCAAAGTGCCAGGTCTTTTTAGATACAAAAAACATGTTTTCTTATCAGCTTTTTGCGCAATTTCTCTGCACTCAATGACCCCGATTTTTTTTCTGGCGATGAGGGGCGCTGCGCTCCCTTTAAACCCCAGCAACAAATGGGGGGCACATTCCCCCTTCGGAACCCCCCTGAGACATCTTTTTGTGAGGGAGGCGCGCGAAAAAAAAGCTCATTTTTTGGGGACAACTATCCCTAAGTGAAATTCACTTATTCCAGTTAAAAAACACCATTCCAAGGCTGTGGCAGCCATTTTGGAGGGGGTCTAGACACGTAAAAATGCCAGATTGATCGTTTAAGGGTTAAGTCTTAGTAAGGCACAAAAACAATAAATTTAAAAGCAATACCCTGCTATAACAAAAGGAAATTCTATTTAGAATAAATAAATTTGTAATTTATCAAAACACACTTAAAGAATCAAATGAGGCTAATTTAGCATTTATCGTTTTCATCTTACGAAAAAGTCAATTATCAAAGTTGCTATCCTAACTCTTCTTTAGGCTAAATAAAATGATAAAACATAATCTGTTTCATATCTCCGAATGAATCGTATATTGGGGGTAAATATGTGATGGGTTTGGAGAGGTATCACAAGATTTTGTTTAACAATACATCTACGTATATAATAATTTATAAATGTTTAGATATATGCACCTCAAAACCTTGGTCAATTCAATTACAGTCGTTTACATGTCAAAAGTGTAATTATCTAACTTGATTTAATCTATCAAGCATCTACAACTTGAATATCAAAGCATTCATCAAAATATATAAACTAAATTTGGAGAAAACAAGGTCACGTGTTAAGCTGTGTCATCATAATACTAAAGTTACATCCGTGTCACAACCTCTTGAGAATCAAACCGATCAGTATCAGTATATATCAAACTGAAACTATTGTTATCTATTTATATATATAAGTTTGAGAACCCGGGTCCGTAGCGAAGTTGGTAGTGCGCCTGGATTTCGAATCTAGTGTCCCAAAGGGAGTACGGGTTCGAATCCTAGCCGGGGATGTTATACCATATACATATTAGTATGTCTATGGGTTATACCCTTCCATGAAAATTTGACAACAATGTCAATTTCTTCCATTAATAAGGTATATAGAGAAGTTTTCGGCCTCGTGGAAGGGTAGGTAAGTACTGGTTATAGGCAATGGTCCGGGAAAGCTACGTTAGGTGCGCTGGACGCCGTTATGTGACCTATAGAATGTGTTGCTATATGGCGTTAAACCAAACAAAATGAATAAACAGGTAAATATAAG
Source organism: Mactra quadrangularis (assembly GCA_025267735.1). NCBI lineage: Eukaryota > Metazoa > Mollusca > Bivalvia > Venerida > Mactridae > Mactra > Mactra quadrangularis. Next base: position 7,323,074 of record CM046301.1, on the reverse strand, counting down.
TTTATGTATCGATCTACATGTCTAATAACGTGTGACAGTTTGGAATAAAAGAATATGTTGACTGTATATGTTTTAGTATTAAATGTTATATACATGTACTACATACAGTATAGCCTCCCTAACAGCCACCTCTCAATAGCAGCCACCTCCTTACATCAGCCACTTCAAATTCCCCTCTTTCAACAGTAATAAACCTTCCAATAACGGTCACCTCCTTACTCCGGTCAACAGCCAGTCTATGATATCTCAACGATAGGTAAAAACCTCCTGAACAGCCAGTGAAATTTTGTATATACATGTACATGTACATTCATTAAGTATCATCACCATTCATTGTTAAACAATATACTGTATATCCTGTTTTTCAATATATTGTGAATTTACAAGTGTCCAGATAGAAAGTTTGATTATTTGCTACACTAGTAACAGTGACCATTGTGGATTAACTGTTAATGAAAAAAATGTTATTTTGCGATCATTATGTTTAAACATTTTCACATTAATCAGTTTAGAACAGAAATAAACCTAATTCTAATTTTATTTGTTTATAGTAAAACTGGTTTTGTTGGATTTTAACCTCTTGTCTTTATAAACCCCCATCAGTCTCAAATCAAACATTTTATGATGACTGCAATATAGCTGTGGATAAAATGTTATCCAAGTATGAAAACGTTATGATAATTGGTGACCTGAACTTTGATCTTATGGACAAGGAAAAGTGTAAACCTATTGCAGACATCTGTGATATATTTGACCTAACAAACATTATTGACAAACCTACCTGCTTCACAAAGAATGGTAATCCATCGCTTCTTGATGTCATCCTTACAAACAATGACTCTAGTATAAGAGACACTGTAAATTTTAACTGTGGTTTAAGTGATGTACATAATATTATTGGTTGTCAATTTAAATATGAACAACCCATTCTGTCTAACAAATTTTACAGCTACAGAAGTTTTAGAAATTTTAATGTAAACGATTTTAACTCAGATCTAAATGCTGAATTATCATGTATAAATTTTAATAATGATGTAAATACTAATTATACTTGTTTTAATGATGTTTTAGTCAAAGTTGCAGATAAACATGCTCCTATGAAGAAAAAAAGACATCTTGTTAAAGCAGTGCCTTATATGAATAAAACCTTGAAACAGGCTATTTACAAGAAAAGAATGCTCTCAAATAAATTTAATAATAACAAGAACTCAAAAAACTGGGAAAAATTTAGAAAACAAAGAAATCTGGTAACAAAGCTATCGAGAAAATCCATTAACAAATATTTTATAGACAGATGTGTCGGGGGATGTAAATCTAAAGACTTTTGGCCTACAGTTAAACCCTTTCTAACAAATAAAGGAGCTTCAAAAACTAAAAGTACCATTCTGAGCGAAAACGGTGTCTTACTATATGACCAGGAGCAAGTGTGTAATACTTTTAACAATTTTTTCGTAAACGTTGCAAAGAATATCGGTAATAATGGCACTCCAGTTGATAAAAACCATCCCAGTATAGTTAAAATCCATGATCATTTGAGCCACGACTCCAATTTTGAAAATTTTGATTTTGTACCTGTAAATACTGATTTTATTGACAAGCAAATTAATAAACTCGATTCTAAGAAAGCTACTGGTAATGATGGCATATCTAGTAAACTTATAAAACTAGCAAAACCCTCTATTTTAGTTCCTGTTACAAATCTCATCAATCAATCTTTTTCCTCTGCAACTTTTCCTGAAAAACTTAAAATTGCCCAAGTTAAACCAGTTTACAAAAAGAACAGTATTCTAGACAAAGGTAATTACAGACCTATTAGCATTCTGCCAATTATGTCTAAATTATATGAAAGGTCTATGAACCATCAATTAACCGAATATTTTAATAAACATTTTAACTCGTTTTTATCTGCTTTTAGACCCGGATATGGCTGTCAGTCCACTTTACTAAAATTATTGAGGATTGGAAAAAAGATTTAGACGACAACAAGTATGTAGCAGCAATCATGATGGACCTATCTAAGGCTTTTGATTGTTTACCTCATGATTTGCTGCTACTTAAGCTTGAAACCTATGGTGTCACGGGTAAGAGCCTTGAATTAATAGACAGCTATCTAACTGACAGGAAACAATGCGTCAAATTGGGCTCTAACCACAGTAATTTTCTTACACTTATCAAGGGAGTTCCCCAAGGATCTATCTTGGGACCCCTTCTTTTTAATATATTCATTAATGATATCTTCCTTTTTGTTAAAAATAGTAACCTATACAATTATGCAGACGACAATACTCTCTCCTTTTCTCACCATAATCTTGATAATGTTAAATCTACCTTAGAAAATGATAGTCTTTCTTTAATTCAATGGTTTTCTGACAATAAAATGCAGGCTAATCCTGACAAATTTCAATCTTTATTAGTAGGTAAGAAAACGTTTAATTCAAATATTTCCTTTTCGGTGGGCGACATTAATATATTCAGTGAAAAAGAGGTCAAACTACTTGGTGTCACCATAGATTTTATGCTTAATTTTAATTCTCACATATCAAATGTTTGCAAAAAGGCCTCAAGACAATTAAATGTTTTAAAACGACTTGGAAATAAACTGTGCAAATTAGGAAAACTCACTATCTATTATTCTTTTATTATGTCTAATTTTAATTATTGTCCCCTCACATGGCATTTTTGTGGTGAAACTAACACTAAAAAACTCGAGAAAATCCAAGAAAGAGCTCTCCGTTTTATTTATAATGATCACATTTCTTCTTATTGTAATTTACTTCGTAAGTCAAAACTACCTCATTTAAAAATTCGACGTCTAAAAACCATGGCATTAGAAGCTTATAAAATTATAAATAAAAACGAAAATACACCAATCTATCTTTATGACCTTCTACAAATAAAAAATTCTTCATATTCTTTTAGGTATTCGAATACAGTCAGCCTGCCGAAGGTAAAAACAACAAGGTATGGCCTAAATTCTTTCCGCTTCAGCGCTGCCAAACTGTGGAATAGTCTCCCCCAACATTTCCGGGATCAATCTGACCTAAATAGCTTCCGCAGTTTGGTCAGCTCCTGGAGTGGAGATACTTGCTCTTGCGCTTATTGCAATTGATTCTTCACAATTCACATTTGGCTTCCATCTTTAGTTTGCTTTTATTTTTGCCTTGCTATTATTTTGCTTTGCTTTAGCTTAGTTTTGATTTTTCCAGCTTTGTATTGTAAACTTTCTCTGTGTTAGCTTTTACGGTCTATATCCATGGCTTAGCAGCTTTTATTTATTTATTTTTATGCTATCTTTTGTTTATTTTATTTATTTTATTATATCATTCAACGTTTTATATGTTAATAACGTTTTGCTTATTTGCTAGTCAAGTCGTTTTCTTCTGGTTTTAAGTTTATAACCATACTTAATAGATATAATTTTCCACACTCTGTATTCTTTAAGCTTCCACATGCATTACTTTATCCTTAGTTTCATGCTTTTTTATGTTCATTTGTTTTATATGCAATTTAAATTCCTCTATCTGTATATTGTATGCATGTACTGTATGTTTTTTTGTTTGTTCTTTTTATATACATATTTTAAAACCTTTGTATATGTATCTCTGTTTAAATTCATGTATGTTTTTTCATGTATGTCGGACAATAGCTTATAAAAGCTAATGTTATTTTGTTATCATGTAATCCGACTTGAAATAAATTTTTGTATCTCTTTTGTTGTATCTCTTGTATAATGGAATAGCAAAAGTAATGATAAAATCAAACAATTGAATTTCATGATAAGAGTCTTTTTAGGTTCGTAAGCTGATAATCATACCAGCTATTGTCTACAATTAAATGTCTACGGAACAAACATTGACCACTAATATTTTCATGTGATTATCAACTTGTGAATAACAACTGATATACGTGTCAACATTGACAAGGAAGTGAATTATCTGCATTATACCAAATATAAGAGCTATGAGTAAATTTCTTACGCATGAGCATCAACATCTATGAAGATAAACACAATTACAAAGATATATCATATATGTACAACTGATAAGATTTTAATACATAGCTCATTATAAAAGATAAACCACTATATATATATACACCATGGAAATCCAAATTTACCTCCTAACAACAGTCACCTCTCTACAACAGCCACTTTTGTCATGGCCGGCTGCTGGCTGTTATAGAGAGGTTATACTGTATATAAAATATAATGTAACTTAACATGTAATATTCTGGGATATCCTAAATTTGTATCACTTGTAAACAGTATATGCAGTGTTACATACAACCTTTTACATGTTAACCACTTAATTTGGTGATTTTGTTGATTATGTATTAATATGTCACTGGCTGCTGAAAGTAGTTCAGATTTTAATAGACAATCTTTCTTGTGTAAAAAAGAAGCTAATGACCATATTTAAACATCATGTGGATCGACAGGGATGCAATTCTCAAATCTCATGACCATTCACTATATTTGGGCAATTTCTAAAATATTGAGCTATTTTTCAGGCATTTTGTAAAATGTCTATCAAGTATGTATATAAAATTAGAAAAATGCTGTTCCTGCACTAGCTTGTTAACCCACAGGAGCTTGACATTCTGAATCGTAATTTGAAAAATAACCTCATTATAATTATCTCCCTTTGATATACGGCATGGACGACATTTTTCAAACGTGGTTAAATTATTTTAAATTTTAAGCTCAAACGCATCTATTTCTGGACTATTTTGTTAGAAACCACTCTGTATTAATCGACGGACATTCAACGGATTTATATTTGAATTTCTAAAACACCTAACAAACCAAGTATGTCATAAACTTGATTTTAAACGAAATTGTGAAAATTAACGACTGAATTGTGTATTGCGAACATTGGACAGTGATTTTTCTCATTATTCTAGTGTGTGTATTTGATGTTATTTGGATATAGTATACGGATTATTAAATTTGGATTTTGAAGTTTTAGATGGTAACCAATTTATATAACTGATATTCTGTCATTTCACTTTCGTATGATAATCTACTATAACGGTCTACCATAATTATATACAACTGAAGGGCGTCCATTACTGTGTAAATCAATTGAAGTATACGATGCATAACCAGTGATTCGTCACGCATAATTGGCTCGCATTGGTAAATTATCTCCCCTAGATAGACACATGGAAGATTAGTGACATTATCTCCTTTGTATCTAGGGATTTTATACTGAATACAGATGCCTCAAAAGAAAAGTGCAAAGAAAAGTAAACGGCCGTTATCCTCTCCTGAAAATGATATCAACCTGCCAGAGAAACGTCCGTCCAATGTATCAACTACACCTGAATCTATAACCACACAAACTGTACCAACGTCTAACAATATGGCTAGCCAAGTAAATGTTCAACCACTCAATCTGGCTAATATGTCCAACATGATGAATTATCAAACACCAGCTGGGGTTTTTATGACTCCAACATCTCATTATCAACAACAACTTACACCTATCGTGAATCAACAATCAGCTCAGTATGCTGTTAATCAACCATCGAACGATAGTTTTTTCAGCAACTTGTCTTAGAAAGACTCAACTCAATGGACAAAAAATTATCCAAACTTGACACAATTGAACAAAAAATATCAACTCTTACCAATAAAATTTCAACATTAGATTCTAGAGTTACATCTATTGAAGTAAGTGTTAAAGATACCAACTCCAGAATGAATGAAGTTGAAGCCAGTAGAGCTTATGATTCCCAACTCTGTGATGATCTTAAATCTCAGAATAGTGATCTTAAGGCAGAGATTCAACGTGAACGTGAGAAAATCTCCAAATTATCTGAAGATCTCAACAACTTGAAATCTGTACCTGATGAAATCAATGATCTTAAGTCACGTTCAATGAGAGATAATCTACTGTTCTTCGCTTTCCTTGAGTGTAAAACGCCTGAGTTAAGGCGCAGTGAAAATTGTGCTAACGTTATTCTTGATTACTGCAAGGAAATTCTCAAAATAGAGGATGCTCATACGTGTATTAAAGTTGAAAGAGCTCATCGATTGGGGAACCGTTATAATGAAGGAAAGCCCAGACCTATTGTGGTCAAGTTTAATCATTATCCTGATAAAATGATGATTAAGGATAAAGTCGCAACCAGGTGGAGGTCTCATCAAGAAAAATCCACTGATCAAAACTCATCTACTGCTTTAAACATTCCAGTTAGTGAACAATTCCCCAAACCAATCCAAGACAGACGCAAACAACTTATACCTACCATGATTAAAGCCAAGAACGCTGGTCAATCAGCTTATCTTGTCTATGACAAACTCTATATTAACAATAAAATGTACACGATTGATAATGTTCCCGCTTCCGTTACTGCTAGGATGGATCCACGAAACAGTTAACATTTTTAGTATGGAATATTCAAGGTGTTGGAAGGAAACTCAATGATTGTGATTTTTTAAACTTTATATCTGACTACGATGTCCTTTGTTTTACTGAGACTTGGTCAAGTTCTCATATTGCTAACAAAGATGGTTATTGTACTATTAATTGTCCCCGGCCGAAGTTTAATGTTAAAGCTCGACGTAACAGTGGCGGGGTAACAATTTACTATAAACAATCTCTAAGTAAATATATTGATATTATTGATATTGATTATAAAGGTTTTATATGGCTCAAACTAAGTAAGTTAGCCACAGGGAGCATTAATGATGCCTATTTTTGTATATGTTATAACGTTATATTATACGTTATACCGAACGAATAATTCGTTATTGTATCAATTCGACTGTTCTGATGATTTAACAGAGAATGTTAGAAAATCTAATAATCTTAGTGATGTTTTTATATGTGAAGACTTAAATGCTCGTACTAGTGAATTATCTCATTACATAGAACCCTCAGATCTAAGTAGATATGCTGATATACCATATAATGATGTGTCGGGTTCGAATCTTCCCTATAGACACAATCAAGATACTACGAATAACAATTTTGGTACTAACTTGTTGAACTTATGTAAAATGAATAATATGTGTATTGTAAATGGTCGATTAGAAGAGGGTAAATGTACTTATAATGCTATATTACGTAACAAACCTGTCTCTAGTCTAGTTGACTATCTTATTACCGATGTTGGATGTTTTTCATGTAGAAACAATTTTTGTATTCTTGATATGACAGAGTTCTCTGGTCATTGTCCGTTTACGTTTTCTATCAATCATATTGTTAATAATTCCTTTAGTGGTAATCGATCATTTGATAAAATATTTTGGGATAGTTCCAAAAAGGTTGAATTTTTAGAAGTTTTAAACTCTAAACTACATCAGTTCGATGATATAAATGATAGGTGTATATCTCATGAATATGATATACTGAGAGAAAAAAGTTTAGCAAGTTCGGAAATATTTCACTGGTTTATTGAAACTATACCAATTTGACTTAAACCAAGTACATAATTGAATAAAGCATTTAGTTTTCAATTCGTTTGTAACAATAAATTTTCAAAACCCTGTTGCCTTAGCTCACTGTACAGCCTGAAAGACGTTAGGGGTAAGGCGTCAAATTTCACAAGGAATTCAGTATCTAGTGTGACCCCCGTTACAAGCTAATACTGCTAAACACCGACGCCTCATGCTACAAATTAGCTTTCTGATAACACGTAGAGGAATTCTGGCCCACTCAACTCGCAGAGCACGTTCAAGGTCCCGCACGTCGTCGACGTCATGATTCTCTCTTTCACGACGACCTAAATGGTGTTCAATCAGTGAGAGATCAGGCGATCTTGCAGGCCAGGGGAGAAGTTGCACGTTGTTTCTACGTAGGAAACCCTGTGTGTGACGCGCGGTATGCGGGCGGGCATTATCTTGCTGGAAAATCCCCACGTTATGTTGCTGCATAAATGGCAATGCAACAGGTTTGAGGATTTCATAACAGTATCTTTGTGCATTAAGGTTGCCAGGCAGAGTAACGAGTTCAGTCTTACTATCATGGTAAATCCCAGCCCAAACCATTACACTGCCACCTCCGTATCTATTTCGTTGGACAACGTTGTCTGCGTGGAGCCTCTCACCTCGTCTACGCCACACTCGAATCCTGCCATCCGCGAAGGATACATTAAACCGCGATTCGTCGGTAAATAACACATTGTTCTATTGTCTGCGTGTCCATGGACGATGCCCCCGAACCCATTGGAGCCGTTCCTGACGATGCCTATGCGTCAACGGAATCCCGACGTAAGGCCGACACGCCTTTAGCCTTGCCGCGCGAAGCCTATTTCTCACAGTTCTGAGGCACACCCTAGTCCCAGTAGTATTCATGAGATCTCGGGCTATCCACCCACTGGACATAAACCGGTTACGTCGAGAAAGCGTCGTGATGTGACGGTCTTCGCGTGGCGTTGTTTTCCGTGGTCTGCCTGATCTGGGTCTGTCGTTGACTCGTCCTGTTTCCCTCAGACGGTTTCTAAGGCGACTAATTGTAGACTCATGGCGATTGAAATGCCGAGCGACAGCTCTTGCCGTCATACCAGCGTGGGGCATACCTACAGCTCTTTGACGTTCTTCTAACGTCATTCCTTGGCGACACCCTATTGGAATTTCTTCGAGTTTTAAACTGGTTATTTTGTTTGTGGTAACAGCTCAAAACAATGAGGTACATTACTCGACTCTACACGCTACCGAAATTACCGTTCTTACGTTGCACGTGATTTTCGAGTTTCTTACGCTTCGCTGATAAAATACACGGTTTTCGAACAAACACAATAGATGTGTAAAGAACATCGATAAGTACATCATTTACATATAAAAACGTCTTCATTCGAAAGCTAGCTCAAAAAGAAAAAATAATAGGTGTGAAAAACTTGCTAAACTTTTTTCTTTCAGTATATAAACGAATGCGTTAATAAGCTCTCTGAATGTATATATGACATTTCCTTCCAATGTTTTGGTCGCACAGTTAATGTTAAAGATAAAGTAAAATGCCGTAAACCAGCCTGGTTTGATAGTGACTGTAAATCGGCTAAAGCTAAATTTTATAATTCTAAACGTTTATACAATGTTCACAAAACGGATGCTAGTAAGTTGCTTTTCCTTCAATGCAGAAGCGAATACAGTCAAGTAAAACGTAAAGCTAAACAAAAATATTTCAATACTGAAAGAAAAAAATAAGTTCCATGAGTAAAAATTTGCCTTGTCAGTTTTGGAAGTATATAAAAAAATAACAATAAAAATTACTCAAATTGCAATGTTTCCGCTGATGATTTTAAAGATTATTTTGAAAATATATCTAACATGTCGTTTGGTAATTTCTCCGATGAAGACATACCTTCAGATACCGGAACTGATCAACAATATATTGAAGAACTTGACAGGCCTATTTGGATCGATGAAATCAGTAAAACTATATCCTCAATGAAACGTCACAAAAGTTGCAATAATGATAATTTGGTTGCTGATTTCTTTATCGACGCCAATGAGATTGAGTCTCCATATTTAAGTACTATATTCAATTATATTTTTGACAATTGTATCTATCCTGTTGCTTGGTGTAAAGGCAATATAGTACCAATCTTTAAAAGTAATCCGTCTCAGTACAGAGGGATAACTCTTGTAAATACTATGGGCAAAATATTTTCATTAATCTTGAGAAATCGTATTAACAAATGGTGTGAATCATATGATATATTCAATAACTCTCAGTTTGGCTTTAGAGATGGTCGATCCTCTTCAGATGCTATTTTATACTGCATTCTGTTATACAAAAAAGTTCTAAGTAATAAGTCAAAATTGTATTGTGTTTTTATTGATTACCAGAGAGCTTTTGACAGACGCTCTATAGATCAAATTATTACAATTCGATATTAGCTGCAAATTAATTAATGTTATAAAATGTATTTATAATAATGTGCAAATGTGCAATCATGTATTAAACTGTCCAATAATTTGCAAATGTCAAATTTTTTTTATGTTTCAGTTGGTATTAAGCAAGGTGAGCCATTGTCTCCCTTGCTTTTTATTTTATTTATAAATGATATTATCAATCATATTGATTTTAATTCACTTACTGAAAACGATTTTAATCTGTTATCTTTATATATGATACTACTTGCAGACGATATTGTTATGTTTCAGCTATTTGTAAATTAAGGTCAATTAAATTTTGGTTAAAACTCATGAATAATAGGAATTCTTTAATGTATTCTATGTATGAGGAATTATGTAATATTAGACATGGTGTAACATGGTCATCTCGTCTGAAGTCTATTGTTGATCATTTGGGTTTAACTCATATACATCAAAATTTTGATGCAGACTGTAACTATTACCTTGTAATCAAAAATAGAATAAATGATCAATTTATACAAGAGTGGCGAACTTCAATATCTGCAATGGCGAAACTTCACTATTATTGTAAATTTAAAACAGAGTTTGAATTTGAATAATATTTAAGCATTATTACTTATAACAGTTTACGAATTCCTCTTTCAAAATTTAGACTTAGTAATCACAAATTGGAAATTGAAAACGGTAGAATCGCAGGTATTGAACGTAGCCAACGCTTGTGTAAATTGTGTACCCAACATTCAGTCGAATCTGAGTACCATTTTCTTTTCTGTTGTAGTAGATATTCCTTCGTAACTGTCCCTGGCCTACTGTTGTCAAATTTATTCATCTTATGAAATTTATAAAAGTAGCTCTATCTATTAGGAATCAATGTATTAACACTTAACTACTGTTTATAATATATACACTGAACAAAAGTTCTAACCGATCACTTTTCAAATTTTGATTATTTCATAACGGGCCCATGGATCCTTATTAAATTTTGCAGAGGTTATTTTTGTGTCATTTTCTACCGCTTTGTAGGGAAAAAAATTTGATACGGTCCGATGCACTCAATCGGCATACAGGGTGTGGTTTACCCATTTTGACACGAAATGTTCGTGCAGAGAGTGGTGAGTATTAAATTTCACTTTGCATGAATCCTTGTTAACTTTATACATGTAAGTGAAAAAAACCATAAAACATTGCACGAATGTGTATATATGTATGTATGTATAATAAAAACTATAAGAACTATAGTCTATACTACGATACAGAATGTCTCGAGCTCCGGTGGTTTACCTAATTAGTAGGCAAGTCCATTGTTTAAAGTACAAAAGCACGCATGAACTAGAATACGACCTGTGGGCTGTTTGCAAAAATAATTGGTGCATGAGAATAAACAAACACATTTCACAGTTTAAAATGAGGATGTTAGGACACAGAAATTAAATAGTTATGTATGCACGACTTGGGTTCCTACAAGAATTTGATGTTCGTTTACTTTCTAATAGAAAGTTTCTAGCCGGGTAGATTAAAAAAAAATAATAATGAAGACAAAGCATGACATAGGGGGTCAAATTTAGAAGTATGCGTATGCTCAAAATTCTTGCTAAAAGTCTGGCATTACATTACATTTTGAAAAATCACAAAGGTTTGTGTTTTTGACAGAGGAAGTTTAACTCTTCAAATTCTTTCAAGAAACATTTTCAATATCAATCTTTAAACTTCAAAGTATCAGGAAAGCATAAATTATAGTTAGATACAACTTTTCTACTCATATCATTACATAAACAGGGAAACAAAATTTTAGCAGAAAAATTTAATAATTCATCATACAATGCGCATTGTATCGTCAATGACGTCATGTTAGTAGATATATGACGTCTTTCTATAAAAAATGACGACCCGTTATAATTTGCGTAAAATACATTTAACAAAACACAAAACTAAGAATGAACGGAACAGAATAATCGTCAATTTTGGTGTAAGATCTTTTAATTTCACTTCATGGACTCAGAAATGATATTTATGTCAAATATGTTATCTGAGCTCACTCGTTGAAATAAAAATCGATGACGAATGTCCTCTAGATCTATATAATACCCTGTGCAGCTTTGAATTTATCTTAAAAAATAAAATGTCTTCGTATTTTAAAAACTATATTGACTATATTGATATAATCAGCCTTATCACTAACAACTTTAAAACATTGTTGATAATTCCATTTAAGTTCAGTTTTGTAGCCGTTTTGTAATATTAGTTTTTAGTGATGACGTCATTTCGTCCCGATTTTGGACATTTCTGACGTCACAGAAACGTCCATCGTCTACCGTCCCTGGGACGATCGTCCCATCCACTGGACGTTCGTTCTGTCCACTGGACGATTTCGCAAATCGTCCACTATATCGGCCATTAGTGACCTGAGGTATAAAAACCCTGGCGTCCATCGTCTAGGGATCAGTCTCCGCTAAGGCCTACAATCTTTGAATACGCATCAACGCTAATCTTCGTCAATTGTCAAAAATGCATTTTAAATCCAAATGATTAGCATTATCCACGCATTTACCAGCATTTTTTTAGTTAAGAAATCCTTGCTGTAGAGTATAGATCTGTATATTTTAGCTTTATTGCAAGCTTTGTTGAAGACAACAAAAATAAATTGATCTCGTTTACAGACACCAAGTTTCGTTTTTAATTATACTCAGTCCAACGACACGACGGTAGCTGATTTACTTCCTTCGTGGCTGTTCCGTAACAATATAACCTATACCTTTTTCTCATATCTAGGACAGCTGTTTCATATTAAACATTACTTATAATTTCATAATCACACTCTAAATGGGCTACACACTGTTATAAAGATAAATTATTTTAACTCTGGTTAAATGATAAAATAAAAGTTAATACATGTATTCAAATTGCATAGCTCAGATCATTGGGACTAAACTTTACTAAAGCATAATAAAACTTAAATTTTGTATGTCATTAACTCAATTTACCACCTACCTCGAAAATGAATGTCACTTGAAAAGTCTTTACATGGAACAGGGTCACGTGATTCTGCCCTGGTCAAACAATATAATAGTGCAACTGTTACCACAAGTATGGAATTCTGAAAACAGATATAAAGTTTGATAAAATGATCAGTTTAATTGACTTGTTTGTGTTCAAACGTATTATACTTTTTCAATGTCAGAACTTTTATGGAACCCAAAAATTCGCAACCGTAGTTTTTCGGAAGATAATTCAGGGGAGGTAATCGTGATCGTAATATTATAATCCTGTCGCTCGATTTAATACCAGAACTTAGTATTGACATAAATCAAGCACAACTTTTACCGCCTTCCCGTATGTTGCACTGGAGAGAGAAGATGTCTAAATAAACTTGTGAAATGTTTTGCAGTGTTTTTATCGTTTAATAGTAGTTTGTAGACCTTTCGAGGTCTCTATAGAATAGTAGTGTAGTATTAGTAGTATTATAGTATACTATCAAACAGTTTTATTTTTTTCAAGAACACCAAGCGAGACAACCTGAAATAAAGGTTTAATACAAACTATAGGACGTAATGCTTGAACCATTCTCGTACCCCAAGGTTATCAAGATTCTCGATCTAACATTCTAGTATTGAGAATCCTACTAGACCTTGGGTACGAGAATGTGCTTGATCAGATAATAACTGAGTTTTGTAAAATTAACAAAATTTATTGACACTATTCAATTTCCATAACAGATATTAAAATCTGTGCGTTTATTGACTAATTTGCATAAAATCACAACAGTTTTAACAAAACAATATTCCTCTCGGAGCGGTAAGCGTGCAAAATATTCTGTAACTGTAATATGAAAATATAGAATTTATAAAACGTAAAAAGGTAGTGATAATATCTCACTATGTCTAACCCCCATGGCATATAACTATCAAACTTTTATACATGCTACGTAACACAGTCAAAAACGTAATGGACATGCCATGGATAACGCACTTGAATCAACTACAGGGATATGTCATTTTTCCTATCTTTAAATGTCATATGACATGCACCTGTGATATTTACATGATAATTTATGACGACATTTAACAGGCCCGAAAGAACAGGGGGGCTAGAGAGGAGGGGCTTATCCCCCCAATATTTACAGCATGTGGTATTGATTAAGATCTTTATCTAATTTGTCACACTCAATTGATTGATACATTCTTGATACAGGCTTTTTTGGCAAAATCAATATAACAGGCACTTTTCATGGAACAAGATTGTCAAATGTAGTGTAAAATTAAACTTAAACATAAGTACTGTAACATTAAGTATTTTTTTTCTTTTCCTTAAAATAAAACTGAATAAATTACCCTCCCCCATCTGAAAATGCTTCCTACGCGCCTGTTTTACGATTTTTCAACAATCATCCATGTTTATTAAAGCGCAGTGAAAATTCTGTAGAAAAGGGGCTGTGGTAATATGAATGTGAGATCAGTAAAGATTTATTAATATCAAAAATGTACATGAATACGACATAATTCATAAGTTATAGATTTATACCCTTTTACCTCCGCTGTGAAAAAAATCAGGACTTTTATGCGCCGTTAGTTTTTTATGAGTTATATCAGCCAGATTACAAAGTCATCATGAATTTTCTAAGGAACAATAATTAAATTGGAAATAAATATTTGCATATAGTTTATTCTTTCTATTTTAAGAACATTAGGGGGAAAAACAAGAGCCAGTTACCATGTTCATATTTTATATCCAACCAACTCTCGGTAGAAACAGGAATTATAAACGGTATTTTACTATACACGTCCGTACAGTTTAATGTCAATATCCAAAATGGCGCTTGTAATGACGTTAAAATGATAAATATATCCGTTTTGAATGTTTAAAAGTTGAACATTTATGTCCGCATTATAAAATGTCTGTATTTGCAGCATAGCCTTCAATGACCCTCAATTTTTCTCGTTCCGTAACATAGATTTAATGGTTATGTAGTTTTTATCATTAATATATTGCATTATTCTGCAAAATGTGTTTAATTAGGATGTGGTTCGTAAGTTTGGACCCCCTATAGAAAATGTTCGGACCACCCCCTCTAGAAAAATCCTGGATCCGCCCCTGAAACCCATTTATACATGCACAATTGTGTGGCTTACTATATTTATTAATACTGAAGAAAAAACAGAATCTGTATGAAAATTGTTTTAACACACATCTAAAATTAATCTATACTCTAAAATGCCTCAGAGATGCACAGTTCGAAACAGTACATACTAATGTGGCAACAAAAATAACCAGCTGCGAGCTGTCAATTACTTTTGAGTGTCTAAATTGTCTACACTTTGGGGAAAGTTGAGGTTAAAATAGCCTTCAAATTTTATTAGAATGGAAGAATCGGATAGCGGACAACAACCTAAACGATGTCCTTGTTGATTCTGGGGGTAATTATTGTTCACTAATCAACGAATTCGTTATTCTTTGGTCCATTGTACGGGCGTACCACTGTTGATTGATTGCAAATGTGGTTAGTATTTTATGTAAATGTAAACTAGAGTTAGAACAAAGAACAATAGGTAGATGTAAATGTGGTAAGTATTCTATGTAAATGTAAACTCACGTCATTAATATCATTATACCCAAAGTCAGTGGAATGTGACCCTTACTTAGACTTTGTCTGATAAAAAGTAAGCAAGTAACCTAGAGGAGAATGTTAGACCAGGTTGTTATCAGATTGTGATAATAGATATATATACTTTGTATTACAGAGACAGTAGTGCCCTAGATGATACGACCCCTTATTCTACCCCTGAGAAATCTGGGAACAAAAGTAAGAGAAGATGTGCTATATGTAAATGTAGACTAGAGTTAGCACAAAGAAGAATAGGTAGATGTAAATGTGGTAAGTATTCTATGTAAATGTAAACTAGAGTTAGAACAAAGAACAATAGGTAGATGTAAATGTGGTAAGTATTCTATGTAAATGTAAACTAGAGTTAGCACAAAGAACAATAGGTAGATGTAAATGTGGTAAGTATTCTATGTAAGTGTAAACTAGAGTTAGCACAAAGAACAATAGGTAGATGTAAATGTGGTAAGTATTCTATGTAAATGTAAACTAGAGTTAGCACAAAGAACAATAGGTAGATGTAAATGTGGTAAGTATTCTATGTAAATGTAAACTAGAGTTAGCACAAAGAACAATAGGTAGATGTAAATGTGGTAAGTATTCTATGTAAATGTAAACTAGGGTTAGCACAAAGAACAATAGGTAGATGTAAATGTGGTAAGTATTCTATGTAAATGTAAACTAGGGTTAGCACAAAGAACAATAGGTAGATGTAAATGTGGTAAGTATTCTATGTAAATGTAAACTAGAGTTAGCACAAAGAACAATAGGTAGATGTAAATGTGGTAAGTATTCTATGTAAATGTAAACTAGAGTTAGCACAAAGAACAATAGGTAGATGTAAATGTGGTAAGTATTCTATGTAAATGTAAACTAGAGTTAGCACAAAGAACAATAGGTAGATGCAAATGTGGTTAGTATTCTATGTAAATGTAAACTAGAGTTAGCACAAAGAACAATAGGTAGATGTAAATGTGGTTAGTATTCTATGTAAATGTAAACTAGAGTTAGCACAAATAACATTAGGTAGATGTAAATGTGGTTAGTATTCTATGTAAATGTAAACTAGAGTTAGCACAAAGAACAATAGGTAGATGTAAATGTGGTAAGTATTCTATGTAAATGTAAACTAGAGTTAGCACAAAGAACAATAGGTAGATGTAAATGTGGTAAGTATTCTATGTAAATGTAAACTAGAGTTAGAACAAAGAACAATAGGTAGATGTAAATGTGGTAAGTATTCTATGTAAATGTAAACTAGAGTTAGCACAAAGAACAATAGGCAGATGCAAATGTGGTTAGTATTCTATGTAAATGTAAACTAGAGTTAGCACAAAGAACAATAGGTAGATGCAAATGTGGTTAGTATTCTATGTAAATGTAAACTAGAGTTAGCACAAAGAACAATAGGTAGATGTAAATGTGGTTAGTATTCTATGTAAATGTAAACTAGAGTTAGCACAAATAACATTAGGTAGATGTAAATGTGGTTAGTATTCTATGTAAATGTAAACTAGAGTTAGCACAAATAACAATAGGTAGATGTAAATGTGGTTAGTATTCTATGTAAATGTAAACTAGAGTTAGCACAAAGAACAATAGGTAGATGTAAATGTGGTAAGTATTCTATGTAAATGTAAACTAGAGTTAGCACAAAGAACAATAGGTAGATGTAAATGTGGTAAGTATTCTATGTAAATGTAAACTAGAGTTAGAACAAAGAACAATAGGTAGATGTAAATGTGGTAAGTATTCTATGTAAATGTAAACTAGAGTTAGCACAAAGAACAATAGGCAGATGCAAATGTGGTTAGTATTCTATGTAAATGTAAACTAGAGTTAGCACAAAGAACAATAGGTAGATGCAAATGTGGTTAGTATTCTATGTAAATGTAAACTAGAGTTAGCACAAAGAACAATAGGTAGATGCAAATGTGGTTAGTATTCTATGTAAATGTAAACTAGAGTTAGCACAAAGAAGAATAGGTAGATGTAAATGTGGTAAGTATTCTATGTAAATGTAAACTAGAGTTAGAACAAAGAACAATAGGTAGATGTAAATGTGGTAAGTATTCTATGTAAATGTAAACTAGAGTTAGCACAAAGAACAATAGGTAGATGTAAATGTGGTAAGTATTCTATGTAAGTGTAAACTAGAGTTAGCACAAAGAACAATAGGTAGATGTAAATGTGGTAAGTATTCTATGTAAATGTAAACTAGAGTTAGCACAAAGAACAATAGGTAGATGTAAATGTGGTAAGTATTCTATGTAAATGTAAACTAGAGTTAGCACAAAGAACAATAGGTAGATGTAAATGTGGTAAGTATTCTATGTAAATGTAAACTAGGGTTAGCACAAAGAACAATAGGTAGATGTAAATGTGGTAAGTATTCTATGTAAATGTAAACTAGGGTTAGCACAAAGAACAATAGGTAGATGTAAATGTGGTAAGTATTCTATGTAAATGTAAACTAGAGTTAGCACAAAGAACAATAGGTAGATGTAAATGTGGTAAGTATTCTATGTAAATGTAAACTAGAGTTAGCACAAAGAACAATAGGTAGATGTAAATGTGGTAAGTATTCTATGTAAATGTAAACTAGAGTTAGCACAAAGAACAATAGGTAGATGCAAATGTGGTTAGTATTCTATGTAAATGTAAACTAGAGTTAGCACAAAGAACAATAGGTAGATGTAAATGTGGTTAGTATTCTATGTAAATGTAAACTAGAGTTAGCACAAATAACATTAGGTAGATGTAAATGTGGTTAGTATTCTATGTAAATGTAAACTAGAGTTAGCACAAAGAACAATAGGTAGATGTAAATGTGGTTAGTATTCTATGTAAATGTAAACTAGAGTTAGCACAAATAACATTAGGTAGATGTAAATGTGGTTAGTATTCTATGTAAATGTAAACTAGAGTTAGCACAAAGAACAATAGGTAGATGTAAATGTGGTAAGTATTCTATGTAAATGTAAACTAGAGTTAGCACAAAGAACAATAGGTAGATGCAAATGTGGTTAGTATTCTATGTAAATGTAAACTAGAGTTAGCACAAAGAACAATAGGTAGATGTAAATGTGGTTAGTATTCTATGTAAATGTAAACTAGAGTTAGCACAAATAACATTAGGTAGATGTAAATGTGGTTAGTATTCTATGTAAATGTAAACTAGAGTTAGCACAAAGAACAATAGGTAGATGTAAATGTGGTTAGTATTCTATGTAAATGTAAACTAGAGTTAGCACAAATAACATTAGGTAGATGTAAATGTGGTTAGTATTCTATGTAAATGTAAACTAGAGTTAGCACAAATAACAATAGGTAGATGTAAATGTGGTTAGTATTCTATGTAAATGTAAACTAGAGTTAGCACAAAGAACAATAGGTAGATGTAAATGTGGTAAGTATTCTATGTAAATGTAAACTAGAGTTAGCACAAAGAACAATAGGTAGATGTAAATGTGGTAAGTATTCTATGTAAATGTAAACTAGAGTTAGAACAAAGAACAATAGGTAGATGTAAATGTGGTAAGTATTCTATGTAAATGTAAACTAGAGTTAGCACAAAGAACAATAGGCAGATGCAAATGTGGTTAGTATTCTATGTAAATGTAAACTAGAGTTAGCACAAAGAACAATAGGTAGATGCAAATGTGGTTAGTATTCTATGTAAATGTAAACTAGAGTTAGCACAAAGAACAATAGGTAGATGTAAATGTGGTTAGTATTCTAGGTAAATGTAAACTAGAGTTAGCACAAATAACATTAGGTAGATGTAAATGTGGTTAGTATTCTATGTAAATGTAAACTAGAGTTAGCACAAATAACAATAGGTAGATGTAAATGTGGTTAGTATTCTATGTAAATGTAAACTAGAGTTAGCACAAAGAACAATAGGTAGATGTAAATGTGGTAAGTATTCTATGTAAATGTAAACTAGAGTTAGCACAAAGAACAATAGGTAGATGTAAATGTGGTAAGTATTCTATGTAAATGTAAACTAGAGTTAGAACAAAGAACAATAGGTAGATGTAAATGTGGTAAGTATTCTATGTAAATGTAAACTAGAGTTAGCACAAAGAACAATAGGCAGATGCAAATGTGGTTAGTATTCTATGTAAATGTAAACTAGAGTTAGCACAAAGAACAATAGGTAGATGCAAATGTGGTTAGTATTCTATGTAAATGTAAACTAGAGTTAGCACAAAGAACAATAGGTAGATGTAAATGTGGTTAGTATTCTATGTAAATGTAAACTAGAGTTAGCACAAATAACATTAGGTAGATGTAAATGTGGTTAGTATTCTATGTAAATGTAAACTAGAGTTAGCACAAATAACAATAGGTAGATGTAAATGTGGTTAGTATTCTATGTAAATGTAAACTAGAGTTAGCACAAAGAACAATAGGTAGATGTAAATGTGGTAAGTATTCTATGTAAATGTAAACTAGAGTTAGCACAAAGAACAATAGGTAGATGTAAATGTGGTAAGTATTCTATGTAAATGTAAACTAGAGTTAGAACAAAGAACAATAGGTAGATGTAAATGTGGTAAGTATTCTATGTTAATGTAAACTAGAGTTAGCACAAAGAACAATAGGTAGATGTAAATGTGGTAAGTATTCTATGTAAATGTAAACTAGAGTTAGCACAAAGAACAATAGGTAGATGTAAATGTGGTAAGTATTCTATGTAAATGTAAACTAGAGTTAGCACAAAGAACAATAGGTAGATGTAAATGTGGTAAGTATTCTATGTAAATGTAAACTAGAGTTAGCACAAAGAACAATAGGTAGATGTAAATGTGGTAAGTATTCTATGTAAATGTAAACTAGAGTTAGAACAAAGAACAATAGGTAGATGTAAATGTGGTAAGTATTCTATGTAAATGTAAACTAGAGTTAGCACAAAGAACAATAGGTAGATGTAAATGTGGTAAGTATTCTATGTAAATGTAAACTAGAGTTAGCACAAAGAACAATAGGTAGATGTAAATGTGGTAAGTATTCTATGTCCTATAATGCTGATTAGAAACTTGTTGAATAAGGAAGTCACTCTTGTGTTACATGTAGCTAGCTGCTATATGCAACAGTTTTGTTTCATTGAAACAAAACCAAGATTGTGTCTTACCAAAATGCCAGAGTGTTCCAATTGTATTCAAGGTAGCAATAATGATTTCGATATTTAGTGCTATAACGTAGCTCACTGTCACAATGTAATGATACTCTTATGGGTTTGAAGGATTTCAAATATCGACCACAATAGCTCACCTAGAACATTTTGTGCTTAGGTAAGCTAAAAGTGATGTTAACTTTCCAGTCATGGGGTTATTCAAGTTATTGATATAACCAGCATGGATGTCAGTAGGTAGCACATCTGGCTTTGAAATTGGTGAATCAAACATTTTTATAAAGTAACATACATGTACTTTTGTTAAGCTCATAAATATTTCAACTGCCTACTTGAGAATATAATATACTCAGATGTATAATGTGATACTCTTCTGTCTAGGAAAATGTCAGCTTTTCCTTTTATTTTCAAACTGCAACACTTATACAAGTGTTCAGAGTAGATAACAAAAGTTTTGAAAAGATTTCATCATTGATCTGATTTCTCAAGAGGTTGTTTCAATATTTTCAATAAATTGATCTTGACTCGTAGGCTTTTTGTGCATAGTTCTAGGTTGATAGCCGGTGACCAGAAGCTTTTTAAAATATATACATTGTAGACTGCATGAGTGACATCTGTTGTTAGGTCTATTGGTAATTTACGACCATGTTTCGGACTTCAGAAATATTTTAATATAATATATCAGCAAAATTAGACACCCTAATCGATATAACTAGCAGCAGTTTATCAATAGCCCAGAGGACGACTTAACTCTTTTTTATCAACGCTCCTAGGTGCGTTGATATAAACAATTATCAAGAGTATTTGTAGTCGACACCGGTTGCCTTAAGCCAATCAAAACGATGCATTTGCGGTCACATGATAAGAAAATGGCCATGGAAAAGGTGTGTGTGAATGAACTCGTCTCCGCCATGAACAAGTTGTTGACTAAAATCAAGCTGGCACATAGTCGATAGCGGGCATCAGAAGATGTTTAGAAACGCTACACACCACTAAATATTTTAGCGGACATAAACATTTTCACGCAAGTATTTTTGATCGGAAAAAATATTTATTTATATATTTATGACATCCGCCCTGTAAGAAAATGAATATTAATTTGATTTCTGAATATACAATGCATTGACACTGAAAGCATTGTTCCATTAAACTTATAACAATCAAAATGTGAAAGCCTGATTTTTCTATGTCCTTTGGTGCTGAATGTCTTAAATAGATGGTTGCTAACGCTATTGTAGATTTTATCTGTCACCACAGACATACAGATGGTGTATAACTTGAATTCAAATTGTTGATTATTATTTTTGACATTTGAAAAGTTATAGTACAGTTATAAAATAAAGACGCTATAAAGGAATAATGCGCGTTAATGGACATATTGACTTCATCGGTATGTGCGATTAATGGAACCCATTAAAACTTTGGATCTGTATTTAAAGACTACCAGTCATATATCTTTATATGACTTTTTTAAATGTCTGTCAGAGGGTCAAATATGACAGTCTCAACTGTACTATAATGGTCAGAGGGTCACAAATGACAGTCTCGACTGTACTATAATGGTCTGAGGGTCACATATGACAGTCTCAACTGTACTATAATGGTCCGAATGTCACATATGAAAGTCTCAACTGTACTATAATGGTCTGAGGGTCACATATGACAGTCTCAACTGTACTATAATGGTCTGAGGGTCACAAATGACAGTCTCAACTGTACTATAATGGTCAGAGGGTCGCAAATGACAGTCTCGACTGTACTATAATTGTCTGAGGGTCACATATGACAGTCTCGACTGTATTATAATGCACTCCTTTCATGACCGAGATTACTTTTCTTGGAATCGGTCAACTTTTCCTCTAATTTGAAATATTGACCTATGTCAAGTAGAAGGAAAGTTAAATTTATGTACATGAATAGATAACTACAGTTTCAGTCTGATATATACTGATAATTACATATTTAGTTTCTCCAGAGATAGCAACACGGATACAATTCTAGTATCTTGATGATTTCAACTTAAGAATTAAAGTTGTTTACTTCAAAACTACTTAAATCATGATGCCTGTTTCAATATTTAATGTCCCCTTCAATATACATGTGATAGATGCTTGATCAGATTTAACTATAATTAAATAGGTTTTATGCAGACTCATGTCTTTAGTTTGACTTTCACAAGCAAATGAGATCTTATGCTATCACTTTTACATGAAGGGTTGGCATTTCGTGTTAGGTTAAGTTTTCTTATAAGTCATATAATAGTTTAAAATTGTTTACAAGCTGAATATGTTAGGTACTTATATAGATTACAGTGAAATGGGTTATGTATCTTCGACAATCCTAAGTTCAAGCACTCTCCACCTAGAATCTCATTTCATTGTAATGACAGAAATGAGGTAGTGAATTACCTTTAATTCATTTATACTTAGTGCCTTGGTGAAACTTTAAATAACTTGTAACTTTTACTTTTAACCATAAAGAATTTGACTTTCTGTGAGGTAATGAGGCATTGTTTTGATTTGAAGTGATCAAATCATAGTAAAGATTACACTCTATTTTTCCACGATGACACATACTATTTATATGATTCAATATACATGGTTTCCTTTTTAAATATTGTTTTAGTTCAGAAGGCTGCACTTCAAATGTTTATTACTTTGTAACATTCAACACATACAAGTTTTGTTATAACTTTGTAACACTTCCACACATACAAGTTTTGTTATAACTTTGTAACACTTCTACTCATACAAGTTTTGTTATAACTTTGTAACACTTCTACTCATACAAGTTTTGTTATAACTTTGTAACACTTCCACTCATACAAGTTTTGTAATAACTTTGTAACACTTCTACTCATACAAGTTTTGTTATAACTTTGTAACACTTCTACTCATACAAGTTTTGTTATAACTTTGTAACACTTCCACGCATACAAGTTTTGTTATAACTTTGTAACACTTCCACTCATACAAGTTTTGTTATAACTTTGTAACACATCCACTCATACAAGTTTTGTTATTACTTTTCAACACATTTAAGTTTTGTTATAACTTTGTAACACTTCTACTCATACAAGTTTTGTTATAACTTTGTAACACTTCTACTCATACAAGTTTTGTTATAACTTTGTAACACTTCTACTCATACAGGTTTGGTTACAACTTTGTAACACTTTAACTCATACAAGTTTTGATATTAATTTTATAAATTACATGAGTCTGAATTGCTTCATTTTTGGACTTTGGACATTCATTGATTTATTCGTCAGAAGGAAATTTAAAATAACAAAGTTAAATTTCGATTTATCCTGTTTAAAATGTGTCTTAATATGGTGGCATATTTCTGCCACCAGATAACCACATTACTAACACGTTAATTAAGTGGTTAACTAGTTACGTAACTAGTTAACCAGATAATTAACTAGTTAATTAATAATATTATAAAATGTGTGTAATTCATTGTAACAAAATTAGCATGATGGATACCACCATTTGTTGGTAAATCGTGCTTGTGTTGGTAAAAATCTTTTCCATTACACTAACAACTAAGACAATCGTAAAACATATCACATGTTTATGTTATTGTCATCCTGAGCGTCCCTCGTAGTGGATTAGTTTATTCTATTGTTATTATAAACAGTGCTTTGTTTTTTTGTACCCACTTTACTAACTTTATGTTTATCATGCTGTTTTACGTAACCCAAAATAATTCTTACATTTTATGAATGAGAAGTATGTGTATAAACCATACTTTAAGGGTAATGTGTTTATCAGTTTCACGAAGATTTAACTTTATTATTCATATTCACAAGTATTTGATAGGTATTCATAAACGCTTCACCGGTTCCCATATTTACGTAACGCATGATAATGACAGACATAACGTAACGTCACAGTTTGTAAATATAAATATTATTTTTATTGTTGCGTTTTTATCAACGTTCAAAACTTTCCATTGCTAAGCTTTATTAACGAACTGACAATCACATAATGAAGTTCATTCGTTCTTTAACTCATCACGTTTAGTTTGCGTTTTGTTGAGGTATTATTTATATATTAAAAAATATCAAGTTCATACGATAATAAATAATTCAATGTGATACACAAAGAAACAGTCACATAAGTATTTTGACGAATTCGGTACATACATTTTTCATTCTATACATTTACATTCATTTATCGCATCAAATTTTTAATGACTTTATAGCATAATGAATTTAATCAGTACATGAATTATGCAGTACATTCACAACATCACATTCTGTATTTTCTCATGTATTTTACATGTCGACATTTCTTCAAAAAATCATTTTTTTTCCATTCAAGGTATATTTACAAAGCTTTGGACCCTTTTCGCCTATCGTACTTTTTATTATCATCGTACTGTTTCTTTTGCGATGCAGCACATGTTCATCTTATTTCTCCAACTTTCATTTAAACATTATTGTGTAGCATCAACATTTAGTTTGTCTGTGATACGCACACACATGCTCCGTGTTCAGTAACTACTGTTAACTAACGTTACGGGTACGGGAGTACTCAACCCGAAGACAACTCAATCCGTGCATAACTCAACTCAAAGTTGGGACAACTCAATCCGTTAGTAGGGGATTAAGTTGTTTCGGGTTGACTTGTTTATGGGTTGAGTTGTTCCGACACTTCCGTTTCGGAACGTTTTAGAACGTTCAAGGTAGCTGAACTCGCTGATGATATTAAACGCGTGACGTTATTTTTATGTTATCAAAAATTTTCCTCAACACGCATACACGTACACAAAATTCGCATCTTTAATAGATTTTACATAAGTTTTTGTAATTGCCTTTTTAACTAAAATGATATTTCTAAAATAATTTCAAAATTGCGAAATTTATCGCCATTGTTTCAGAATTCACGTTTGAACTTTGAAGTTTTGTTTGCTTAAACATTTTAAGACAAATTTTGAAAAAATACCTCTACACGCTTAAATCCGTGTTACTTTTTGGAATATGAATATTTTGTGATAATATTTCAATTTTTGACATAAGAATAAAATGATATTTCGTAAAAAAATTTTAATTAAAATTAAATGAAGGAAAACGAGAAAATAATGCTTACCATTTTGAGTTTTGACATTTCGCGACGTTTTTTCATGAATTGTTACGCAAGGTTACAAATTATTTATTTTCATTCTATTTTATGATCTTTCGTCCAATCGTTGTTTCCGGTCGGTGCCGGATGTGACGACATGTATGGCATCTTGTTAAGCGTTTAAAGCAAAATTTAGATGAATTATACTAGATTGGTACATACTTTTTATTGGACGATCCCGGTGATATGTGTTACAAAGTTACCCGACGTTTTGTTCCACATTTCCCCCCATTTTTCATATATTTAAAGAATGTATGTCTTCAAATGTGAATTAAAATCACAGAATCAGAAAGCATTCTTTTCACCAATTTATATGGTACTAAACATCATCGGTTTGTCAAATAACTATTCCGTCATTATGTAAAGAAAGGTCTAAAAAGTCGCAATTTTTCCATGTCCGTCATTAGCGTGCGTGTTGTAAGTTATCACTATATACCGACTTAATACAAGTATAAAACGTGTAGCCTTTCTAAATATAGACCCTTGTTTCCCGACGTAACCACTATTTCAGGTTTTCCTTCTAAATTATAACCATTGACCGGGTTTCCCCAATCTATATTTATGCACTTAACGATATTATTCTTTCACTCGCATGCTTAAACATCTATTCATCAATGGCCGTAGAAATATTTTTCATGACCAAGCTCAACGAAAGTATGCCTCGCACGGGAATCGAACCCACGACCCCTCGATCAGTAGACTTGCGTGCTACCATCAGAGCTAGCCGGACGGTCAGCTATATTTCATTTATACATAAGTTTGTTATACAAACTGCATACTTAAAAGAAAATGAAAGACAATTGATTAATCTAGTTACTATACTTAACGAAACTTCTAAGTACTCCGATTTCAGTATGGTAGGAAGTCTTAATTTTCCACATTAATGTCCGATCGCTGATGGAAATGTGTTTTGGACCATACTGGCCTTTGCTATCTTGGTTTTCATGCTACTTTATCAATGCAAAACCATTTTTGTCGCGCAAGCGTTGATATGGTAAGATTTTCTAATTGTTTTGATTGAACACAAAATTAGCAATTGGAAGTCTTATTATGCAGGCGACTCACCGTCTGGCAAAAGACCTATGGCAATTTCTCTTTCTTGAAGCGACATTCGAGCCATTTCTTGATTTTTCGTTGTGCATATCAACACACTAATGATTTTCACTAAAACTGACCACGTGAACCTTTTGCACGATAAGCACGTGCACATTTCCGCTTTTTTGCACATGCACCCCAAAACCAGTTTTGCACCAATTGAGAAGCATGAAAACCATACAGGCAGACGACAGTATAGTCATATACACATTTTCATTAACGATCAGACTTAAATGTTGAAAAATGAAAAATTTTGACGACAATGAAATCGGAGTACTTAGAAGTTTCGTTAAGTATAGCAGTTAAAAGTCATTATAAACTCATGGTAAATCAGCATCAACGTCGTGTTAGATTTGTGATAAAATACAGGAAAAAAATCATACGCATAATAGTAGTAATTACGAAAATTTACAGCAATTTTACCACAGCAGCACCTAACTAAAACTTTCATTTATCGATGAGACATTTGACCTGAAGACGAACTTATATATAACATACACAATTTTATAAAAAATACAAAAATATTAACTTAAAAATTTAGCCTCTCGTATTCATTCATTGCTATCCATGGTTTACTAAGGATTGACCTCTTCAATGAATATCTGATTTCTTAAATATCCCACTCTTTTTCTGCTTTTTCTACCTGGCTCTCGCTGTCTTCAACATTGACTACTTTCACCAGCAGGTGTTAAACACAAATTACCATATTAGAATATATAGAGAGAAAATGTCTCTAACGCCTGTTCGACAGTCGTGGTTTTCAAATCGCCACCAAGCTCATAAAAACGGCCACCTTTTAAACGCCGATCGTCAAACCTTTCTCACTATCTGCTCCAGAAAGGATTATTCTGCATAAAACTACTTTTTATTTGACGAAATCGATATACATTTCATGAAATGGCACCATATACCCCCAAAAGGCCCTAAAATGTCAAAGCACCTGTGCTTTCACCTAATATGTATCAAATAGAAATAAGTAGCCTGTACTTGTAAATACATGTGCATTTTTATAAATTGTTTTATACTTTGAGAAGAGAGATATAAATAGCTTATTAAGCCATCTTCTCAATACTCGCTAAATACTGTAACATTTTAAAAAATATCGTACATAATTATGTATGATTATATGCATTGTTTTCAATATAAATATTGTTTAAACCATAGAAGTAGTTAATAAAAAAATCATCTTACCATGTTAGACCTGTTTTTCAACCAAGAACAGGTCATTTTAAATCCTTTTTTGTATAAACGTTGTTTACAGGTAAATACATCAGGTATAGATGAGGAACAAATCTTAGGTCAACGTGTGATCACCTTGTATTCTCAACACCGTAAGCCCAACAGGAGACAACTGCTTCGTATATATATACTTAAAGCAAGTAGACCGAAACGGAAAGTAGAATTTGGTTGAAAATATTCATTGCCAGATTTTTATCCTAGTGCAATGTGCATTTAAGATAAAGTCTTGTTATTGAAATAAACTTCATCCAAATTGCTTAATTAAGCTCGGGTCATATTAAATATAGAGTCAACACTGCACAAAAATGAATATAATTAATGCTCTCTTTGGATTCGAGTACAGGCCACTCGATATGCCTTCAGAACGGATGTCGTTAAGTATTCGACACTCTAGACCTCTTCATAGAGGATGTTTAAACGAGTATCGGTCACTTGGTTTTCCTTCTGAACGGATGTCGTGAAGTATTTGATAATAGATTCATATATCTGTCAATAAGTCGCGCTTGTTGTCAACGTGTTAATTTAACTAGTATTTTAAATCTAAATCATTTTTAATAATCCAAGATGAATACAAATCGTTTCACTCCTATATCCCAGTTATACGCATTTTCAAGCATTTGCAAACCCTAAAAATTCGCATTTTTACGCATGAATGAATAATTCTCAGATATTTGTCCGGTTTGCTCGTAACATACGTACCTATAACAGTTTCCTATTTCCCATCACTACCTCAGATTCGATACATATTTTGGACAATTTCAACAATTAGTAGTCATAATGGATGGTGTCTTACATAAATATTCACGAGGTAAAGGGTGCGTCGGTTATGTCAAAATATACCACGCCACATCCATAAAACCCATCCCGTATAAGAGTCACGCGATGTTGAGTCATTCAGGCCCATCCCCTACCACGTCATATTTCAAGTACGAACGCTACTTAAATGTTTCGAAGTTATCCAATGAACGCCCGAGATAAAAATTAAGTTCATACACGTCAATGTGAGTCAGACGTAATTTTAAATGTAACCAATCAGCGTCATCGTAAAAAAGACGCCACTTAAACAATGAGTAATTTAAAGTTTGAAGTACGCGTCTACTTCACTCGAGTGCACCAGGACGCCCAGTATATATAAGAGGCCGCCATTCCATTGCGTCATTTCTTCAGTTTACGACGAGGATTTGCGTTTAACATAGCGTGTAAATGTACGGATTATTGAGTCAAAATTTTATATCAAATTCAAGGATAAATATATAGAAGTTAAGTGATGTTTGTAATATCTTTATACATTAAGCCGTTCTTAAGACACTCGACACTTCGATCTAAGTCTACTGTAATACATCGTAATGTAATTTTCTGTTTTAGTCGTTTTCTTAAAATAAATGTGCATAATCACCGCGCATATTGCATAACAATCTTCTACTGTAAAATTACAGAACTGATTTGTCATAGAAACATTTTGTAGAGAAAAAAAGATGCAGTTGTAACAATTCATTTTGCACTGTCCACTAGTGAGTTTACTTATATTCTGTATTAACTCAAGTATCCATAAGTATTCCCTCGCTTCAAACTAAACACGACCCAAGGGTCTATACCGCCGGAACGGAAAATGATCATTATGAGTACTTAATTGTACAAACCAATATAAATTCAAAACTTTAAATTCAATAAAGAATATTTGTTACGGCAACACTTTTAACAGGTATTCATTATACCAATAGGTAAACATTTAGGCCTTTTTTGAAAAGGATGTGTTCGCTATGGAATCTGATTCTATAGTCCCGAGATCTCAAGTGACTTATCCCGAGGACGATGAGTTTGATGACTTATTTTATTGTATAAATATATTTGCATTTAAGACCAAGACGATTTTCCTTGTTACATAAAAGAAGATCACCAAAATCAACTGGGTGCCCTTAAATGCCCCATTTGTAACCCTGAAGATTGGATTTATTGGGTTAATTATTGAACGATGGATTCATCTGACCTGGAGACAGTTGTACGAGCAATGCTGGAAGCGCGCGTGAGCACAGATGAGTTTTACCATTTTGCCTTGACCTACGGTGTTCTAAATGTCCCCTATATTAGAGACGTCCTCGGAGAATGGACATTAGAAGAAGGTCCGGTACAGTCCATCCACAATATCCCAATTTTTCCCGGCATGACGATGTCGGATATCGGCGAAGCCCTGCAAGGCATCTACGACCGGCAACAGCACGCTTTCAAAGTCAACCTCAGTTTCGGGTTTATTATGAGGCACGTGGAGATCGGGCGTTTCCGATACTTTCGCCCATTTGACAACGTCAACGTGTTTGATGCATCTATTCTCAACTCAAGTCGAAGGGATATCGCCAAGGTAAACATATTACACTATATTTGAATATTTATCTCTATTTATAAAATACAATTATCTCTAATTTCTTCAATAATAATATAACTATAAGCCAAATTTTCTAAATCATATTCAATAACACTTATTTCTACAAATGTACTGTTTACAGATCCTGAAAGACTAAAGGTGTTGGAAATTATTTAACAGTATAATTTATCAATACAATATTTCTATATATTCAGTAATAATATGTCATATTTTCTAAATCATGTTCAACGACACTTATTTCTACATACTGTTTTACAGATCTTGAAAAAACTGAAAGCGTTGGATAAGGCCGAAATGACCAAACAACGCCCGGATACTAAATGGAGACTCGTGCTGTTGACCAATATCCGAGTGAAGGTATACAGCACTAATTTCGCACTGGGGGTTGTAGACCATGAGGAACTCCCACTCTACATTACTCGATGCAAGGCTATTTTGTCATTGGACAAAGACCCAGTCACGAAACAGAAGTATAACGATAACTTGTGCATATTCCGGTGTCTTAGTGTGCACCGTCACGGCTCTGTGGACAAAGCGCACGAGTTATACAGCCGCTGGGAACGAGTTCACAACGCGCTAGAATATGATGAATGGTCCAAGGGTCGCACTGATATTCAGGTCACACCTCCCTTAAATTTCAAGGGTGTGCAACTCAGTGACTTACCCCAGTTTGAGCAGTGTTTCGAGGTCAACGTGCATATGTATTCCCTAAACGAGAACGATTTTGTAATTCAGGTTTTTAAGTCCACGGACCGCTATTCAGACACTATGTACGCCAACCAACATGACAATCATTGTTCCTACGTTACGGATTTTAATCAGTACGCCAAAAAGTTTCAATGCGTACTGTGCGTAAGGATGTTTGACCACCATGGTAATTTCAAACAGCACGCTAAAATCTGTGATAAAAAGACTAAATATGAGTATCCAGGCGGGTTTTATCGAGAGCAGCAGACTATTTTCCAAGAATTAGTACAAGTGGACATTTATGTACCCGAAGACGAACGGACTTATCCATGGTTCGCCGTATTTGACTTTGAAAGTGTGCTAATTAAAATCGAGGGTGATTCGACTGAGAAACTGGAATGGACCCACCAGCACGTGCCCATTAGCGTTAGTGTCTGTTTTAACGTACTAGGACATACAGACCCCCAATGTATTGTGAACGCCGATTACGACAAGCTGTTAGAAAACATGGTATATAGTCTATCTGCCATTCAACAAACGGCTTCTGCTCTAGCCCACGAGAAATGGGGTCGATTTACAGAATCTCTTCGAGGTATGTGGCAAGTCTTAAACGAAGAAGATGAAGACGAAAGGAAACAGATGGAGCTCCTCAAAACATTAAGCGGGAAGCTGGAGGGTTACATGACCACATTGTCCGTGCTGGGATTTAATAGGTATACATACATCGTTTTATTACTTTATGTATTCTAATCAAAGTACTGAAAGTCATATCATTGTTTACTTATAAAATCAAAGTACTGAAAGTCATATTCAGTGTGTGATTGTTAGAAATAATGACAACTGTTTAACGAAACTTTTTTTTCTATTTCAGTGCCAAATACGACCTGAACTTGGTGAAGCAGAAGCTAACCAAGCATCTGAAAATGCACAAGTAGAAGCACGGGTTTGTGGTAAAAAAATGCAACGCGTACGCTTGTATTACGACTGATACGTTAAAGTTCCTCGATATCAGTCACTTTTTGGCTCCAGGCACCTCCTACGCAGGGTTCTTAAAAGCCTACAGGGTCGAAGAAACCAAGGGTTTCTTCCCGTACGAATGGCTGGATGCTGTCACAAAACTCGAATACCAGCAATTACCTCCCCATGATGCCTTCTTCAGTGGTCTAAAAAACTCCAACATAAGCGAACAAGACTACGCGTACTGCCAGAAAGTGTGGTCAGATCTGGGCATGACAACGTTCCTTGACTTTCTGGTCTGGTACAATAATCTAGATGTGGGTCCCTTTGTGACCGCTGTGGAACGTCTACAAAAGTTTTACTTTAACCAAGAGATTGACGTTGAAGACAGCCATGCGTGTGCCAGGCATTGCCCGGCAGTTACTGTTCAAGTCAGCGCGGGAACTCGGAGCTGAATTTTCACTGATAGACAAAAGAAACTCAGACTTGCATCACACCATAAAAGACAACATTGTCGGAGGTAATTCGTAATTATCATTATTATTATATTAAATTATATACTTCTTTGGTTATTTATACTACACATATCATTTTATCATTGCTATTATAAGAAAGTATTATTCATTCAATTGTTAAAATATATATTGTTTACATTACAGGTCCCTCAATAATATTCACCCGACATCACGAGACGGGCAACACTAAATTAAGGGGAGACAAACTTTGTAGAAAGATCGTGGGCTATTGGTCAAGATATGCCTGAGGGTATGTTCGTACGTCGCAAAGCCGAAAACGACTTCAAGCCTGAACACAAGGATCAGTATATGCAGTCATTTAACTGGCTCAATTATTTAAATCAATACGAAGGGACCCATATTCAACACCAAAGAAACCACGGCAAAGAAGTTCGAATAGGAAAATATCCGGTGGATGGCTTTGATCCTCAGACCAACGCTGTCTATGAGTTTCAGATGAGCGTTATATTATCTCATTTAATAATACATTTTATGGATAAAACGTGTATTCGTTATATTTTGTATTATCCTTTCTAAAATAGTTTTGTAACGTTATAACTTTATTCTATTCTAGGGTTGTTACCACCACGGACACAACTGTGACGTCACCGAAAACGTCACGAATAAAAGTTGGCATGAGATAAAACAAGAACTGATGAAGAGAACCGAGAAGGAAGTGTCACATTTGCGTCAAGATGGATACAGTGTAGTGGAAATTTGGGAGTGCCAGTTTCGTGGGTTCTGCAAATCCCACCCTAAAATCTACGGAATCCGACAAAAGTGTCGTCCCACCTTTACGGCAAAGCCAAGATAAAGGGTACCTCTTCAGTCTCACATATGGCAATTTTCAGACCCTATCAGAGTGCAGAATCTTTTATAGTAATATAAAGACATGTCTATTAGGCACTAATTTCCAAAAGATCTTGGATGGAACATGTAAAACAAAAAAGTTAAGTACGGTTGAATATATGTACCCAAGGGGCCTACGGACTCTACATGGTAATTCATATCACCACAAAAAAAATAGAAAGATGTATATTTCTTGTAAGTAATTTGGTATTTAGTTTGATAAACATGTACTTTAAAATTTGGAAGAAAATCTACGCCCACTCTCTCATTGTCTGCAACATTAACCAAGGTAAAAATTGCAAATACCCCAAAATACACAGGGAATGTTAAGTTTCAATTTACATATAGATGAGAAAAAAGAAACAAAACCGATTTTTTATATTTGAAAGTATTCAAAGATGAATACAACACATTTAGAACAAGTTTGATATGAATAGTATGGTTTTGCTGACCCAAAAAAAAAAATATTATATACATTTGTAATTGGAAACCAGGGCTACGGACTCTACACAGTAATTCATATCACCACTAGAAAAATCATAAAAATGTATATTTCTTATAAATGAATTATAAATAAGTTTGATATACACGTATTTATCAATTTGGAAGAGAATCTACACTGACTCTCAATGTCTGCAACATATACCAAGGTCAAAAGTGCAAATACCCAAAATACACAGGAATGTTAAGTTTCAATTTACATTTAAATGAGAAAAAAGAAACAAAACTGATTTTTTATATTTGAAAGTACTCCAAGATGTAGACAAAACATTTATAACAAGTTTGATATGAATAATCATATGTTTCTTGACCCAATAAAGAAAATCATAAAATGGACATCAGGGGCTACGGACTCTACATGCTGTCTTGATGGTATTTAGTATACACTCTGGGAAAGGGGCGGGTACCCTTCTCTTGGTTTACGAAATTACATACTTAACAAAAACCTTTAACTTTACAAAATGAAGGACTCTAAAACTATAAAATAGTAACTAAATACTAAGTAATAGTAACAGTTACACTCTTTCAATTCAGATCAGGCTATGAATTCAAGATAGCCACAGAAACCAAGAGGGGGGAGGCTTCTCTTTCGTTTAGGACGGTCTGTCAGATTCGGGCGCCCAAGGTCGTGGGGGCTGTCTTTCTTTGTTTCCTCCTGGTGGCGCTGCTTTTACAGGCATGATTGAAAAAAACCAAAAGCCCAGGTTGGCTATTGGGCAACAATCACAAAACAAGCAACACATCATTACCCCGGTATAAGTAAAGTAGGTCAGTAGGTCAACAGCTAAAAATAGATAAAAGTAGGTCATGACCCAATTCACGCACACATATAACACTCTGAACAAGCACACACGAGCACACTCAACACACATCATACAAAAAACTCACAGCACTCAAACATACTCAGGCATATGAAACAATTCATCAAGTTAACAAAGCCTTGAGTAAGCTAAATATTCTTATGAGGAAAATCCCCATACTTTAGGTGCTGAATTAGCAAAATATGGGATTACCTTTCTTTGGCACACTAAATTATAACATCTTTGGCAAAGTAACCACTTAACCCAATATGAATTATATTGGGTCTCTTACAAAATTTGATCTATAATTTCGGTCTCAAAAACAATCTTTAAGGGGTGACAGGTCACACCCCGGGGTCTGCACATAATGCATCCTTATGGAGCGGACGGACCCTTATAAAACTATAATCATTTATTCATTCGGTATTTAGTATATTGAACAAAGTAGTTAAATGTAAATTGACCTGTGGAAAGATATTCTTTTGACACAGTATTAATTTTCTGACTTTTGAAAAAATGAGCAGTAATAGGAAGAAACAATTCCATTACTTTACGTGAGAAAACATGAAAAATGTGTGTCTCCTAGTAACATAAAATGATTGTCAAAACAAAACAAAGTCCTGAATTTTCAACCTGTTTCTATGTTTATTTCAACAAAAAAATCTATCAAATAAGTTATCTCTATACATATATCAGTTTGGGAGTAAAAATACAAAAGAATGAATTATGTGAAAATTAACATGGGGCTACGGACTCTACACCACACAAGTATCTTTTTCTATCACATATTTAAAGAGGTTTGTTTGGTCTTAAGTGTAATAATCCTTTAACAAACAATTAACTTCAACTTACAAACACTACCAATATATATTTAAGTATCTTCTGAAATGTCTAATGTATCAGTTTGAACATTAAAGAAATCTATCAGAAAACTCATAAATTACGTCAAATTTAACATTATTTTCAACAGAATGAAGATTGTCAAGACATACAGTATTTAGATGCATAGCTAGTCAGCAAAAGTACGAAACTAAGACAATTAGAAAAGTTTTATTATTGTCCTGTATGAAAAAAAGATATAAATATAGTAGGGGCTACGGACTCTACAGGGCTACGGGCAGCAATTATTTGTCTTTAGATTTTTTTTGTACTCTGATTTAATTCCTTTCCTGCATTACCTATATGGCACAACTAAAAACAGAAAAGGTAATAAAACACCAGCTATATTTCTTTATATTAAGTCAGCACACAGTTTAAAACAGGGGCTACGGACTCTACATAAAATTTACAATGTTCAGTAGTTATTTTCCAAAAAGAAAATGCTATGCTCTAAAAACTTTCATTTGTGTTAAGTAAAAATAATTATAAACTGTAATAGTAAAAAGGTGATACAAGTGAAATAAAGCAATAACATAGTTTTAAATTCTGTCAAAGATGGTAACGTAAAATTCTTACTTGCGTTACAAGGGTACATGTTTACTCTTTCATGAATATTTTCTTAAATATTGATTATATATAACTTTTGTAAAAAATACCGTATACCTGTAACAAGAACTTTTCAAAACAACTGATGAAAAAAGAACAAAACCTTAGTGAGACTCAAAAACAGTGTAAAAACAGGGTTTTTAGGGAATGTAATCCTAAATAATTCAAAAAATGATAGAATAATAGAACATATATAAAACTATACATCATCAGAAAGCTCTCAAGATAACGTGTTGAAAAAAAAACACTCTTCATTTAATTTAAACTAAACTTTTCAGAATATTTTAATGTAACATTGGCAAAATCAAAAGGTCCCATTTATCTTGGCTTAGCCGTTTAGCCAAAAACACAGGGGTACCGTTACGGAGACCCAGATTATCAACGGAGTCCGTTTGGGTCAATTATTTGGCATGGTGGAGTGCGACATCGAAGTCCCTGAGCAGTGGAGTCCCGAGTTTGCTCATATGTCGCTACCTCCCCGAGAATACATCCAGGAAATGTGTCCCATTTTCTGTAATACGGAAGTGGGGTTCGACCATATCGGGGAACACATGCAGGACCACGTGCGGCAGTTCCAGCTGTTTGACAAGCCCAGAAGACTTCTCGTGGGTGGCACTAAAGCCCGCCAAATATTCCTGGCCACACCCCTCTTGAAATGGTACTTGGACCACGGTCTTAAAGTGACAAAAATCTACCAAGTGGTGGAGTATCGAAAGATGGCCTGTTTCGAGTCCTTTGTGCAGGAAGTGAGCGACGCCAGGCGATCCGGGTACGCCTCCGAGGACATGTCCATCATAGCCGACACGATGAAACTAATCGGCAACAGCGCGTAAGTGTTTTGATTAGAATTTTCGTTATATAGGTAATAGATTGTATACATTTAACAGATAAATATGGATGTTAAACATGAACTGATAAAATAATGCTTAATATATTATTATATCTATGTTATTTAATTTACGATTCAAAGTGTTCACTCTATCTATATGTTATTATTTCAGGTACGGGTCCATGATTATCGATAAAACCAAACACCGTAGCGTGTATTACGTCGAGGGAGAGAATAAGGCGTGCTTTCAGGTGAACAAACCTCACTTCAGAGACAGCACTCCTCTGGACCAGGAGGATCAATACTACGAGATCGAGGCGGCCAAACACCGTATCAGACTGGACCTCCCAGTGCAGCTTGGCTTTTTCATACTGCAGTATGCCAAACTTCGTATGCTGCAGTTTTACTACGACCTCCTGGGTAGATACGTGGATAGATCCGACTTTGAGTACCTAGAAATGGATACGGTAAAGTTATTTTTTGTCATTACCGTTCTAGGTTTTGTCACCAGCGTTTTATTTTTGGTCTACGTTGTTTTAAAATTTGTGATCATCGTGTTGAAAAGTGTTCAATTACACGTTAATTCTCATAAGGACCGTTTAGAAAATGTTAGTATCGTTTCACTGTTTGTTCCAACCTTTATAAAATTGTCATTAGCGTTATACTATTTGTCACGATCATTCGTAATTATGTGACTTTTTTACATTTTCAGGACTCCGCTTACATGGCCCTGTCAGGGTCGAGTCTTAAAGAGGTCGTGAGACCGGATCGATTGGACCAGCGTGGACTCACGGGGTTATGCGATGACGCGTACAATCCCGTTGGAGACCGCTAGTTTCCCCGAGAATGCTGCCAGAAGCACGCTCAATACGATAAAAGAGTGCCCAGTCTCTTCCAAACGGAGTATGAGGGGGATACGATGATAGGTCTATGCTCCAAGACCTATATCGTAGCCAGAGCCGACGGAGATTTTAAATTTAGTTTAAAGCGTATCTCCATGCGCCTGGTTGAGGAACCCCTAGACATCTTTAAAAGCGTGCTTAGCACAGGAAATCCGGCTTCCGGACAAAACAAGGGGTTCCGTGTGAGAAATAACGTTATATATACCTATAACCAAACCAGGTGCGGTTTCTCATACTTTTATTGTAAAAGACGTGTTTTGAATGATGGTATTCGAACAGTGACCTTGGATATTGTGTTATGTCCAAGAAAATTTAAACGAGAAGAGGAGAAGAAAATGAATACAGAAAAAGCATGATTTATAGACAAACTGAGTGAGACAGAACTTAAACTGTCAACGTAGAAATGCGATAGTTTTCACATTGTTGTAATGTGATTTGGCATTAACCTTTTGATTTTTGTCATTAACGAACTGGTATTTGTCAACGCTGTGTTAATTTCAGTTCTTGATGTAACATATTTTGTCATTGACGATTTACATTTTGTACATTTACGTGTAAATGTTAATATATCGTTTTTCTATTTTTGCATCCACCGAATAATATTTGTATACTGTCTAATCAGTTTTTGTCATTGGCGAAATGGTTTTTGACGATGTTAATGTTGTTTTTGTCATTGGTATTTTAAATTTTGTATCGTTGAAATATTTAGGTAGTTGTAATGATGGTTTTGTTATTTACAGAATGACTGTATTTACTGTTAAATCTGATTTGTTTTTATTTCATGTATTATGTTACGCTTTATATAATTATTGTATGTTGTGCCGCTATGCATGTTGCTATACTTGTATAATGTATACTCTTATAGTATTGGTCAATGAATAAACTGTAAAACGTAAAAAGTCCTTCTTTAATTTTATTTCTCCGATGATAAGGTGTAAATAAAGCTAAGAACATGACTGAAATTAAAAATAATATAGCAGAAGGAGAGATATTGCTTAATCTACCGAAACCTAACGACGACAACGAAAACCATAGCGATAAGTGGCACTTACTTGGAACCAGAGTGCCTCAGTCGGAGATAGTGTATTTTTCTCAGATGATCATTGTCTACGTCATCATAATTACGTCAATCATAAATCTATCGATACAGAACGGCTCAACCGAACTGTGGATCAGTTTGCTCAGTAGCTGTATAGGCTACGCCTTACCCAATCCTAAACTGAAGAAGTAATGTTTCCGTTTGAACCGTGTTCTAGTATCGCTATCAGCGCTCAGACTGGAGCGGGTAAAACGCAATGGGTATATAAATTTCTGAAAGATGTGCATCGCGTGTATAGTCGGGAGCCACCCGAATCTATTTTATGTTGCTACGGTATCCATCAACCGTTATATGATGTCATGGAACGTGAGGTACCCAACTTTACGAGTAAACGAGGCCTTCCAACATCAGAAGAATTGGATGAGTTCACGAGAGATCGCCGCCATAAACTCATCATTATTGAGGATTTAATACACCAGGTTGTTGAACACAGAGTCATGGAACTTCTATTCACGCAAGGCACACATCACAGGCGAGTCAGTGTAATTTTGTTATCGCTAGAACCATAGCGTTAAACACTTGGTATCTGATACTTATGAAAAATTTGCGTGATGTGTCTCAGGTCCATGTTCTGGCTAGACAGCTTTATCCGGGTAAGGTCAAGGGGTTTGTTAAAGCGTACGAAGACGCGCTACGCGAAAAGTACGGTTATCTAGTGATAGACATGAGCCCGCACGGAGATGATAAGTATCGTTTGCGTAGTCACGTGAGAAGATACCATTATTTACCGATTGACGTAAGAATGTATCCTCTGACATGAGACGTAAGAACATCAACAATATGGAACTTATGAAACAGCAACAACACTTTCTGCGCCTGTTTATGCAGACGACTTCGGCTCAACGAAAAGCGATATTACAAACCATTTCTCCCTCACAAGTAGGCGCGTTAGTTCAGATCGCCCACAACGTTATTAAATTCACGATACGACTGACGTCGGACGAAAAGCGGACATTACAACGTCATAAACGATTGATATATCTATTGGCAAGCAGATCAGTCGGATACAAACAGAAAAAAGCTGCCATTGCGAGCAAACAGCGTCTCAACTGGTCAAGTTGGCAGTACATTATCTAAATCCTATGCTAGAATAATAGAAAAGA
Source organism: Mactra quadrangularis (assembly GCA_025267735.1). Lineage (NCBI taxonomy): Eukaryota > Metazoa > Mollusca > Bivalvia > Venerida > Mactridae > Mactra > Mactra quadrangularis. Next base: position 7,282,942 of record CM046301.1, on the reverse strand, counting down.
TGGTACTTATATCCCACGATAAATATCAACGTCTACAACATGGGAGAGCGATTGACACTAGTAAGGAACTCGTTGGAAGCGGTAATCAGGAAAACAGGAAAATTTTCATAGAATGGTATAACCCCCCTGAATAGGATTTGAACCTGTACCCCTATGGGGACACTAGATTAAAAATGTTGGCATGCTACCCACTGAAGACCTGTTATAACCTCAAATATTCAGATTAGTGGGGATATTTTACTCGTTTGTATATCTGTGTTAGTTTATGTTGTCTTCCCATCACATTTGTTTTACTGTCTCCCAGATAAAGTGGTGAACAAGCCAACTCATGGACATTTTCAGCTCTGAATCATCACTCACACATTAACTGATAATATACCTTGCCTTTGTATTTTAATTGAAATGTATAGATAGACTACGGTATGTAACTGTACAGAAGGATTGCCAATGCTCACACTGTTTGCCAATACCAGTATCTTTAAAAAGTCATCTGGAGTATACACTAGTAGGATTAATGGAGATGATTAGGGGTGTAACAATACGGTAAAACCCGTATTGTAATACACCAAAACCCAAACTGCAATATATTGCAATACGTTCTGGTTTTTGCGTGGACATGCAAATCATGAATTAATGCATTTTTGTCGTCTTAATTGCACCAGCATTTGTGTTTGAATGGCTCGTGTAAGATGAACTATATGTTAGAAAAATGCATATTATAAAACAGACTTTCGAAGAAAATTTTTCTCTCATAATTTTGACGAAATGATTAACATTTAAAGGGAAAGTAGGATTATTTCAAGTTTTCAACACATTTTAACATTTATTCAAACATTTATCTTTCAGTTTTTGATAAAAGATATTAGTATGGCACATAGCTACACAATCCGGATCAAGGAAAATCAAACTGGTTAAAAACTGTAAGAATTCGTATTGCAATATTCACCGGTGTATCGGTTAACACCTCTAAAGATGATAATGATGTTAAAATTTATGAAAACATGAAACAGAATAAGTACCTTGATATTGAATGGTTATCTAGATTAGAATTACTGTTATTTGAGTTAAATGTCAGGTTTCTAACATCAGTATCTTCATATTCCATATGTCTACCATACCTGTAGAATATATGTCAATGTAGAAATAACAAAATTATATTTAATTATCAATAAAAACTTTTGTATAGGCTTTAGATGTCAGTTCTATGACAAAGAGCAGAAGCATAGCCTGAGTCCTTTGAAATATAGACAAAGTTATATTACTTTCAGTTTCATATGTAGATTTTTGTGTTGTAAATTTGGCGGTTAGATATCTTTTTAAGAGAATAACACCAATGTTGCAAAATAACAAGCTCGAGTATCTTCTCATCAGTAAATGCATATTTTAACGCTAATCTATTTTAGCTAACCTGACCCACGTGGGTCTAGTTAAGAAACACCCCAAATATAAAGAAAAAGTATAGAAATATTTTGCCAAGTAATATATCAATTTGTCTGTTTCAATCACCATTTAAGATATAATGCAGAACCAGGAAAATTGAAACTGAAAATTATGCCTACTAATCTCTTTAACAGAGTTGTAAATTCTTCCTATAGTTGTACAAAGCGGGCGAGACTTCATATTTAAACGTTTCATGACGTATACTAATCTAACAAGGCAGATTGACTATGAATAAAAAGTCAAAACACCACCACCTTCTCAATCACCACCACCACCACCTCCACTACATCCACCACCACCACCACCTTCTCCACCACCACCACCTTCTCCACCACCACCACCTCCACCACCACCTTCTCCACCATCACCACCACCTCCACCACCACCTTCTCCACCATCACCACCACCTCCACCACCACCTTCTCCACCATCACCACCACCTCCACCACCACCACCACCTCCACCACCATCACCACCACCACCACCTCCACCACCACCACCTCCACCACCACCTTCTCCACCATCACCACCACCTCCACCACCACCTTCTCCACCATCACCACCACCTCCACCACCACCTTCTCCACCATCACCACCACCTCCACCACCACCACCACCTCCACCACCATCACCACCACCACCACCTCCACCACCACCACCTCCACCACCACCTCCTCCACCACCACCTCCACCACCACCTTCTCCACCATCACCACCACCTCCACCACCACCTTCTCCACCATCACCACCACCTCCACCACCACCACCACCTCCACCACCATCACCACCACCACCACCTCCACCACATCCACCACCACCACCTTCTCCACCACCACCACCACCACCTCCACCACGAACTCCACCTCCACCCACTTGAGAGTGATAGAGAGAGTGATAGAGTGAGTGATCGAGTGATCAAATGAGTGAGTGAGTGAGTGAGTAAGTGAGTGATCGAGTGAGTGATTGAGTGATCGATTAAGTGATCGAGTGAGTGAGTGATCAAGTGAGTGAGTGATCGAGTGTGTGAGTGATCGATTGAGTGAGTGATAGAGTGATAGAGTGAGTGATCGAGTGAGTGAGTGAGTGATCGAGTGAGTGAGTGAGTGAGTGATCGATCGAGTGAGTGATCGATCGAGTGAGTGATCGAGTGAGTGATTGAGTGAGTGAGCGAGCGAGCGATCGATCGAGTGAGCGATGGAGTGAGTGATCGAGTGAGTGAGTGAGTGAGTGAGTGAGTGAGTGAGTGAGTGAGTGAGTGAGTGAGTGAGTGAGTGAGTGAGTGAGTGAGTGAGTGAGTGAGCGAGCAATCGATCGATCGAGTGAGTGATCGAATGAGTGATCGAGTGAGTGAGTGAGTGAATGAGTGAGTGAGTGATTGAGTGAGCGATCGAGTGAGTGAGTGAGTGATCGAGTGAGCGATCGAGTGAGCGATCGAGTGAGTGATCGATTGAGTGATCGAGTGAGTGATCGAGTGAGTGAGTGAGTTTTTCCTTTTTTTCTTCTTCCCAATCACTATAAAGTACATCCAAATGAAGGGTGCGAGCTGTGTCAGTGGGCCTTGATCCCCAATAAATTGGTCAAACCCTGATGGACGAAACGTGATAGGAGCATCTTTTCTATCATTTCTACCTTTTTTCTATAACATATCGCATACATTTATCTGTGTGGGTCTATTTATCTCTTTCAACTATCCTTTCCGACTTTCATCTTGCGCACCATTGAAGGATTGTCAGTATGTGACAGCTCAATGTAACAATGTAGATTGTAGATGTAGACATTTGTGCTTTTAATAGTACTTATTATCGAACAAGCGGTCTGTCATAAAGCTGGATTGTTAAGCTATACATGCATGAACATGTGTACGGAATTTCTAAAATTTGTAACGCTACTGGTAAGGGAACAGAGTTTAGTCAGATTGATCAGTTATTTCGCAGTTGAATAAAAAAAATGAATATTTTTCTAGTTAAATATTTCATGAAACAGGTTCAGTTTCTAGGCTTTACAGTATAGATAGTGTGCTTTTGATAAGATCATGTTTTTAAAAACATAATCAATAAGGAGTGAGTATTAGTCACAATTTAATGGTTTGATGTGTTAAAGAAGCCTTATTTTTTACTTGAATATTGAAGGGAAAAAATGAATTACTACACATTACATACAGTTTTCAGTTAAAACTTGGGACGAATAGTCCAAATGGGATCCTCCTTAAACACTGACCGCTAAAACTGAAGAGTTAAATATAGCGCAATTATGTTCTTAACTGACCAGTTGAATAAAGAAAGAATTAAAAATGACTGTATTACTCGAGTGTTTTGTTGATATTGTTTGACTATTTTTCAATATATTATGATGATAATGTGATATATTACCAAATTCAATAATGTCATTATAAGAAATAATAACTAGTTTAGAAAATGAAAAATAAAACTTAATTAAAAGTAGAAAAGTGAGATAGCTAGCGATATTTATGATTTTACATAATATTTGTTTCAAATTTTAGAGAATTTAACAATGAGACAAGACGTATTTATTTCAGAATAAAATGATATAGATATTAGCCCTATTATTGAAAGTCAGAGTATTTTAACTGACCAAATGAGGGTAAAATGTTTAACTGACCAAATGATTAGAAAATGTTTTGCTGACCAAAATGAGCAAGGGATTATAATTTGATAAAAACCGTTAAATGAGCAAACTAATGTCTAATGCTTTACTGACCATTTAGTCATTGGTAAAATTAAGAAAAAAGAGGTTTTATTAAATTAAATGGCCAAAAAACTATAAAACGCTTAACTGACGAAAAGAATATTAAACGAATTACTGACCAACGATTGAACGGATCAATAAACACTCTATGTTCAACTGGTCAGTGTTTTATGACGTCAATTCTTAATTGACCAGTTAAATATAAAGTGGTTATTCGACGATGAAAATATAACTGACCAAATTGAAAAAAATTGATATTGAAAGATTTGATTTCTTTTGTTTATTGCAATAGTAGAACATTAATTAAAGTATATGAAGTTAAACTTTTTTAACTAACCAAAATGTTGAAAGCTTAACTGGGCGAATATAGAATGCTTAACTGGCCAAATGAATATAGAATGCTTAACTGGCCAAATGAATATAGAATGCTTAACTAACCAAATGAATATAGAATGCTTAACTAACCAAATGAATATAGAATGCTTAAGGGGGTGGGTCCATGGGATCGCATTTTTTAAAAGGACTTAACTTTTGTTGAAACTTTGCACAAATGTTGTACAATGTTTGAATTTTAAAAAAATGTAATAAAATTTGGGGGTCACAGAACTCGTTTTTGGGTCAAGGTCATTTGAAGGTCACCACCTCTAAAACAGCTGATTTTAGCCAGAATTTCGACAATTTAATATTTTACTTAAGATAAAAGAAAATGAATCATTATGCAATTTCTTTTTCGGTTAATTATATTTATATGAAAATGGTATGTAAGCATTGCAATTTTTAAAGGATTAAGATAAATGTTCAACATATTTTTTCATATATATACAGAGCTTAACTTTTGCTTAAATTTTGCAACACAAATCAGACATTATTATTGTTTGATTTTATTGGGAAAAAAACATAGGTCACCGACCTTTGAAAAAAGTTACGAGACTCCTCTTGATACATTATGTCGGTAAAAATCAGGTAAAATATTATTAAATACCACAAATGCGTTATAATAGTGTAAAATGATGTAATAGTTAATTTTATGGGTGATTACGTTTGATTGTATGTATCAGATTTCGTGGGTTTGTCCCTAAAGTAGTCTTTAAGTAACTCGGTCGGTCATTTTGCTCGAAAATCGTCTGACAAATTACCCCACCCACCAAAAAACAAGCTTTTGAAGCAAATATTCAGGGTTAAGAGATTTTGTCAAGAGAGAGGTTTATAATACATTTTTGAATCTTCGTAAATTTGTTTGAGCTCATCTGAAGTAATTTGATCAAATAAATTAGGGTCACCAAATATTTTAAAGGGTTATGGTCATTTCAAAATGACCCCCAAAAAACATGTAAATCTCCGCCAAAAATAGCATATATCAGACAGATGCATAGGAAACAGTCCATTTGTCATTAAATGATGAATATGTTAATGAAAAATGTTATAAATTCGATGAATCTCACTTTATCATGCATTTTTTTAGCATTTTATTCAGCGAATTCCGCAAATTGTGTGTTAAAAATAAAAAGTACCCCACCCACTTATAAAAATTGTCAAAAAGTCTATTTTTTACATCAAAATATATTAGTGACTTAGTAACATTTTTAATTGTGTTTAAATGTGAGATTAAATGAACTTTTATCAGATGGAAGTGAAAAACACAAAAGGTCACCGAATTTTTAAAATTTAATACAACAGCTAGGCCTACAAGATGTTAATAATACCTAGTATAAGAAGCAAAAATTGAGTAAATTTTACTATTTTTTTGATCATGTCTAAAGTATAGCAACTGACTAAGTATATAACTCAAATGCATGTTTTTGATAGTTTATCACTTCAGGTGGGGTAAATAATTTTTTAGAGCTGAATTATCAAAAAATGAAAAATTTTATTTAAAAAATTTAAAATGCATTATCATTTAAAGTGAGGAATACCCCACCCACTTCTTCAATTCCCATTCAAAATCCAAATATTTTTATTATATATTTTAGTCATGAAATAATGTTAATGCAATAGACCCTTCTTAAAGATGTGATGAACAATTCTTTACTGCACATTTGTACTACAAAAATATACCATTTTAAAAAAATCACCATGGCAACCAAATGTTCTGAATTGTTGTGAAAAGAGAAATTCACATGTTTTAATTTTGTTTTATGTTATATGCATATCTTATACAGTGTAAATCCTTATGATTTTCATTAATGAACACATCATATTGTGGGAGTAAGTCCTGTAGAATTATATTTTTGTTGCACTAGTTATCGTAAGTACTAACTTCATCACTTTTTAAGTGAGCTACTATTCATAGTGTATTGAGCAAAATGGAATGTGTTGTATTCATGACCATTTACCGAGGTTTTTGCCAATCTAAGGTATGATACATGTCAATGGTTTTCCTTACCAAGTAGTACCTCCTTTACCGTAGCATGGAAATGCAATAACATTGCTAAATTGCCACTACACATAACAAAAGATTAGGATTTGCATCTGTGAATTACTGACTACTGCATGACTACTGCTGGACTACTTTAGTGAAAGCCATTTATAATGACATGGCTTTTAGAATTGTCAACAATACAACAACTGAAAACTCATTTGAGTATTTAATGCATGGATTGTATTATTTACAATGATTTTATCAACATTATGCTGACCAAAACCAAGTAGATCTATAACATATCATGGACAAACAAAGTGACTTCTTACAGTCAGTTTATTTATTAACATTGTTTTAAAACATTTCAACAATAACTTGTGGCTTAAACAATCAAATGCGGGTAAATCTTTTTATTTATAGTCTGTTTCCAAACCACCTATCATGCTGTCAGAGTATCATCAGTGTGGCACAACTCAATACCTCAGTCATCTGTAAGAAAGAAAGATATTGACTAGTATTTTTCAATTATTGACAAATGTAACAAATAAAAGAAAAGAAAATACCTATAACTTAACTTCTTATAAAATTTAAAAGAAGTCAAATGTTTCATCAAACTTTTGTCATTGTTGGTAATAAACCCATGTTTTTATGTTTTATGATATCAGTCATGTCTCTGATCATATACCTCAATATACACCTAACTAAACATGTGAGTATGAATGCTTAAAGATCCCGATTATAATAATTTTCTAGAAAAATGAAAGGATTGTCATCTAAGAAAATTTATAATATAGATCTTAGTCTGTTCCTCTGGTTATATACATGTACATTATTCAAAGTAGATGAAAAATAGGCTAGCTGAGGTTAATCAAATGGAAGAACTATTTGGTGCACTATACAAATTTGTAATACATAAAAAGCATAACACAAAGAATAAATAAAAAAGTTAAAGTTTATGTGAAAATTGTATGTCCCCCCCCCCCTCCAGCAAAAAACTTGATCTGCCACTGATCAGCTTTAGAGAGTGGTGGGGTATGAAATGTAAACAAACCTGTGTATTGTTGTGTATTGAGTAATATTCTAGATTAAATGTATCTACATTTAGTCAAACAGGATGCTCAAATAGCATATACACCTGAAAATATAAATAATAAAGTCTCCAAGTAAAGATTCTAAACATCAACGAAATAGTTCATAATCAAGTTAATTTTTTCTAACTGGAGACAGTTTGTCTAGACTTATAGACGCCTCCACATGGAAAATAACCATCTGCATCATACTGTACACTATGTGTCAAGATATTAAATTATAAGTCACAAACATTATTTTATCTTTCACGCGTACGAAATTGGAAAATTATAAATCCGTATCCGAAATCATCTGTATCCAAAAACTGTTCTATAATTATTGCATCATTACTCTAAAATCTGGGAAACAATAGATTTTAACCAGTATATTATATACACCATTTTCACGCATCAATATTAATACAATTAAAAATGATAACTTACCTTTTTCTTACATGTGTTTCATCTCACACTCAGTGTCAAACACTGACCAAGGTCGTCTGCAGAATGCTAATGATATCAAAGTTTGATTTCTTGACGAATTTTTACGTCATCAACTATACTCAGTGTTGCACTGTATGTCATCTCTGTTCGTACCTCTCATCAATACTACTTGGCAATTCTACGTTCAGCAGACTCAGTAGTTATACAGAATAAAATTATGTTATTCTTGACAGCATCTGCAGGACTTTGCCGTAAATCTAAAGTTACCTCCCTTTGTTTACAATCAATGTCGTAAAATATTTTTGTTTAGTCACAGGCTCTAACAAAGGGAAGTTAATCTGGTGAATGTTATTTTTGTCGTCTGTTGAGACTGATATTTTAATTATGATAGCTTATTGGCCTAAATCAGTTAGTTGATATTTTACCGTTTTATGGTTGTTGTCATCAAAAATTCGCCCATGGACCCACCCCCTTAACTGGCCAAATGAATATAGAATGCTTAACTAACCAAATGAATATAGAATGCTTAACTGGCCAAATGAATATAGAATGCTTAACTGGCCAAATGAATATAGAATGCTTAACTGGCCAAATGAATATAGAATGCTTAACTGACTAAATGCATATAGAAGGTTTAACTGACCAAATGAATATAGAATGCTTAACTGTCCAAATGAATATAGAATGCTTAACTAACAAAATGAAAATCGAAGGCTTAACTGACCAAATGAATATAGAATGCTTAACTGGCCAAATGAATATAGAATGCTTAACTAACCAAATGAAAATTGAAGGCTTAACTGACCAAATGAATATAGAATGCTTAACTGGCCAAATGAATAAAGAATGCTTAATAGAACAAATGAATATAGGATGCTTAACTGATCAAATGTATATATAATCTTTAACTGAGAAAATGAATATAGAATGCTTAACTGATCAAATAAATATAGAATTCTTAACTGACCAAATGAATATAGAAGGCTTAACTGGCCAAATGAAAATTGAATTCTTAACTGGCCAAATGAATATAGAATGCTTAACTGACCAAATGAATATAGAATGCTTAACTGACCAAATTAATATAGAATGCTTAACTGACCAAATGAAAATAGAACACTTAACTGATCAAATGAAAATTGAAGGCTTAACTGACCATATGAGTATATAAAGCTTAACACTGACCAGTTAAACAAAAAGTGTTTATTCATCCGTGAAATCATTGGTCAGTAATTCGTTCAATATTCTTTTCGTCAGTTAAGCGTTTTACAGCTATTTGGCCATTTAATTTGATAAACACATCTTACTTCTTTATTAAACCAATGACTAAATGGTCAATAAAGCATTCGACATTAGTTTGCTCATTAAACGCTCTGTATTAAAATATTAAAATATACTCACTCATTTGGTCAGTAAACCTTCTTTATTGTTTTTGGTCAGTTAAGCATTTTACACTCATTTGATTACTAATTACTCATTTAAATATCATATTTAAATAATTTTATTCGGAAAATACGTCTTGCCTTAATGTTCAATACACTGAAATTAATTGATTTGTAAAAAATTATCATACGCACATCGCTATCGCATTTTTCTACTTCAAAGTATCTTTTTGGCAATGTCATAAAAATAATCTAATTATAATATCTTATAATGGCATTATTGAGTTAGATAATGTATCACATTATCATCATAAAATTTCAACAAAAACAACAACAATATCAACAAAACACTCAAGCAATATAGTCATTTTTATCCCTTCTTTATTTAACTGGTCAGTTAAGAACATAATTGCGCTATATTTAACTCGTCATTAAGCGCACTTCATGTATATTTAACTCGTCAGTTAAGCGGTAAGTGTTTTAGGATTCGCCGTCCAAATGGGGATGCATTTTTTTTGCAAAGAGTTGGTATAAGCCGACTCGTAAAGAGTTCGTGTATATCATTAATATGCATGAGTTTTTCATAATCATATTTTTAAACTGTTTTATAGAATTTCGCAAGGAAATATAAATTACATTATAAAATTAAATTATAAAATGGTGGCTTTAAATCCGGGAAACGTTTATTGTCAGGAAATTTTTATCCTCAAAAATAGAACTATTTTATGTCGTTTGGCTTAGTGAACACAAGAGATCAATGCACCACAACAAAAAGGTTACGGTTTAGCGCTGCCAAGTACGCTTCTATATTAATCACCTTTTAAGAAACTGTGTTCCTTTTTTCACTGAAATCAATTAAAAAGACCCTTTAAAAGCCTTAAAATCTAACGATCAAATGTTATTATGTTCAATGAGAACTTACTTTATTCATGTACGAAAACATTTACGAGTTTTACTAAAATATTAGATTTTGTACAGGCTTAATGCAGTCATTTCTTTTGCAATTTTCGTTTACGTTTGTAAAGATATTTTGTCCACTGAAATGACTTTAATATATATTTTTGAAAACTCTTTATAGATTTTACCTTAGATGGCTCGTTTTTTTTGGAATTTCTGTTAAAATTTGTAAAAAACAAGTAAATCTGTGAGCTAATGCTTACTAGTGATACCCCCGCCAAAATGTAAAAATGTGCGACAAACAGGAAGTAGATGAGCAAGGAGCATGAAATCGCTTTACATCACATGGGACTATGGGATGAAGCAATATGCAAAGTATTAGGCTGCTGCATGTTATAGTTGCTGAGAAAACTGCGACGGAAATTTTGTAACGGACGGACGCACGCACGAACACACGCACGCACGGACAAGGGTAAAACAGTATACCCCCCTCTTCTTCGAAGCGGGGGTACAAAAATTCTTACCCATCATCATTAAGGGTTCTAATTTCTTTTACATTTTTAGTGCCCGTGTCCCAAACATGTCATTTACGGCCTAGAAGGACATTAACACAAAAGATCACTGAAAAGACATGAACAAAACTTCTTTACAGATTTAACCTTAAAGCGGTCTTTTTTGGAAATTTCAGTTGAAATTTGTAAACAGTTTTTTTATACATCTTCATTTGTTTTCTAAGTTCAGATTTTTATGTACAAACTTCTTTTTAAGTACCCGTGTCCCAAACACACAATTCAAGGCCAAGAAAAAGACATTAAACTCAAAAGATCTAAAGTTTTTTGTCTAGTGAAAAGACTTTATACATGAACAAAAACTCTTTGTAGATTTAACCTTTAAGCGATTTTTTTGCAATTACAGCTGAAATTTGTAAAGAGTTTTTTTATACATCTTCATTAGGTTTCTAAGTTCAGATTATTATTATATTATATAATAGATAACAATTTACTATACTCCAAGCAAGCTGGCTTCCTGTCCGGTCATTCGACAGTATATCAATTAATTGACTTGTATCATCAAATTGTCCAATAATATGATCAGAAAAATCATACATGTATTGTTTTTTGTGATATTTCTAAAGCTTTTGACCGAGTATGGCATAAAGGTTTACTTTTTAAAATGCAGCAACTAGGTATTCAAGGACCCTTTTCAAATTGGTTGGCAAATTACTTAAATAATCGTCAACAACAAGTCTGTATCGGTCAAACTAAGTCTACTCTAAAATATGTTAAAGCCGGTGTTCCTCAGGGTTCCGTCCTTGGACCGCTGTTATTTCTTGTATATGTAAATTACATCACTGAGAATCTAGCTAGTGTCAGTAGGTTGTTTGCAGACGATACGTCATTATCAAGTACTACCTCATCCGTCAATGAATTAGAATATATTCTAAATCAAGATCTGAATCGAATTACACAATGGTCTAAGCAGTGGTTAGTATCATTTAACCCTGCAAAGACTGAAGTCTTATATTACGGAAACGGTGAACCACCAAATCTTATTTTTGATGATACAGAACTTATTCCAGTAGAAACACATAAACATTTAGGAGTTACACTTGATTCAAATCGTAAATGGTCGACTCATATTAACAATATCATATCGTCTTCTTCTAAAATTCTTGGAGTTGTGCGCAAAATTAAATATACTGTAAGTCGAAAAGCTCTGAACCAAATCTATCTCTCATTTTTAAGACCTCAGTTAGAATATGCTTGTGTCGTTTGGGATAATTGTAACCAATTCGAAAAGGACAAATTAGAAAAAATACAAATAGAAGCTGCACGAATAGTCACTGGACTCACTCGATCAGTAAATCTGCGAAATATATACAACGAAACAGGCTGGTTAACTTTAGCAGATAGACGATCATATCAAAAACTTGTACTAATGTATAAAATCAAAAATTTTATGGTACCAAATGATTTATTATCATTGTTCCAGAGAACGGAATGATTTTGTAATTCCCCAACAACGAACAGCGTTCTTCTCAAATTCTTTTATTCCTTCTGCCATTAATTCCTGGAATTCATTACCAGAAGAAGTAAGAAATAGTCAAACAATTAGTCAGTTTAAACGATATTTACTAAATTTATCATTCAAAACTAGTGAAGTACCTGCACATTATTTTATCGGATCTAGACGTACCTCTGTGATTCATACACGTCTCAGAAACAATTGTAGCGATCTTAAAAGTGATCTTCACAGAAATCACATTACTGATTCTGACAAATGTATTAATTGTAATGAAAGTGAAACTGCAGAACACTTTTGCTTTAAATGCAATCTATATGTTAACCAACGAATTCAATTGTTTACCGATACTCGGCCATTTCATCCATTAAATGTTAATACCTTACTATGTGGTGATACTTCGCTTTCTCAAGAGGAAAATAAAACTATTGTGTATGCAGTACACAAATATATAAAAAATACAAAGCGTTTTGACTAGGATGTTCTCAACAGACCCCATTGGAAAATCTACACATCCTTTCTTCCACTTATTTCTTCTCTTTTATACTTCTTCTTATAGTTATCACAACCAATTTGTTATCTCGTTTAAATATTGTCAAATTACGATCTATTATTCACAACGTGTTAACATTTATAGTTATTATTACCACATTGTTATCTCGTCTATATATTGTCAAATATATTGTTAAATATGATCTATTACTCAGGACATGTTAATGGGGAGGACCGTAACTAAGTTAGAGAACTTGTGGTCCAACCCAATTACCTTCATTATTGTAATCTATGTGTACATTGTATTATGTAAATAGAGGTAATAAAAATATGTTTCATCCAAGTTCAGATTTTTATTAACAAACTTTTTTTAGTGCCCGTGTTCCATACACATCATTTAAGGCACTGGCAGACATTTAACTAAAACAATTGTCCACTAAAAACATTATACACGAACAAAAACTCTTTAAAGATTTAACCTTAAAGCGGTCGTGTTTTGCAATTTCTGTTGAATTTTGTATTGAATTTATGTACACATCTTATTTTGGGTTCTTATTATATATTGATTTACATCTAGAAAGTTCTTTTCTTTAGTACCTGAGTTCCATAATTATTCCATTTTATGCCATACCGAAACTCCTTACCGATTTTACTTTAAAATATTGCAGATTTGCAATTTTCCGTTCAGGTTTGTAAAGAGTTTTTGTATACACTGCATTCGGGCCCTTTATTCTGATTTTTATCATTTTTTAGTACCTGAGTTCCATAATTATTCCATTTTATGCCATACCGAAACTCCTTACCGATTTTACTTTAAAATATTGCAGATTTGCAATTTTCCGTTCAGGTTTGTAAAGAGTTTTTGTATACACTGCATTCGGGCCCTTTATTCTGATTTTTATCATTTTTTTGTGCCTAGGTTCCATAATTATTCCATTTTATACCATACGAAAACTCTTTACCGATTTTACTAAAATATTGCAGATTTGCAATTTTCCGTTCAAGTTTGTAAAGAGTTTTTGTATACACTGCATTCGGGCTCTTAATTCTGATTTTAACCTTAAACATTTTTTAATACCTGTGTACCATTAATATCATTTTTCGACCCAGAAAGACCTAAAACTCCAACGATTTTAAGTATTTTGTTAGATATTAAATCTTTTTAATGCAGTCCTTTCTTATGCAATGTCTGTGCGATTTTGTTTCGAGCTTTTGCATGCGTTTCAACTTTGCTCACGAAACAAAACAGATTTTGATCGTTTAGTTTTTGGGCCCTCTGAGTCCCTTGATATTAGTAGATCACATACACAAGGGGGCTCTAACTGAATGAACACCCGAATACACGTTTTATCATTTTGCTAGGTCCGTCTATATAATGTAGAATTCATGTATGTTTGGAAAAAAGTAAGCAGATTGTAGGCGGAGCTAAATGTCCCACTACTTGCATTTCGTCAACTGTTTACGAGTCAGCTTAGGCGAACTCTTTACAAAAAAGATGCATCACGTCCAAATGCGAATGTGACTGGGGCCGAAGCGTACTAAAACAAACATGGCGTCCCCGAAAAGAACTAAAGATCTGCCTCCTCGTGATCGACCGAAATTTACCAATTCAGCCAACATAAAAAACAACGACCTGAGAAATCGCAGCCGATGAAATAGATAGATGGCTTTTAGTAAAGGAGAGTTTAAAACTTAAAACGCACTGTGAAGTTGCTCGTGTGCTTCTGGATGCGTGAGTCAAGTCTTGAGATTAACATTATGTATTTGGTATTAAACAAACATCTTATATTCCTTGTTTCATAATTTTGCAGACGATAAAGACTATGCACAACTTATCACATTTGCATTTCAATTGTCACTCAGTTTTAACTGTTTTCCTAATTTTTTCAGCTGTTTCGAACTCGCATCTTTTCGACTCGGCAGATTTCAACCAAAGTATCCTCAAGTTTTACCACTGGTTATGTAACCTGTTGGCCGTGGTGAAAATCTGGGGCTTGAAAAGGGATCAGCTGTTAAGGTCGGCAACCGGTTCCTAATGAGAACACTGATGTAAAATCACTTGGCATGTCCATATGACCTTTGTGTCTCACAATTAATGCGGAGTTTCATATAGACAAAAGTCTCTTTTAGCATCTTGATTGAGTCAGTTTTAGACAAAGGTTTACATAATTGCGACCAAAATTGATTGTAGTGTTATTCACAGACTGCGATTGGACGGCTCTTTTATAATTGCGTGATGTAGATGGTGTGAACAAACAACTTACTGAACAAAATGATTTTGTCACAGGTTAAAATATGCAGCCTGACCAGGACTTGAACCAAGGACCCCTCACTTACAGGGAAAGTGCTCTTCCAACTGAGCTATCCAACCGCTTACATATACTTTTCCCCCTAATGTGAAAGGGGAAGTACAGTGACATTCTTTCGCACGAACTGAAAATTTGTCTTGAATTTCTTAACTCCAGGCCATTAAAGGAGCAATTAACTGACCAAGTAAGAAAGTCTCACTCCCATGTTGGGCGCCTCATGTCACAGAGTAAGAAAATATGCAACCTGACCAGTACTCGAACCCAGAACCCTTTGCTTACTGGGTGAGTGCTCTTCCAACTGAGCTATTTGGCCGCATACATATCCTTCTCCTCATAATGTGTACAGGTAAGTACCGTAACAATTTCATCATGAATATTATAAAAGCAAAGGTCAACTCGTCAAACGACCGAATCGTCAAATTTAATTTATCGCACAACCATTAGACCAACTCGTCAAACTGATAATATATTGTGTAAAAATGTGTGAAAACTTAGGGCAATTATAATAATTGAATTTAATTGATTTAATAAGATACAACGGTGGGCATGTAAATATCATTATGAAAAGCTACAATATATTGTGATTTTTTATCATTTTTATACAAAATATTACAAAATATTTGTAAAAAAAATAAAAAGTATATTCATCATGTCTCTTAAGAACCATATTGTGATTCAATATTATCTTATATTAAAGCCACTAAACGAAGACAAAATCTTTATCATCAATCTAAAACACATAATACTATCTAAAAGACTATAGAATATATAAGGACATACCTACTCCAATACAACACTCGTGGTGTATTCTGACACACTCTAGGTCTTCATATAAAGAGTACATTTGTAGAATTTAATCTTAATACATTTAACTGATTTTAATGAAAAAAATCAATAAAATTGTGGTCACTTACTCGCCATTTGTTCTTGAAAATAAAGAAACAGAAGAGGGAGCATGGACGTTTGTCTACCTGAAGGATCCGCGCTTGCAATGTCTCTGAATTTAGTAGTGGGACACCCCGCTGATTTTCGAAAGGTAATGATTCATCGTTTAAACAATGAAAAACAAGTAAATCTGTGAGCTAATGCTCACTAGTGATACCCCCGCAAAAATCTAAAAATATGCGACAAACAGGAAGTAGATGAGCAAGGAACATGAAATCGCTTTACACCACATGGGACTATGGGATGAAGCAATATGCAAAGTATTAGGCTGCTGTATGTTATAGTTGCTGAGAAAACTGCGATGGAAATTTTGTAACGGACGGACGGCCGGACGGACGGACGGACGCACGGACAAGGGTAAAACAGTATACCCCCTCTTCTTCGAAGTGGGGGTATAACAAGATCAAGCACAATGGCATAGTATGACCAATGTGTATGTTAATTTAATCATTACTCAGTAACAAGAATCATTCACAAGTCTTCAATGTTCTGAAAATTCCTATTCTACATTCCGTTTGAATACTGGGTCTGGGAACAGACGATGACATGACGCAATGCAAGCTAGTTACAGTCAGTGAAAATCAAGCACGTTTTTCTGACAATTGATGGCGTTTCTAGTCATTTGATAAGCTTATAATTAAAATGACAAAGAATTACTATACTAACCATAAATGACGGTATTTCATCATCAGAAAGTGATGTTGATTGTTGACAAACAAAAACAAAATGTCGTCATCATTGGAAAAGCATTCTGTTCACATGTCTGGAAAACGTAAATTAGGTCAAACAGGCCAGACACCACTATAACTTCACGAGGAGTAATATTGATTATTTCCCTTGCGTTAAGTAAAAGTTTTTCTTGAAATCAAGGTAAAGTTTGCGCTATAATTAAAAAATAAAAAAGTATTTTAAATTCGACGGGTAGCTATAAAATGTATTTCATGCAAGCGTTATTTTCGTACATAATGAGGACGAACTATAACGTGGCCGAGCCGAGTTACCGAAGTGCATTATGGGAATGCACGTGGTGTACGTGCAAAGGGAATTAACTGCAAAATCAAGGGCATGTAACCCACTTCTCAACACAAAAAGAACAATTTTAAACGGCCCCTTGTGCCTTTACTAAACATCTCCTGACCAGATTGCAAGCGTCTTATATCTTAAATAATTACTATATATTTTGATTCTGCAAAATTAAGACTTCGGCATGTTTGCCAGCTTGTTGAGTTTCACTTTAACGTTTTGATAGTGGCCATCGACGTTAAAATGCGGTCCGAAATACAGTATTTGTACTACATTACCACTATCGTTATCGGGTCAACCTTAATAATGTTACTTTTAATTGAACACGAAACAGTTTGACCAACATATATCAATCTACAAACAATACAATATAATATTGGCCAACAGAAATTTAACTACATGTATGTATAAAATTATGTATACTATATAACACATTTAAAATGTTTGTGTTATTAAGTCTAAATACGCTTGCTTTTGGTATTTGAAAAAGATTCTTAGCAATGTATAAATTTCTTTTTATTAAATTATAAACCATTAGATATAGATTTATACAGTTTAATGAAATGATCCATGATTAGATGATCTTATTGTATCTTCTAGTTTTAGTACAATGTGATATTTAACATGATTTGCTATTGATTAGATTGTTGTATACCGTGATAATATGTCTATATACACATAAAATGTATATCATAAAAGAAATGTATTCATATATTATTTTTGTTTTTATAATTTTCCTTTTGTAATGTGACAATTCATTGTCTTGCAGCAAACTGCACATCACTGACTTTTTCTTGGGGAAAATACTTTTTGCATTTTATATGCCCTTCTTTAGATATGTGGTATTTTAGTGCTGCAGGTATTACCTATGATTATAGCCAATTGATCTAACCAGTAACATTTCTATAGTGAACTACCAGATTATACTATAAATTATATTACCCAAAAAATATATTACATAAGCTAATGCTGTTAGATCCATGTTCTAACATAAAGATTTACCTCTCCAATCAGCAATTTGCTGTTGCCTAACAGTCTTCCTATAAGCGAAGTCTGAATCCTAGAAATTGTTTTCTATCAAGAAGCTGAAGACTGCCATTTCTGATGACATTCAATATAAAGATTTCTTTCATGCATTACGGTGAAACGTCGTGTTATTTTATAAAAATAAACTATGAAAATATATTTGTTTTTGTATTTTCATCGGAGTGAAAATATAACCTTATATTTTCATCGTTCATGACGTCTTATTTAAGGAATGAATGTATAGAAACTGACTTTCATCGAAAAATAAACGTCACTTTTGGTGATAGCTAATTTGCATAAAGGCCGAAGGCCTTTATGTTGAAATTAGCTATCACCAAAATGACGTTTATCTTTCGATGAAAGTCAGTTTCTATACATTCATTCCTTATAATTACAACCATTTTTTTGCGAAATTTGCGTTAGAATAAAGACCTATTTTCTAGTGCGTAGAGCCAAATTACGCAATAATGCGTAATAGTGCGCATTGATTTTATTCGGTTAACAGTTTTTTAATGCCAACCGTCGGCCATTTTTTTCTTCGATTGGATGCAGTTTTTCATTGTTTTCGAACATAACGGCATGAATGATACATTGAAATGAACATGCATTGAGTTTATTTTTAATAAAAGAACACATGAGAGGTGGTACGCTATTGTGTAACTCTTTTAAACGGTTTAACAAGTTTCAAGTTTCTACGAAGAACACGTGAGTTTATGATGCAAGTTGTGACCTAGATTAATATGTCAACTCGTCGAAACCACCAGTGATTACAAATGAGCGGTTGTTGGATGTACATTTTTCCGAGTTGAATAGCATCTGAGGCTGTGTTATTTAATCAGAATGAGAGAGTTTACTACTGAAATTTGGATCACTTGATGATAACTTAAGCAGTCAGTCCGAGTCAGGAAATTTACATGTCAAGACATTGGATGGAAAGACAAGCTATTATCTGTACCGAGTAAGTGAATGTTTATTATTTATCCTCAAATTACGGAGATTATATGGTTTATATGCTTTTATGTTCTCATATGCATTTTAAAATGATCGGTACTAAGGATAGATTCAAAGTCTGGTCATATTAATCTGGAAGTATTTTCATTCCGGTCTGATAATAAACGTTATAATTATTGACCTTGTTCACTGCTCAATGCAGAATGTATATGCATGAAGTATACACATGCACTTCTGCGGATACTACATCATTATGACTAGATACACATATTATCCAATGTACATATCATTATGTTATACGTTCTTTTTTTACTTGATGAGAGGCAACTTGAGTTATTTTGAAATGTTTGCCATGACATACTGATGTTTGCCAAAATACTGATTACTTATATTATTGTGGATCAATTTAAATGTGTCGAACTCTTGGTATTTAAAGCTTTATTTATCTTCATTTATTGGTTGTTTTTTTTTGTTGTTTTCAGACAAGAAAGTGAAACTAGATGCCTATGAAACCAAAGGATTTAGATATCTATATGAATGAATACCAGTCCATTAGAGCATGCACTTCAGAAGGGCAATGCCATGAAAATCATTTGAAAAAGAAGATTGATTCGCTAGAAATATAAATAAACATTTAATGGTTTAAATGCTGTCTATGAAGCTTAAGTTAAAATTAAAGATTAATTCTTATTCTGCATTCAGCATATCATTTACTTCCTGGAACATTACATCTTATGAAATATAGATAAAGAACGGTATTACTGCACAATTGTATTGTACATTAAACTCATTTTAATTTCTTTCAATAAAAGTTGATTGCACCTTTCTTATTGGTTTTGTGTATCATGTACTTTCCATTGACATTATAGTTATTGACCTGTACGTCATAGCGTGGGAACGCGCTAAAAATTGCTTTTGAGTCATGAAAGTAGTTCCGGCGTGACGTCATTCATTCAAAACTGCAGTTTATACGAAAATAAAAGCACATTTTTTTAGGTCACGTGTTCACTTTTGACCAATCGGATTTTGTTATTTCATTCAGGTTGTAATTATTAGACGATAAATGACGTCATCTTGGAGTAGAAATGACGTCACGTTATAATTTGTGTGTAAAGTATATATCAAATAAAACACAAAACTTAGCATGAACGAAACATAGTATTCGTCAACTTTGGTGTAAGATCTTATCATTTCAACTCGTGGACTCAGAAAATGACATTTTCACTCGTGGCTATGACACTCGTGAAAATATGTTTTCAGAGCTCACTCGGTGAAATAAAAATCGATCTTGAATCACAGTTGACGAATATCCTCTATATTATTGTGTGATGTCATTTTGAATGAACATACCCAGAAACAACATACATGTGCCCATGCGTATAGCATTAAGTTTATTAGAAAACCTACTAACAGGTTGAAAATTAAGAAAGTATTATTGTAGTCAACGTTATGGATACATGTATGTGTAATATTGCATACGTGTGTACCAGCATTGCTGTTATACAAGTACACAATATTCATATTCTAATAAAAATATTCACAAACAGTATTTTTTAATACCTTTAATAATTTATATGAAACACAGATACATTTTCATGGTATGTTTACTCAAGTCATCATGATAGTAAGTTGAAATGGTTAATGTTATCACACTTGAGTGCATAATACCTAGAACTGTCATCAATTCCAACAATATCGATGTATCGTCGACTTTTTATTCCCGATCAATAATGGATGTACATTTTGAAATATCGATAAAGCCGACATTGGTACAAAAATAAACGTGTCATAATTTGCGAGACGAACCTTCTATTGTGTGTGGAAATAGTTTTGTGAAGTATAAAACAAGCATAAAACTACAATTAAAAACACCCTGTGCCATCATATATAACGTCTAGACCCCCAACCCCCTCTAAAGGGGCCGCACGCTCACGCAGATTATTTTTGAATTTATGACAAAATAAATGATCTGTATAGTACTGCAGTGAATGTATCGAGATATATCGATGTATTGTTAATACTTATTTCTTGATATATTGATATGGTCCATACACTTCGAGTCCAATCAATGACAGCTGTAATAACATCTGTTAGTCTTACTATTATTTACTGAGTATTGCGAGTGAATTGGATATAGCTTTAAAAAAACAGGGACAGTCAGGTAATTTAGAGAGATGATAACTAAAGAAGTTGAATTCCTAAATACCTGAAAATGCTAACCCAAATCAGAGACATAGATCTATGTCTCTGCCCAAATTTTAAAATGGATAACCTTTTAGTGTAAAAGAACAAATCACAGGCGATCAGCAGGCATTTGAATCACACCGGTTCCTTTAAATAAAATGAGGTGTTTAATAAGTGAGGTTGGGATTTTTTGTGATCAAAGCTGCTGACAACCCTGTTTTTTTTGACAATACTTTATTTTTCATTACATTCCATTCAATTTATAGAATAATTTTACAGTTACAACACATCTATATAAATTCATTAAAGTTAGCATTTTTTTTTAAATTTCAGTGTCATTTTATAAAGTTGAAGAATGTATAATACATTGAAACCACTTGTATACTCAGGTACATGTAGTTATAGACACAATTATATGATGTACCTTATAAATGTTTAAACTATTCAAATGTATAGTTATATCCTAACCTCCAGTATTTAATAGAAAAATTCAACAATCAATCTTGTTTATAAAGAAGATTCAAAATTAATATCCTTGCTTAATAAGAGAAACTATTGTGCTTTTAATTGGATCATAATTCATAGCATTTCCAGCTGATAGTTTTCCTGACTCAAATATTTCCCATCCTCCATTAGAGTTTCGAGACATTGAACACATCACAACGGCTTGTGAAGCATGGGCTTGTGAAGCATGTGCATGTTGAAAGGTTGTCTTACATAAATCTTTCTCAGGCTTAGACTTTTCATAGAATTTTAAACTAGGATTTGGGTATCTGGAAATATCTGGTGAAATAAAAGCACTCAATGTGAAAAACAGATGAGTAATGTTTTGCGGAATATCTTGTATTCGTATATCTATGGTATGATGACCTATCTTCTTAATATCATCCATGACATCACCTGAGTGCTTAATTGCTTGATTACGTTGACGATGTATATAGTCACATATAGTAATAAATGATGTCCCACCAAACATGAGACATGAAGCATCTAAATAATCTCTTCCATTCAATGGATATCCCCAATACAAGTCAAACACAACATCATTTAAATCTTTTGGAATGGCATACAACAATATAACTAAACATATTGTTGAATTTGGTTTAACTTGAAAATTGAGAAGTCGAGACTCCTGATGATTGGTGTAATCCTGAAAAGAAAGTCAGTCGGTTTATTTACCTATGTACTATTTGCATTTAATATGCCAAAAACATACATTGTATAAAGTTGGATAAACGAGAAATTGAATTTTATAATGAAACTATGGTATTTTTATCTAAGTGTTTCAAAAAGATACAAAACGCCATATTATTAATAAGACTTCTCGTTATTAGGAATTAATAATATTGTTAATATGATATTAACAATTGTAGCGTACTTTTGTATTAATGCGATGTTAGGATAAATGGGAATGTTAGGATGAATGGGGATGTTAGGATAAATGAGATTTATAGGAGGTATATAATTAAATGGATGCTTAGGATCATAGGAGAATGGGATTTGTGGAGGTATGGGAGTCATTACATATATGCCTGTATTGTGTTTTGCCTGTAAGATAGACAGTACAGAGGGGATAAAAGTCATTAAAGGTGTTTAACTCATATTGTGTTGTGTGTTTTCTAGGTGCGAGAGCTCGACTGCGTTACACAATTTTATCTACTCCTAATAACGAAATTATTTCCTTGCAAAACAAGACGTTTTAAAAGTTTGTAAAAAACGGGATAATAAATTTGTGTTTAGAGAAATAAATGAAGTATATAACAAAATGACAAGACGATTTGTTATAATTCTAGCCCAGAAATACCTCATATATTGAAGGGCATTTTATAAGATTATTGACAAGTAATGTACATGAGTATCTGTAACAATCACAGCTGTAATAGTATGCAAACTCAGGAATAAAACATTCCGTTCTCAACAATCGCTCATTAAGGTACCAGAACATTTCCTCCCAAAAAAGTGAAAGTTAGCCGATTTGAATGCAATTTTGAAGGCTTGTTGTATGAAGATTGAATTTTAGCGTAACGTCATTATTTTGACGCTATGACGTCATATACCGTACTTATAGGGGCCGTACGTTGCGCACGTGCATTTTGCCGGTGCTAAATACGTTAATATTTACCGTATTTTAAATACTTTTCGCATATATGTCACACAATTACTATGACAATGCTTTACACAATCCACAGAACACAAAATTTTGTAAAAACGTCGAGTAGTTTTCCTATCAGGCCCTGTTTTGTCTAGATACACACGAAAATTGACGTGTAAAATTTTCATGAAAAAACAACACATTTTTGCCAATAAAATTGATATGTCTAACGGTCGGAAAAAGTCGAAAAAAAACTTTTAAAGTTTTCATTTCTAATCATTTTGGTCACGAATTTTGACGTTAACGGTAACTCAAGGATGATAAATACTACCGAAAAAATCTTAATACTTTTCATGAATTTTGATATTTTGTGCACGCATAGATATAAGATTCTAGATATTGAAAAAAAATTCCAAAGTTTTACGAAACGTCACTATGGAAACGGCTATTGCTCCTTATACAAATAAGACATAGCATACTATTGGAAACGAGGTATTAAATATCAATGTGGAGTGAATCATGATCATCTTTTTTGTTGCAATGAACTCTCGATTTATTCTCCTTTTATTCTGATTAATTTATTACAGCGATAGATGAACGTTTTAAGCGGTGTAAAATAAATATTGCACGTTTACGCATTAAACGACGACCAGTACGTGCGTAGCTCAAATGCGTAAGTTTTGCCTAAAATTGTTTAACACTGATCAGTATCATAGTATTACAAATAAGACACCTATACAATACATGTGATATCAACTATTTAACTTAACAACATAACTGTATAAATCTGATTCGCTAGTGACCCACCAGCTTAATTTGCACATGTCACTAATACACAAACTTGGGCGGGAATAAAAATGTTATGTTCGTGAATTTCAAAATTTAGCGAAATAAAGTTGTATTTTTTAAAGCTTTGCCTTACGCAAAATCATAATGATATCGAATTGCAGGCGCGTAGGAAGGATATGAAAATTGGGGCCGCAGATGGGGTGGGTACAGGAGGGGTGTCCCCTCCCGCCGTATTTTTTTTGGAATGTAAGCCTCTGTAAGTCGATTTTCAGCACTTTCAGTACCCAATGTTTAACAACAAATCTTTGTATTAGACATCAAGATTTTCTATATGTGTCATGAAAAAAAAAATCGCGGTCCAATTGCCGCTGCTTGCCAGAATATTGGGGCCGCGACCGCGGCCCCGGCGACCCCAGCTCCTACGCGCCTGAATTGTAAGAAACGAACTATTCGATCATAAACAGCAATGTTCATTCATAATGTTATCATATTAATGGTCATTTCAATAACAACAATTTTCATTACAGAATTTGTCAACCTAACATATTTCAATCTCTGTAAAGAGATATCCTGTAAATTAGCGAGTGTGCGAGCGGAAAATTTTAGATCGGAATTTTTTAGATTTTACATTCTTATCTTATATTTATTGTTACCTGGTAAATTGAAAACGAAATATACACGAGGAACATTCTTTCTACTGCAGTTACTCAACTTACCTTTGTTTACAATACATGGAGTATGACGTTACGGATGACGTAAAAAATTGAGCTATGAAAAGACATATTTTAAAATTATTAGTTTACAAATTTGTCCACACCGCTCCGACTACTTCTATACATATTATATACCGATGAAGAGTCCTACTGCTCCTTGGTAAATTGCTTGGTAGTCAATCCTAGTGTATGCTGTCAGTTTTTCATGAAGATTTAACTATGTTGTTATTTTAACAATAACCGGAATTTAGAATACTTTCAGTTTTGTAGATGCTCTATATTCTATAATAATCATGATGATGAAATTATACTTTGTATGTAATTACAATATATACACTTATGGTTGTATGGTATGTTGTAGTAGGGGGTAGACGTGATTTTGAGCTCTCAGTAAACTGGACTTATCTGTGGACTTATTGTGTTGCTTGTGGATATATTTATATGTGCATGTAGCTAAAAAATAGTGCTTTCGGATGGTGGTAAAAATTTAATGAAATACTTTCTAATAAACAACTAATTGATGATAACACTTTAAACAATAGCCTTCTATTATAATAACTACTGAGATATATGTGAATTTCGCTCACTAAATATGTTGTGATTGTATGTCAATTACCCCCGGGCAGCCTTTTTCAAATGTATATATAATTGTGAAAATCCTTGTATAAACATAATTTACAATGGAGTACGAACCATTATTGAATAGTGACAATACTGAAGTAAAAGTACCGGTACATGAAAATGCGGATTTAAATCAGGGTGATCAATCATCACAAGAAAAAATGACCGAGTACAACAAATTAGTGTCAACGTTTAGGGACCTGCCTACTGAAATGTTTGTGACTAGAATATTGAAAGAATATTCCAACTGTGAAGCAAATCTTAATAGAACTAGATACAATTTATTCGATAAATTGAGACAGAATGATGATTTTCCATTCGATCAACAGACTGACCTTAAACGTCGTGTGGCATCCAAGAAAGGTGAACCTGTCACCGTTAAACTGGCGCATGATGTTCATACGTTATTGTGTGTACTAGAAGGAGACGAATATTCTTTAATAAAAGATATATTGAGTACACGATCTAGACAGACTCATAGTGTATCAACGCTTAACTTTGAAATTAAAACACCAGTACGCTCTATGAGACAAAATACAAGTATAAATATTGATTCACCTATACAGACAACCCCTGTGTCATTAGCTAGACCAGTGCTCGACAAAACTAACTCTTGTAACTGTATAAATGAGTTAAAATTACTAAGAGATACCATGAGTTCATTACAAAGTGAAATAGTTATGATAAAACAGTCAAATATTGCCACTGAACAACTTAGATGTAAACAAATCGCTGAGATAAAGAACACATTGTCAGCTGTCAAAGACGATATAATCCTATGTCGGGATAGCATCCTTAAGGACATGACAACATTAAACAATGCATCTTCAGCATTAAACGGAAGTTACTCACATAAACTTAACAATCTGTGTAAAAAAGTGCATGATCTGGAAACATTTATCGACACAAATTCCGTAGTAGCCATTCACAAAATTCCTTCAGTTGATAATACATGTCAAAACAGTATAACTGATGATGGATCCAATCAAGCAAGTGTCTTACTAGATAAATCAGTGACTCAGTGTTATAATGATGATCAGCACCATAAACACCACGTAGATACAGTTGATATCGGTGTTCAATGTGACTTACTCACACCTGTTGAACCTCAGTACACCTTGAATAGATCCACGGCTATACAAAAAGATATACAAAAAGATCGATTAAAAAATACCGACTCAAACAAACTGTACTGCAATAATGGTCTCAACGAGATACATTCATCTGACCTGAATGAAATCCCTGTCAGAATTTCCTCTCGTTCTATCAACGAAGATACTGAAGACGAAGAATTCACTACATATGTTAAACGTAAAACGAAACGTTTCTTTGTAAATGGTTTCAAACAGACAATTACTGAAGATAAAATACGGAAATATGTGTCGCGTAGGGGACCAAAAGTTTCAACTATCCGCATATTTCCAAAAAAGCGCTCTGAAGACGAAGTGATTATTCGTTTGAATGTGGAGCCAGACGCAAACTGTGATAAACTACTCGATGTTAGTTTCTGGCCAACTGATGTATACTGCACAGAATGGCTATCACGTAGACAGCTATCTAACAGACATAACAATCACTCTACCAACTATGACGCCCCACCACGTATGCGACACTCACACATGTATGATACTAAGAAAAAGGATAATAACCATAGGTCGACCAATGGATGGGGGAACATGTTCGATCAACTAGAATCTTGGGATCAAATAGAGTAACTATTTACAACTGAACAGTACGATTCAATATGGAACCTTATATAATTCTCATTCTAATTTTCGTAATGTTATTTAACTGTAACTTATTTACTTGGAATACTACAGGTTTTATGACCAGTTGTGGCTACCTGTGTGACGCACTTGATTTGTATAAAATTGACTTTGTAGGTATATCCGAGCATTGGTTGTATGAACATGACATGTATATTTTAAACTCTATCCATAGTGATTTTAAAGCGTATGGTGTATCTGATAAATCGCTATCAATGCCAAGCAATAGACGTGTAGGTAAAGGTGGTGTGGCCATCATGTGGCATATTAGATATGACAATTTTGTTACACCTATTCCGATCGATGATGATCGTATTATAGGTATACAATTCCAGTATGCTAAGAATCAATATATGTTTGTATTTCAGGTTTATCTCCCTTGTAGTAACCACTCTGTTTATGTGTATAAAGACTATATTGATAAACTCTATAATTTATGGTGCCAATATCATGAGCAAGGAATTGTTATTTTCATGGGAGACTTTAACTCTAAACATGTATCTGTAAAGAAGTCATCTAGAGACAAGCATTTCACTGATTTCATAGAAGACACTGGTTTATCTCCAATCAATAATCTTGATATCTGTTTAGGTGCCAGTGACACATTTGTATCATATGACAATAAGGTTCATTCATGTATCGACTATATTCTTATACCCACTGAAAAGACATCATATGTTTCATTAGTTGAAGTCATCGATGACGACTCATTAAATGTCTCACGTCATCGACCAATAAGATGTGAGTTGACCTTACGAGGAAACATAAATCGGACAGACAACACGACAGCGCCACCGTTTATTAATTGGAGCAAAGTTAGTGATCATGAAATTAAATTGTACAAAAATATTCTTGACAATGACAGTGACCTAAAACACATGACCAATGTTGAATTACAAAGTACCATGGACATTGATATATACTATCATAATCTTGTTCGTTGCTTAAAGAACGGCACATCAAAAAGTATCCGTAAACGTAAATTTAAACATCACTTGAAACCCTATTGGTGTGACGAACTTACAGAGCTGAGCAAAGAATTGAAACGCCTGCATTCTGTATGGACCATTTGCGGTCGACCTCGCAACTATGGTCATTCGTCGTTTTCTAATTACAAACGGGCAAAACGCCATTTTAGAAAGTGCCACCGACGCCACGTAGCGAACTTTATGAAACAACAGGATGACAAAATTGACCACGTGGCAGAAACAGACATCAATCAATTTTGGAACTTAGTAAACAGGCGTAGAAATAATCAATGCAACAAGCAGGGATCTGAGATGGTGTTTGACAATATTACATACAGAGACACTGACTCTATAACCAATCAGTGGAAGCTTTATTTTGAGAAGCTGTATACTCCACAGAACAATAATTCATTCGATGATTCCTGGAAAACGACAGTGGAGAATTTTGTGTCAACATTTGACTTACAAATTGAAAATAATTTAAGTTCTTGTGTGCAATTGACTTTAGACAATATTAAACACTCTTTATCTAAATGCAAACGCAATAAAAGCTGTGGTACAGACGCCATATACTATGAACATATAATTTTCGCGAATGACTTGACTCATCAAGCTTTATGTAACTTATTTAATAAAATGTTACGTTACGGATATGTGCCCACAGAAATGAACAAAGCGGATATTGTTACCATTCATAAAGGCCACAACAAACGGCGCGATGATCCGAACAGCTACAGGGCCATTTCGTTGTCATCATGTGTGCTCAAATTGTTTGAAATGGTACTGCTTGATAAAATGGAAACGCAAATACTGTATAATATCAATACCCAACAAGGCGGGTTTCAGAAAGAGCTAGGTTGTCTCATGTCGTCCTTCGTATTGAAAGAGAGTATTCTATATGGACGTGAAAATAAAAGCAAAGTATTTGTAGCTTTCCTTGACGCTCGACAGGCTTTTGATCGAGTCTGGCATAGCGGACTCATGTATAAACTCATTAAAGCCGATATTAAACTTCATTTCTACAAAGTTATTCGTCACATGTATTCCACTATGACAAGCCGTGTACGAAACCAAGGTTTTATCTCGGACTGGTTTCCTATCCTTCAGGGTACCAGGCAAGGCGGATGCAGTTCCCCCATATTATATCTATTGTACATCAATGAACTTATTAATAAATTACAATCAAGTAATTTAGGCATCTGTGTTTATGACCAAAATATATCAAGTCCAACAGTCGCCGATGACATGCTGCTGATATCGTTTTCTAAGTCTGGTCTTCAGACAATGTTAAATATGTGTGACCAGTACTCAAAACAATGGCGGTATTTGTACAACCCGTCAAAGTGCTCTGTAGTGGTTTTTAACGAGACAGAGCATGAATACAACAAACAATGTAGACAATGGTATCTGGGTGACAACCTTATAAATGAAACTGAAAATTATGTGCATCTAGGAATACACTTAGATAAATATATGAATAACATAACAAACATAAACGAATCGAGTAAAAAACTGCGATGTACTTTATTGAGTGTTATGAGTAATACATTTTATAGTACAAGTCTTAGTCCAGCAACCTGGAGAACTATTCATAAGAATATAGTATTACCAAAATCTTTGTATGGATGTCCACTATGGAATAATGTACCCAGCTCGAGCATGCTGACTTTAGAACGATCACATCGATATTGTGTTAAGCTTATGCAAAGACTCCCAAGTTATACAGACACTGATCTATCATTGTGCTTACTGGGGGTATCAAATATAGAAACTGAGATCAATCATCAAAAACTCCAATTTCTGGGGCAACTTTGTCGCCTTCCAACCAAATACCTGGCGAAGAAAATCTTTCTTAATAGACTAACTCATTATATCAACGACGAGAGGCAAGTCCTTGGTTTTATCCCAGATATTATGAGGTTATTAAATATATATGACTTAACTGAATACCTAAACCTATACATTAAAACCGGATCATTCCCATCAAAATATCAATGGAAACATATTTTAGCCAGACATGTTTTGAATATTAATACTCGTGAACAATTGAACAGAATTCACAATAAACAACCGGAAATGTCCAGTATTTTACGTGAAAATCGTCCCTGTATTTTTTGGACAAAAATTAGGACGGCCCCAGAGAAAAGACATTTTTATATGTGCGCAGTTAATACACTCGCAAAATTGACGTCATGTAGTATACCTGCACTGTGCTCAAAATGTAAACTAATGACTGATGACATTACTGTACATAATATATATCACTGTACTTCATACAACACTTACAGACTTAAAATGTGGACTGACCTATTGGACAGAATGGGTATCATTGATTACTCTATATTAATACATAAATCTATGAAAAGTCAATGTATGGAACTCATTACCGGACACAGTATGGACGTTGACAGTATATCAGAGGCTCAACAAATATTTATATTATACTTACAGCGATTAACATAAGCTCAATACAAAATGTAATTCGTTGTATTTATATAAACAGTAGTATTTATCAGTTTGTAAAAATTATCTTGTTCTGTTTTGTTTAGCTGTATGGGATGCATGCACCAACCCCGCTGATGTACATGAATATGGCAATCTATCCTTTATTGTCCATGAGTACTAAAGTATCGTTATGTTTGAATTACTTTTTAAAATCATTGAGGATGATGTATGCATTGATTACAGATGTATAAAGCCGAACAATACATTTATGCACATTCCTGTTCTTGTAATTTTGTATATATGCCATTGTATTGTATGTTTTTTTTTCATTTAATGTAATTGATTAATATGTACATGTTCTTTGCTCTCCGATCTCGGAGGTAATAAAAGTATATATAAATAACAACCAATCATATGTTAGTCTCTATAATTAAGTAGTGTGGAAAACGATCATTTTCGATTTTATAGAATGATTTGACTCGCCGTAATCAGGAATCAAACCCGAGTCGCCAAACTATACTATGCAGTACACTTACCCCAGGCCAAGTACAAAATTAAAGAAGTTATTAATATATGGACCATAGAGATTTGCTAATCTATATGTTTAAATCATGTGATAATTAAGCGGTTTTAGAATTGATGATTTTGCCGTCTTGTTTTAGATGATATACGATGGTTTGATGTTTTGTGCCGTGTATGCTATATTTCAAATGGCAAGCTGTACAAAACATTCGAATATATTTAACTTCATCAGTACATATGCCGTAAACATATACTTTTATATTATTACATTCTAAATATATATTCGCATACATTATATTTTCTCAGCCTATCTTAGTTTTGTTTCATATATATTTGATTACAGGACAGGCGCTGTAATTAACATTATAAATATATTAGAGTCACTGATACCCAACTACTTACTTTTAAACGTAAACAGCTACGGTTGATTGCTGGGCTCTATCCCACAACTTTATACCAGTAAAACTAACAGTGAGATTTACCACTTTACAACGGAGGTGAAATATATGTTCAATTTCATTATCATTTCTTATCTAAAAATGGTATACGTTGCATAATTAGTTTTCTTTAGTTGTCATCGTTCATAAATGCAGACAATGACGCCTATTCGAAATATTCATTTATTTAAGAGATAACAAATAAAGCTTTTTAGTTTTATTCAGTAAAAAAGTGAACTACTTTTTTAACAAGCATCCGATGATGCAACAAATTTGACGCGCGTGCCTGTATTTTTTTGTATTTTTTAAATTGGGTTTAACGCCGTATCAACACATTTTATGTCATTTTGAGGCGTTCAGCGCACCTAACTTAGCTTTCCTGGGCCCTTTCCCATAACCAGTACTCACGTATCCTTTCATAAGGCCGCAAACTTCTCCATGTACCATATTAATGGAGGCATACCCAACTTTTAGACCCATCGAGATTTTCGCTTTATGATACAGCCATATAGCTCTGATTGTAGATACGTCTGTTTTGCGATGATTTAATCTACAAGCCGTGGCCCCATGTTGTGATCGATGAGATAAGATAAGGATCATAGGTCACGATTTCAAGTCATATCAGGGGATTGATTAAATCCGTTGTAGACAAATGTTTCATATTGTCCATTGTGCAACTAGTGTAAATTAACAGATACATGTTTCACAACTTTTAAGGTGACATTTTGTATACAATACAGTCAGATAAAACAAGAATGATGATTGAAATAATTTTTTGATGGACAATTTATGTTAGAAATGAGAATTATGTACTCATCTACCATTTGAATTTATTAATTGCCCATCTGTTAATTTAGATATGCCTTAAATCTATTTTTATAAAAGCTTTAAATTTAAATGAATAGTTTTGAAACAATATTCAAATCTCATCGTTATCGTTTAGCCGCCATTAACTATTCTCTTGTTTCGTCTGCCGCTTTATTTTACTTGGACTAAAATAACCATGCATTAACTAAAATGCCTATGCATTAATTTGTATAACTGTTTCATTTCATATTTCTCCTTTTTAATACAATCGTTCTTCAATGATCTGTAATTTCAATGAATTAACTTTTAAATTAATATAATTGTAGAGGTAAACTAAAAACAATTGATGTATTTCATTTATCCTTATGCCGCAAGAACAAAGTAATATGTTCATGATACTGTTTTCAGTAATATGTATAGTCGAGTAAATCTTTTCGAACAATAATTCTTTCAATAAATAGATCAATTATATGAATGTATTTTCTAACTTGACTAGAATCTTAACACTTTTATTATAATTATTTCAGAACCTTTATTACAACATCATTTGACAGATACAATTACATGTTTATATACAAAGAGTTATCAGTAAAACAGAGACGGGAAGGTTATCCTGTCATAAAAGTGTACCCGCTGTGCCTTGCTATACACAGTGTATTATACATTCACACCAGGGGTCCATAATCCGATAGCGCACACTATGAATTTAAGAAAAAAAATACTTAAAATGCAAAACTTTTGGAAAATAGTTCAAATGGGACCAAAACTTCATTAAGATATTTTAAATTTAAAAAGTGCTCCGAAAACTAGAAACATACGTCATTTTCATGTCATTTGCACACATTTGATCAAAGAACCGGAAAGGCTTTATTTTTCAACATATATTAGGATGAGTATTCATTTCCCTTCTTTGTTTATAGTAACGTGAATAATCAAATAAAACCTTAAAAGGGACCAAAACTTTACAATTTTACAAAAAAATAAAAACAATCAAATGAAAGAAGACAGTTTAAACTTTTTTGCATCATTTGCACAAAATTGATACCTAAAAAAATAAAAGAGTTATGACCGTTCAAATAATTTTCCCCTATACTTTTCTATTGAAAATCTAATATAGACTTGGGATTATGTATGGGCCTAAAAGTTGGACATGGAAAATTGAAATAATTGTCAAATTTTTATGGAAGGGTATAACCTCTTCTGGATTCCAAATCACGGCGCGCTACCAACTACGCTATCAACTCGGGGTGCACATGCCTGTACATGACGTGCTGTCTCCTCAGTAAACAGCATAGTTTAGAACTATCGTAAGATATAATGACCTGAAACCACTTATCAATTAATAGCAAGTATTAAAGTGAATTCATAACTAAAAAATGAATAGCTTTTTGCATAAAGTTAATATATAAAAACCTCGTTTTTAAGTTTAGCGCTTTGAAGCGCTAAACTTATTACCAGCATCTCACAGCAGTTTCAGGTTTTCCCAACACAGGTCATATAAAAGTAGTTCTGTTGAACTCTATTTTTACCACAACCACTAAGTTTTCCTTCATATTATGTACGAATTGTCTCTCTTTTACGAAATAATAGACCAAAATACATCATTTGGAACATGAAATCATTTAAAATATGCTTTCCCAAAGTTTTCATTTTATATTGGGCAACTTTCACGAGGCGAGCGCTGATATGCTACAAAAATCGCTTTCAAAAAGCGCTAGCTAGCGACAGCCTTATGAAATGTGCCCCTTGATATGAATACGCGCAAGGATATCGAACTACTTTTCTATGACGTCACTTAACCCACGGAGAGGAACGAAGTTGCCGGAAAGAGTCGAACTCTATTAAAGATGTCTGCCACCTGAACTGTAAAGTCAACACAATGAAATTATCGAAGGATTCCGTGAAATTAGACGAAATTATCGATATGCATTCGATCGCGATTTATTTGAATAATATTGAATAATACTGAAAGTTGCATTGACGCTTACCATACAATGAAGCTTTAGAAATAATCATATAATGTATCATGCATGAATTGTATCAAGCTTCCACCTGATTTACTGGAGAATCTTGTTGTTACAAGTGTATTATCCTACAAAGTGTTACGGCACTTACCTGTGCTGTGGGTTGTTAACATTATGGGAAGACGGATATGTAATTATAAGCTGCCCGAAAGCTCAGAGCACTCGCCCTGTAAGCGAGAGGTCCTGGGTTCGAGTCCCAGTTAGCCTGCATATTTTTCTACCCTGTGACATTTTGCGCCCAACGTGGGACTGTGGCAATTACTTGGTCAATTGAGAAACGCTTGTAACAAAATAAATGCTCCTTAACTGGCCTTGAATTCTGAAACTCCAGACGTTTTTCCAGTATGTCACGACACTCACCTGTACACATTATGGGAAGAAGGATATTTAAGCGCTCGGATAGCTCAGTCCGGAGAACACTCACCCTGTAAGCGGGAGGTACTGGGTTCGAGTCTCGGTCAGGCAGTATATTTTTCTTACCCTTAAATACAAGTGCATAGTGCACCCAAGTGCAGACTTGATTGAGCTACTCTAGTTACTCTTCTAGCGCCTTTTCCTCCCAAGGACAATGAAGGGATGCAGAACAGGTACTCACAGTGAACTGATCTGGCTTACGGTCATTTCTCCACTAACAGGAATGAATTGAACCTGTGGCCTCTTTGTTGCCTGACATATACTCAGTTGATAATAATGTATACGCATTAGTTGACATGAAAGATTGCTGTATATCCATATATGCAGCCTTGTTTAAAACTTATCACATTGTTGTCTTAATTTCAGAAAAATACTTTGAAGTTTGTATGAATACAAATCAATAATGACAAATATTGCTTTAATAGAAATATTGCATTAAATAGTGATAAAACTTAGTGATAGCCCACTATTTCAGAGAAAATTGATAACCGGCTTGTATGAAGTGTAATGCAAGTTATGGTACATAAACTTAACCATTATATTGAGCTGTTACAATTTTCATTTTAATCACTTACGCACTAATTATGTTTTCCAGGGTGCAAGCCACATGCTGAACTAGAAAAAGTAAATTATAAATTCTTGTGAAAGACGTTAAACAGTTGTCTCCAGCAGAACCGACATGTGAATTGGAAGCCTTTCAAAAAGTTATATGTGATTGGGTTCCAAAACCCAGTCATTTGTCATGCACTCAGCAATGGAAGCAAGGTAATGCAATTTGTAACTCAGTACTTATAACTTGCAAGAGCTCTAAGATACTGATTTTAAGATCTGTAGTTTTGTAATACACGTATGAAACATTAAGATTTTGTGTTTGATTAATTGAATTTGAATGCTTCTAAATCCTGTCTGGCTAGCTCAGTGGGTAACGCACAAGTCTACTTATCGGCAATGCCTTAAAGAGGTCGTTGGCTGTATTCTTTATTGACACATTTTTACGCAGAGCTTGGTAAGGAATCAATGTTTATTTTTCCTCCAACCGCTGATTCTAAATCAAGATAGGCAGTTATCAGTCAACAACGGAAAAATGCACCCTTGACTGGTCAAAATCCTAAGATTCAGATTTCAAGGAAGGGCCGGGAGTTGACTGACCCTTGATTTTTGCTACAGTTTGCTACAAATCTAACAAAAACATGAGAATGTTTCTAGTATAAATGAATTGCAATGCTAGCTGCATGGCTAGCTCAGTTTGTAGCACGCAAGTCTACTGATCGAGGGGTCGTAGGTAAGATTCTCAGGCTGGGCATACTTTCGTGGAACTTGATTATGAAATTATTGATATGGCTATTTTCCCTCCTACCTCTGATTCTAAATCATGTAGGACAGATGTCATTCACTGACTAAAGTATGCGCCTAGTAGTTGGTTACCAGCTAAATCCAGAGATTTATCCTTTCCAGGAGGAGTTAGTATGTGGACTGACCGTCATTATATGAACTATACAAAGTGTTGCTAAGGTGTGAAATCCATCAACAACAAATTTTATTGCTTGTTAGTTTGTAAATAAGTTCCATGAAAATGTAGAACAAAAAGCCTGCAAATAATCTGTGTAAAACACATTATTCTTGTCAAAGACAGGGATTGTCATATAAACACCAATTTGCATTCTGTGCTCTATGTTCTCCAGCAAACCTAATCAGAATGTAGGTGTCAGGTATGATACAGAAAGCCAGATAAATCAGTTCTGGCCTTGGATTATCTAATATTCATAGGTTGCGACACTGTTTTTTATAAAAAACTAGATGAATTTACTTTGTGTCTTGTTGATTTAGGTCCAAGATTGCTGCTATGCATTGGAATGAAAATTCTAGAAGGCAATGTAGTGAAAGAAAAGGCGGGAAGAATACGTACAGCATTTCATATCCAAAGGTAAGAATTGGTGATGCCATTGTGAAGGAAGAAAAACCTGAGCAAACTTTACCAATGTATTACTTTTGTACGTCTGTTTGAAAAACGGGATATATTATGTTATGATGTTGTCTCTTTGTCTGTGGACAGTTGCTTGTCCGGATGATAACTCAACAAATGATGTAGCTAGATTCTCCAAATTTCATGTGGATAGCCCTTGGGTAGAGGGTGTGCCCTATTGATTTTGAGACCCCAGGGTCAAAGGTCAAGGTCACTGGGACTTAAAATATAAAAACTTTGTCCGGATATTAACTCAACAACTTTTGTACCTAGGTAAACAAAGTTGTATGTGAGAGTAGCCTATGTGTCAATGATGTACCTTATTGGTTTGAGGCCCCAGCGTCAACGTTCAAGATCATAGGGACATCATATGGAACAATTTTTGTCCGGACGATGGCTCAACCACTTCCTAGGTTCACCAAATTTTATGAGTGGATAGCCCTTTGGTATAGATAATAGAATGTGCCATATTGATTTTGAGACACCAGGGTTAAAAGTCAAGTTCACTGGGACTAAATTTGTATGAAAAGTTTGCTCTTACAATAACTCAATAACGACCTAGGTTCACCAAATCAAATCATGGAAGACACAATTACTTGGAGACATTGTATAAGGATTTTTAATAATGTTAGATTTTCATATTCAAAATATCTGGATGACTTCCAGCACAACTAGTTGAATTCAAATTTTAATATATATTTACACTTACTAGAATTTAGTCTGAACATGCTTGGCATAGTTCTTAATGAATTTGTGAGCACAATTTCTGTAAAGATCTATATGTGTTAAAGTTTAAACTGGGTGTATTTAATGAAGTAATGAATATAATAACAATTATATTACTCTCCATATTTACGAGATTGCACTAATGAATAACAAGTTTTAATTCAATTTTGTGCAAATAGCTAACATCATTTAGACTGTTTTTGCATTCAATCATACAAGACTGTTTAAATTACAAGGGTGAAAATAAAAACTTAATTTCACCATTTTCGGACAAATTATACATTGATTTCAATCATTTTTTTCAATTCATCAATGTTCTGTCAGCTATGTCTGTCATAAAGATGTAAATCAAAATAATAAAATCAACTTAGTTAATTGTCTGAAAGACATAATACGACATTTATGGATGCTAGTCATCTATAAAACATGATAATGCTGCAGAATTAGTTGAATTCAATGTCAAATAAAGTAAAAAAAAATCAGAGCTATTTTTCCTTTTTCTTACGTGTCACACAGTATACTTACTTATGGAGGGTAGTGTATGTTTGGTAAGGTTGAGTTATTAAAATATGCTATTTGAATTTAAAATGCTTTGTCTTCATATAATGTTTCATTCTTTCTACTCCTTGTAGCCATGATAATCAAATAAGTGTTGTACTTAGTTGCCCGGCTATCTCAGTTGGTAGCATGTAAGTCTACTGATCGAAGGGTCGTGGGTTTGATTCCCGTGCGGGGCGTTGTCAGTCAATGACAAAAGTATGCGCTTAGTAGTTGGTTAACACATAAATCCAGAAATTTAGCCTCTCTAGGAACAGTGAGTAGGTTGACTGTCCGCCGTTATATGACCTATACAATGTGTAGCTACGGCGTCAAAACCAACAAACAAAAAAGTAACAAATGTTAATGTTGTTGATTGATAAAGAATCTAATTTTTAGTTTGTTTGTTTGTTTGGGTTTACGGCGCATCAACACAAAAAGGTCATATCGCGCCGAAAGCAATCAATGATACTATTATTTCAAACGAAATTAATGATGTAAAGCTCTATATCTTATTATAAACATTTATTTCTTTCAAAAAGTAAAGTATCGCATTTGATGGTACAGATTCAAAAAGTTCTTTAAGTGAGTTTACTTAAATATGTTCAATCTTGTGGCGAATGCTTTTCTTCGAAGCTTACATATATACCAAGAGAACTGCCGATGTTTCATGTGATTTACTTGTATTCATTGCATTTAGGTTGTGGTGTATCCACATTAATATATTTCCATCAAAATAATAAGGGACTTTATTCAGTTATTTCCCCTTGTATACTCTCAAAATAGGTAGGTCCAATTAGTTGGATTACTCGGATTTTGCCCTTACTTTTCAATGTCAATTTGCCAATATTAAACTTAAATAACTTTTTTGTAAATCATTTAATTTCTTTGAAATTCAAGCTCAGTATTTTTAGGGTAAAGAACTATCTAAATTTTATCACTTCGGTTAATATCTTAATTAACAAGAAAGATATTAGATGAAATATTTTGATATCCTTACATACGACTTCAATGATAAAATCCAAGGATACCAACTGTAAGGACCTATTTACCAATTGGATTGCTTCAGATTTTATCAGGCAAAGATAACTGACTAAAGTCCCTAATTATTCGTTTCGTATTTCCATGTTGGGTCAAATGAATATTTAGCTAAGTAGACACATAACATGCTAGTGATATATATTTATTCAAATTGGTTCTCTGCACTATTTTAATTTAACTATATTGCTAAATGCAGTTGAGCCCAAATTTGAAAGCGCTAAACTTCAGCGCTTTCAGCGCTTTGATTATTCTCATGTCGTATTTTTGTAAAAGGAACAATATCCGTTTCCATAGTGACGTTACGTAAAACTTTGGAAAATATAATTTTCAATATCTAGAATCTTATATCTATGCGTGCACAAAATATCAAAATTCTGAAAAGTATTACGATTTTTCCGGTAGTATTTATCATCCTTGAGTTAGCGTCAACGTCGAAATTCCTGACCAAAATGACTAAAAATGAAAACTTTAAAAGTTTTTTTCGACGTTTTCCGACCGTTAGACATATATATCAATTTTATTTCAAAATATCATTTCTTTCATAATTTACAGTCAAAATATTAAACAAATTGATACCCTTACCGAACTCGTTTTGAGCTATAGGCAAAAATGTGGCGTTTTTTATGAAACTTTTAAA
Source organism: Mactra quadrangularis (assembly GCA_025267735.1). NCBI lineage: Eukaryota > Metazoa > Mollusca > Bivalvia > Venerida > Mactridae > Mactra > Mactra quadrangularis. Next base: position 7,243,193 of record CM046301.1, on the reverse strand, counting down.
CGTCAATTTTCGTGTGTATCTAGACAAAATAGGGCCTGATAGGAAAACTACTCGACGTTTTTACAAAATTTTGTGTTCTGTAGATTGTGTAAAGTATTGTCATAGTAATTGTGTAACATATAAGCGAAAAGTATTTAAAATTAGGTAAATATTAACGTATTTAGCACTCTAAGCGGCAAAATGCACGTGCACAACGTACGGCCCATATAAGTATAGTATATGACGTCATGACGTCAAAATAATGACGTTACGTAAAAAATCAGTCTTCATACAAAAAGCCCTCAAAATTTCATTCAAATCGGCGTACTTTCACTTTTTTCGAAAGGAAAGTGTTCAGGTACCTTAAGTCAAAAATGAAAAGAAATTGAACCAACGTTACCCCAAGTTCATTTTAATCTTTACACCCGTTGCTTTCTTAACATATTCTAAAAATGTAAAAATGTTTTCATTTAATTTTATTTGGAAATGCAGCCTTTTAAAGGTTCTATTAGAAATATTAATGGCTTTCAATTAGTATCACCTTATTTCTATCTGAATATCACCATTCAGACAACAAAAATAGGCATAGTATATATTAACTATAGATTATGTCTTTGAGGGCTACTTACAGTAAGTTCCACGTCGCAATATAACAGCTTCTGTTTATCAACTCTTATTCCTTTGTCCTTCTCTATTTCCTTTTTCAACTGTAAGATAGACATGTTCGCATCATAGCCAAGGCTAATGGATTCTCCGGTTAATAGAGTAATTGTTAGCCTCCCGGACATTTGCATTGGGTGAATGTTAACAGGTGAGGTGTCTTCCTCTTCGACAATGTATTCTTTGAACATTTCCTTTAGAATACATTGAAACCATTTCATTTTTAGATTATCTTTCTCAACATTCTTATTACATCCTGGGTAAGGACATTTCGATGTTTCCCCCACACTGTTAACCACACACTACAATACAAAACAAAAAAATATTACAACTGCAGACATTTAGACACTTCCAAAGCAAAAACAATATGATACATAACAATACATCTATGTAATCATTTTGTAATATTATAATCAGGAAAATATTGGGAGAGAGTATCTCTTATTTTTCTGAATATATAGCATGACACAAAACTAGAAGTTAGTTTGGAAAGATATTCTCTGATTGGCTATCTAGAAAGTGTGTAGGGAAAACCAGATCTGGGTCGGCATAACTATGAACCCTATACATAAAGGGTTTATATAGGGTCCTTAATAAGACTCATTTAATAAGACTCATCCCACCTAAGTCCTGAAGATTTAGATGACTCATTAGTTCAGTTGCATTTGGGTAAGTAAGTTATTAGTAATATTTCAAATGAAAAAAAATCTTCAAATGACCATTGATCAAATAGCTAGGCTTCATATAAATAAATAATAGGCAGTGGCTAGAGTTATCAATTTTCAAAATGACGCGTTTAATGACAGTGATTTTGTCATTGTTTTGAATAATCACGAATATAAACATATATTTTATGTTTGAAAGTTGAAACATATCATAATGCTCCCGTATTTCTCTAGCATTGCCTAGAAGAAATGTCTAGAGTTACGACACACCCGGTACATGACATTTACGGGAATATTCAATTAAGAATTACAAAAGGAGAAAAGCAATTTAGCACTTTACATACTATAGTTGCTAAAAGAAGTTTTAACTAATAGAAAAGGAAAATATTGGTCTAGATTGGAATTGAATGATTTATGGCAGTATCGGGAAAGAAGTTTTGCCAATGAGTCCGTGTCTCGCCCCGTTGGAATTTCAATGGGACATGTTCTTAACTTATGACACATTACTCAAAATTTATAGGACAACAAACTATATCCGGAATTCAATTATTTGAGTTTTACCTGTGATACAAAAAATGTCATCGTCGTTACAAAGAACAATAGGATTTAATCCATATACATGTATTTAGTTTGTTTCGGCGAAATAATAATTTGCTGAATACTATCTCCTGACAAAATGTCGCATTTAGAAGAGATTGTCAAGGAGAAAAATGACCTGTTACAATTTATCTTGTATAGTGAGAGAGTTAATAATGTACTAAATGAACAATCTTGAAGTGAACACGTGTGTTGATAAAGGAAAAATAAATAATATTACAAATAGTAGTTCATACCCTTAAACATAGTAGAGCTGGGTGTTGACATTCCTCAGTGATATTCTCAGGAGCAAATTCATCCGGCAATTTTTTTACTTTACACTTCCTACATTCCATGATTCTGGAAAATAGTAAACTAGTTTGATACCTAAAGTAAATTTGCAGAGTTAAAATGAAACTACGTGTAGCAACATGCCTTTTTTTATCTATATTACTATATCATACATGTCAGGGATAAGGTTGAGTACTCCATCGGCTGCCGTGTGAATCATTTCCTGTATTATTATGTAGGAATCGCGCACTATGGGGTAGGTTTCTCTGTAGTGATCCATCATGCGTGTACGTTATTACGATCAGTGCAAATCGTAAAAGAAATAAATTTTAGAGGTGGAAAGGTTTTTACGGTTATTACAGACATCCATGTCTCTGGTTAATTATATTAGAATTGTTTGTATTACATGATAATAACGAATGCGCAAAGTAAGACCTTCAATGGGACTGTGTCAAAACAGAATTTACCAAAAATCATATTATTTGGCCAAATATAATGACGATTAGTTTCAAACAAACGTGACTTCTATAGTCCGAATGTATCCAGTGAGTAGTTACTGCATTTATTTGTTTTTAGTTTTTTTGGAACATTCCTACTAATAGGCAATAATTATAAATGTATTATACTTAATCATTTAATATGACTCTGTGATTGTGAGGGTAAGATACCTCAATTGAAATGCATTGCTTTTGTTACCATGGATTTAAATGCTACTTGGTTTTGTTACGGTAGAAGGAATGAAACCAGCAACAAACTATAATTAACTTATAGATGTTTATTTAACTACAGAACTGTATAAAAAGTTACAAACATAAAATATACAATAGTAAATAAAACCTGAAGTCCGTAAGTTTCGACAGTTCACTAATCCTGGTTAAAATCCAACGTTGTTAAATATCCAATTTTATAAGTATTCCGAAATTTAAATACAATTTTAAATGTAAATTTTATAATTTAACTATTCCCATAATTTAAATCCAAATATAGATACGAATGCAATAATCCAAATATTCTATCACTGTGTCTGGTTATATTTATGAACACCCAAATAGTAGACGTCTAATGACTCTAAATGAATGACTAACTAAAGGTTTACTAAATCTGTTGTTGTTCTAACCCAGGATCAGACACCCTTATATACTTGATCTGACAGAACATTCTAGAATATTATACAATTTATCAAAATAGAAGCAGACAGAACATTCCAGAAAATTAGAGAATTATCAACATTGTAATTAGAAGAAAAATCTAGAATGTTCCGTAATGTTCCACCTTTGACAGAACTTTCCAGAAATTTATAGAATGATCTCAATAATAAAAAAAACAAAACAGAACAATCTGGAAATTTATAGAAAAATCAAGTTGGTTACATAATAAAAGGTACAGTCTAGAATGTTCCACAGGACTGAAACAAAACATGTAACTTTTCATACATTGTAAACAATAAGAGCAATTTGGAAACTTCCAGAATATTCTAATCAAAGATAATTATCACATCATGTACATAACACTTCCCCTCTTAAGGAAAAAGAAAGATTTAGAAATAAATCCTTTTTTTAACTTGTTACAACATTAGAACACAAATAAAATAATATAATTATAAACATATATGACAATCAAGTAATAACAACACAAATTTAATTAAACAGTATTAACAGAAATAATTCAAGAAAACTAACTGTAATGTAAATCCTCATCAAAACATCAGTAACTGTTTTTCTATTTAATATGTTTAATGTCAATGTAAACTTCTATCCTAAGGTTGGACCATGAATATGTTTTTGTCACTAAGTTCACTTTCTGATATCTATGCACATTCTGTATGTTCCATCAGGTTTTGGTACAAGAATACATGGTGAGCTATAATTGCTCTTACTAGGTTCAATGAAGTCATAGTCCAGTAAATATTGTACTTCCTTTTTGAGATATTGTTGTTTCAAAGGATTCATTCTGTACGGGTGTTGTTTTATTGGTTTAGAATTTTCAATTACAACATCATGTTGAATTTTGTCAGTTCGTGTGGGAATATCGGGAAATAAATGTTCAAATTCATATATCAAATGTCTTAAGTCCTCCTGTTGAAGTGGATCCTAGTGAGATAACTTCTTGTCGATATTTCTGAGAATGTCAGAGTTTTCAAGTTTACACGGACCAGGATCAGACTTATCACAATTGGTTTTGAAATAAATGAAGAGCTATCTCTGTCAAAATATTCCTTTAACATGTTTACATGACACATTTGTTTTTGTTTACGCCTTCCAGGTATGTTAATAATGTAATTAAGATCACTGACCTGTTTATCAATAGTATATGGGTCAAATTATCTAGCCTGAAGTGGTCTACCAGGAATAGGCAAAAGAGCAAGGACCTTGTTACCTGGATTAAAATTCCGCTCAAAGACATTTTCATCATATCTTTCTTTCATCCTCTTTTGTGATGTTTTAAGATTTTACCTAGCTACCTCACAGGCCTTGAACAATTTGTCTCTAAACTTTGGTACATATTGAAGCAAGTTTAATGGGGTTTCGTTCCCCGAAAGAAATTTTTCTTTCAGGAGTTTCAAAGGTCCTCGAATATTATGGCCAAGTACTAATGGGCTGAAGCCGAGGGATTCCTGCACAGAATCTCTGACTGCAAATAGTTACAAGTAAAGCCTTCATCCCAGACTTTCTGTGTGTCAAAGCAATAAGATCTGACCATATTCTTTAATGTCTGGTGAAATCTTTCCAGAGCACCTTGACTTTCGTGATGATAGGCAGATGACCTAAATTGCTTGATCCCCAATTCATGCATGAACTGTTGGAAGATACCCGACATAAAATTTGACCCCTGGTCCGACTGGACAGATTTTGGAAGACCAACAAATGTGAAAAATTCAATTAGAGCCTTGACTATTGTCTTGGCTTTAATATTCCTTAAAAGAATAGCTTCAGGGAAACGTGTAGAAGCACACATAATTGTCAACAGGTATTCATTACCTGACTTAGTTCTAGGTAGAGGCCCCACACAGTCTATATTGATCCTACTAAATGGTTTATCAAACGCAGGAATAGGCTGTAAAGAAGCTTTTGGTATAGTCTGATTAAGTTTTCCTACCACTTGACAAGTGTGGTAAGATTTACAATACCTAGAAACATCTGATTTTAGGCCAGGCCAATAAAAATGACTTAAAATCTTGCGATAAGTTTTGTTAACACCTAGTTGACCTGACAATGGAGTTTCATGGGCTAAGCTAAGGATTTCTTGGCGGTATGATTTTGAACTACAATCTGATGATAGGTTGTCCACTCATCATCAGCTGGAACACCAGGTGGTCGCCATTTTCTCATGAGAATTCCATTTTGCTTTTAGAAAGAAACTGGAACTTGTGAAATTTCACTCTCGGATAAGGCCCTATGAAACAAATTAGAAATTTCAGGATCAATCTCTTGTTCCTGTATAAGCTGTGACCTTGACAGCATGTCATGACCTTGATCTTCTGACCTAGGTAATGAATGATCAGATGTTGATAAGTCTGTCTGAGTTTTAGGCAGACTAGAGAAAGGAGACTAGGTCATCCCAGTATTGAATGACTGACCTATGAAAGTGTCAGATAAATCAACATCTGAGGAAGGAATGTCCTTAATGGCTTTCTTTGCCATAGCTCGAGTAACTGCACACGAAGGGTATTTCCTGCTCAATGTGGTCACTAGGCTTGATCCACAAAGGTGTATCTGTTAAAAGAAGATTAACCACAACCTTATCTCCAGCTAAGTCATTGCCTAGCAACAAATGGACACCTTTGAAGGGTAAAGAAGATCTAATACCTACAGCCACTGGTCCAGTTACCAAATCTGAGGTCAAATAAACATTATGGAGAGGTACATTAGCAAATCCACACTCTACACCCTGAATAAGAACACTTGTTCCAGAAGAAGTCTTCCTTGGAGAAAGGCAGAGTATCTGCTAATATAAGAGATTGAGAAGCTCCTGTGTCTCTTAATATTTTAATAGGGGTAGGCGGGCAAGTATCACCTGAAAGTGTTACAAAACCATCTTGTATGAATGGTTCAAAAATCTCCATAACAGAGTCAGACTTGAGTTCAATGACCTTATCAATTGTATTGAGTTCAATACAAGACTGTGGTTTTGATCTTACTGTAGTGGTTTTGATCTTACTGTAGTGAGCCCAGTTGGTTTGGTCTCATTACGTTGCTGTTGCTTCCTTTTTAACGTAAAGCACTCAGAAATAAGGTGACCAGTCTTCTTACAGAAGTTGCATGGGTTGAGATGGGGAATCTGGTCCAGATGACCTAGGTTTGGGTGTATTGGATTGACTGGATATGCCAGATGAATTACCAGACGTAACCTTTGGTTGGGTGTTAGATGATGTGGCTTTGTTTTTATTAATAAAAGATACTTTGTGTGTTAAAAAATAATCATCAGATAAGCGAGCAACCTCATCTAAAGTTTCAACTTGTTTTTCATCTAAGAAAGATTTAATATCCATGTGCATACAACGTTTAAATTCTTCAACTAGCATTGATTGCCTAAGTTTATCATGATTCTGATATACTTTCTTAGAAACACACCACCTATCGAATAATTGAACTTTAGTTCTAGCAAATTCTACATGAGTTTGACTATTTTCCTTTCTACAATTCCAAAATTTCTGCCTATAAGCCTCTGGGACTAATTCATAACATTTAAGAATAAGGTCTTTAACAGTATCATATTGTGAACTATGTTCAACATTAAGTTGTGTATAAATTTCACGGGCTTTGCCAATTAAAACACTTTGTAAAAGCAAGGTCCAGTGCTCTTTAGGCCATTTTAAATTTTCAGCAACTTTTTCAAAATGTAAAAAATATTTATCAACTTCTTTTTCTTGGAAAGGAGGAACTAACCTGATATGTTTTGTGACATCAAAGTAAGAATATAATTTTACATGTGATTCTGACCGATTTGCTCTCTCTCAGATTTCTAACTGTTTCATTTCTAATTGAAATTGCACCACGATGGGATCTAATTATTAACAATCCATTCGTTTGGGTTTGGCATAGTAATTTTTGGTGATGGTGAAGGCCAAATAACTATAATGCAGTAAAATAGGTAATTTTAAATCCGGACGAATTAAAACTCGAGGACGCGATCAGACTAAAACTAGTGAGAAACAAGTTTTTTAGATTGACAATCACGTTTTGGAATGAAATCAAATCCTGGAACATTTAATAAATTGTATGCATAGTTTAGCTTAAATTTAACTTTGGCCGAACGTTGCATTTGATATATACATAAAATGAAAGGAAACTGTTTTGTCATATGTGTTTTTACAAAGTATTTCTGAAATTGACCTGACAATCGCTTTGGTATTGCTTAATTTATTTTGTAATATATTTTATTTTCATTAAAATACTGCAATCACTGAAAAACATATTTATTTGTTTCTTACCCTATGATAAAAGTGATTGAAGTAAGAATATCATAAAATTATTATAAATAGTATGGTATCTATCGGTTGTTTAGCAAATGTGGTCTTTGAAGAAGTTTGATAAGATATTCCATTTTATTTTATGCGTTCCGAGATTCCTAGCTGTTTTATTCGGATTTTGAATACCTGTGGCGTAGGTGAAAGAGCCGCCGTTTAAAATTGTCTTTGTGCAACGTCTTTGATGGGTGCTCATGTTATGATTGGTCATTAGTGGTGAAGACATTTTTTTCAAAACAATAACTGCAAATTTCAACTGATAAGGCACAAATTAAAATGGAACTTTTGAATGATGTTATCATCCTCAAATCTTTAGACATGCTGATTTCGTAGGTCAGTGTTTTAATGTGTTAGAATCATTGTTAAGTCGATTAACACATTGCCAATCTGTTAAATATTCTTTATTGTTGTTATGACCATGATTTTGCATGATTTGGTTACACAAATATTGTTTTGTTATGAATTTGAAACACACAAAGGGGTGTCAAATATGTAAATCTCCGAGGACGCAACAATTTTCATCAATTTTCATCATATAAAACTGGAAAACGTTCAGTTAGTCTGTTAACTCAGTAAAAGTACTGTGATAATGTGAAATGCATTCAAATTATTTCAGTAATCACGTAAATTGTTATTATTTCAAATTATGTTCCGTAACAAGCCCTCTATGCTCCGTAACGAAATGAATTTTCATTCTCAATGAAAGAGACATCAACATTTTTTCTTTCCACTTAAAGAAATATGTCAATGGATATTATTATAAATTGTAAAATTAAAAATATGAAAGACATACATCACACATATTTTAGATTTATGTTTCATCCTGTACCTGCACTAAAGTATGTTTTTCTTAGACACGTACCGTAACTGTTAGTGTTAAGGCCAACTTTTGCTTTTAACATGCTCAAACGATCAAAAGAGGAATATCAAAAACAATAACAGTTTTTTTTCTTCCAAAAATTATATCATATAGCATGTCAAATACTTGTTACGGAGAATAGTCGTTACGGAACAGAGGGGTTTCGTAAAAGTTTCCCTCAATAACTATAGAAGTAACAATAAATGTACGCGTTACTTGCACTTAATCACACCAATGTACGGTGGCAAACAACAATTTAATGTAAAAACACCTATACTCTCGCTAGCAACTGTCCTACGCTCGTTATAGAAGCATAATTTCTTAAATGCGACATTTAAAATTTTGAGTTTGGAGTTAATTTGTTCATTCTCCTTTGGAAAGATAAGATTCTTTGTTTCCCACGATATTTGATTCATTGTAGTATAAGTAAACGGTTTAATAAATTAAAAACAACACCTTTGGGAAAGTAAATTAACCATGCAAAAAATAGTTACAGAAAATCTTAGAATTTCATATTCGTATAAGTAAAATAGTTTTAAAATCATACAATTCACTATGCATATATTGTAAATAAATACATTTTATAAGCAATAGCAAACCTTAGCTTACTTATTTTTCAAAGCAAATATTAAAAATAGAGCTGGAGTCAGGGCATTTTTCTATTTATTGAAGATTTTGCATAGCAAATTTTTGCCAAAAGGCGTAAGTTTTTAATGTTTCTTTTGTAAAACTTTAGCAACAACAATTTAAGTTAACATTTTTCAAGTGATTATAACATTAAGTGTTGTTTCACGTTGTGTATATAGTCGTATATAACCTGTAGACACGTTTTTTTTAAATGGTAACGATTTCTGAAGAATGGCTGACATGCAAGATAAATTGGTTGTCAACATTTCATTTAGACATTTTGGTGGTAATAGATGCCATTAAGTTCTACTAAAGACAACACACCAACTTAGTAATAATGGCATCTTTTATGGGTGTATCAAATAAACAATGCTTCACTTTATAATTAACGTACATCATATATAGTTTATCAAACAATAAACATCAAGAACAGGTTATTTTTGTCCTATAAAATGTTATCTCAGCTTTTCAGTATTAAAATAAAAGAATGACAGCCAACACCATTGATAAATAATCGGACAGTGAAATGTCAATAAGTATGACCATCACAATTAGCGGTTTATGTTGTTTTCTTTCTATACATTAAAGCTCTTCTCTACCATTTACTACAAATTTTTTTGCTTGAACTGTTGACTCCAAACTAAGAGCCTCTGTAAATAAAATATAATAATAGATAACATGATATGAATTTAAACAAAGTGCAAAAAATTACTCGTAAGCTTTTAAACAGATCTAAATTATGGCTCAAGATAAGATAAAAAAAAATATCAAACGAAAAACTTAGCATATGAATAAACAAGTTAAGCCTATGACATTTAATTTAAATAAAACATGGTTTGATACATATTTTGAATGTTGATGCAAATTGATTATAGGTAAGATAACAAGATTGAAAAAAGTGACACAACTTAGCTCTGTCACACTGGCAGGGGGGCTGACACTGTCACAGTGAGGCGGGCACAGAAATACTGTCACAGTGAGGCTGACACTGAGATACTGTCACAGTGAGGCTGACACAGAGATACTGATACATTTAGACTTGCATTCAGATACTGACACAGAGAGAATGACTTATACATACCGAAACAAAGAGAGGCTGATACATAGATACTAACACAGTGAGACTGTCACAGTCACAGTCACAGAGATATCGTCACTGTCAGGCAGACACAGAGATACTATCACAGTGAGGCGGACACAGAGATACTATCACAGTGAGGCGGACACAGAGATACTATCACAGTGAGGCGGACACAGAGATACTATCACAGTGAGGCAGACACAGAGATACTATCACAGTGAGGCAGACACAGAGATACTATCACAGTGAGGCGGACACAGAGATACTATCACAGTGAGGCGGACACAGAGATACTATCACAGTGAGGCGGACACAGAGATACTATCACAGTGAGGCGGACACAGAGATACTATCATAGTGAGGATGACACAGAGATACTATCACAGTGAGGATGACACAGAGATACTATCACAGTGAGGCGGACACAGAGATACTATCACAGTGAGGCGGACACAGAGATACTATCACAGTGAGGCGGACACAGAGATACTATCACAGTGAGGATGATACAGAGATGCTGACACAATAAGATTTCCCAGAGAGCCTGTCACAAAGAGACTTCACAGAGAACCTGTCACAAAGAGACTTCACAGAGAGCCTGTCACAGAGATACTTCACCGAGAGCCTGTCACAAAGATACTTCACAGAGAGCCTGTCACAAAGAGCCTTCACAGATAGCCTGTCACAAAGATACTTCACAGAGATACTGTCATAAGAAGGCAGTCATCAAAAGACTGTCACAGAGGAAATGCCACATAATGGCTATCACAGAGAGACTGTCACAATCATACTTCACATAGCTAGAGTGTCAGTAAGAGACTACATGTAATACAGACAGACTGACAATGTAAGACTGTCATGGAAAGACTTTTACAGATGGACTGTCATGAAAATACAGGCACATGATGTCATGGAGAGACTATCACAGATTGACTGTCATGTAGAGACTGTCACAGAGAGGAAGTTATAAAGAGACTGTAATTAACGACTGACAAAGAGAGATAGTCAGGGAGTGACAGTCATTGCAAGACTGTCACAGATTGACTGACATGACGGTTATTAAGGAATTGTCATGGAGAGACTGTCGTAGCATAGAGATTGTCATAGAGATTGCTATTGTAAGACTGACACAGACACTGTCATGGCAAGACTATCACAGAGAGAAAGTCATGAAGAGAATGTCACAGATACCTGTCATAGAGAGACTGTCGCGGAGAGACTGTCATGGAAATCTGTCATGGAGAGACTGTCATAGACATACAATCATGGAGAGACTGTCATTGAGCGACTGTCGTAGTGTGATTGTCATGGAGTGACAGTCATGGATGGACTGACATGGAAAGACTCACATAGAGAGACTGTCAAGTAGAGACTGTCATGGAGAGACTGTTATAGTGAGACTGTCATGGAGTGACAGTCATGGATGGACTGTCATGGAGAGACTGACATAGTGAGATTGTCATGTAGAGACTATAAAGTAAAGGCCGTCATGTAGGGAACCATGCAAAGACTCTCATGTAGAGACTGTCAAGAAAAAACTGTCATGTAGAGACTGTCATGTAGAGACTATCATGTAAAGATTATCATGTTGAGACTGACATATTAAAACTGTCATGGAAGGACTGTCGTGTAGAGACTTTCATGGAGAGACTGACATAGTGAGACTGTCATGGAAAGACTGACATAGTGAGACTGTCATGGAGAGACTGTCATAGTAAGACTGTTATGTAGAGACTGACATAGTGATACTCTCATGTAGGAATGTCATGTAAATACTGTCATGTAGAGAGTGACAAAGTGATACTCTCATGTAGAGACTGTTATGTAAAGACTGTCATGTAAAGACTGACCTAGTGAGACAGTTATGTAGAGACTGTCATGAAGAGACTATCATGCTAAGACTGTCATGTAGATACTGTCACGAAGAAGCTGTCATGGAGAGACTGTCATGGAGAGAGCATCAGTAAATTCTTTTTTACCGAGTTTCACGAATCCTGCGCAGCACGTTAGTGTGACCACAAACAAATAAAGTTTGCGGAGAACTCTAGAGACCGCGTGACATTGTAGCACTCGTCATTTTGGAAACAAGTCAGTAAATATGCCAATATTGAGCATTGAAAACCGAGGATAAGCCGTTTCACGGATACCGCATTAACATTTACCATCAGCGTGTAGTTACCGAAACTACTGTTAGTTAACGTTCGGATACGGGAAAATTCAACCCGAAGACAACTCAACCCGTGGATAACTCAACTCAAAATTGTGACAACTCAGTCCGTTAGTTAAGAGTTGAGTTTTCTCGGGTTGAGTTGTCTTTGTGTTAAGTTGTTCCGACACTGACGTATCGGAACGTTACGGGTGGTTCGGGGTTATTGAGCAGGCAACAAGTCATGGAGCAAATTTATTCAAGCAGTTAATTGTGTAGTAATATCTGTAATATAGTAATCTGCCAAGCTGGTTTTTGTAGTGATAAATGGGAACCACAACGCCCAACGCTACAGGTGAAGGGTGAAGATTTTAATAACGTCGCTGTTAAATACGTCATCGGGCGCCCATGTCTTTTTCTCTAACAAGATGACGCCAGACAATATTCCGCCTGGGCAACAATTCAATTTCGCAGGAGTTATTACATTAAGATTTTTAGATTTGTCGTCATTTTCAGTAAACAAAAATCCAATAGAACGTCTTAAGGGCGTGTTTGACAGACGCATACGTCAACGTATTGAACAGTATTTGACGATACAGGAACTTAACATTACTTTACATGATGAATGGACAAGCATCCCCACTACGTTTCTACGACGTCTTATTGGGTCTTAATGATTGTTTTATTATCATGTAAAAGTTCACATCATTTTCATTAAAACTTTCGAAAATATTTACGTTTTGTACCTATTTGCGTTATTACTTTTGCTTAGTAAATAGCATTAGATTAAATCAAAACTATGCACATAACCTGAGATTTGAATAATTGAAATTAAAGTTTGATACATACTTCAGATTACTACTTATACAGTTTCTTTGCTCAAGTTCATTTTTTTATAAAATGTGTTTAATACTTGGAGTTTTTGATATGGTTCATTACGTGACAAAATGTTCTTGATGTTTATAAGTTAATAATAAACATGTGAAGTAATTTGGCACTTTTTATGATACGTTATGCAAATGATTTAGTATCCGTAACCATGATGACAGCAACTGATGAAAAGTGATTGACATTGAATTAGCTACTGAACCTAAAAATGATGTTCATTTTTTTAAGTAAGACTTTTTGTTTCCGAATACCTTGTTTCAACCGTTTGTATATCAGTGCCCATCTCCTTGTAGTTTATTAGTTAAGTGACGGCTTCGAATGTTTTTCGCTCGTCCATAGATTATTTTAGGACATTATCAAGACACTTTGAGTTAACCTGTCGCACAGCTCACCCACTGCAACAGGATCGAGCCACAGACACATAAGAGACATTAGATCAGTACTTTCAACTGTTGGAACAGACACTGACTATGCTAAACTTATTAGATAAACCATCAAATATATACAATTGTGACGAGTCAGGTTTTGCTGGTAAAATTGAACGAAGAAAGTGATTGTTCCTAGAGGCACTAATCATACTTATCAAACAACTGTAAACATGAGTGATCATATCAATATGCTAAATGCCATATCTGCCTCAGGTTGCAGGCATGTACAATACATTTATTTATTCACTAATCCTTCACCTGTGGATTATATACTGGAAATATTAGTCAAGAACAGGTTAAAAGTCAGGCGATCGTGGTAAAATGCCACCTTTTTACACTCGATTGTCAATACAACGTTAGTAGAAAATCCAATCGCGTTTAAATAACTATATTTTTTATTTAAAAATGTCTATATTCGCTTGTATCTGATAATTACACTATTGATCAATCTAAATTTTGTTCAAAAATTATCGTCCAAGCTCGAAATTCTCATTAATAAATGGTAATTTTTTGGTGCAATGGAAACAAAAACAGACTATAATTCATCCTACCTGAAAACTAACTGTTACGGGATAACAAAACTGAAGGACAGCTATCCTCAGGACAGATAATCTTAGACAAGCTAAAACAAAATTAAACTTTAATTATGCAGTTGATAGATAAATTCGAGTCTAGACTAAATTAAACTTGAATTATGCAATCGGCCCTAAATGTCTAAATACTAATGTCTAACTATTATAGGTAACTTTTGAAGAATAGATACCTATATATAAGTTTATATACATTGAATTAAAAATCAAAACAACATCTTTGAGGATTGACAATGAACCATTGATTAAAACACCTTATTTTCGTATTATGTTTCACTTCTCTTTTCAAAATATGGTTAAAAGAATAGTCAAAACTGGTCCATTTAAGTGTGACCTGTTTATCAAAGATATATAATTTTTAAAATCAGACCTACTATAGATCCAAGCTAAACATTCGTCGAAGATTTGCTACACTACTAATTGAATGAGTACAATGATACGGGGGACATCAAAACTTCAAACAGTAAATATAATCCTTAACCAAGGTTAATTTTGAATGAAGTATTTGCTTAATATATGGAACCTTAGTATTTGAGATAATATTTGCACTCTAAAAACTTAATAGATCCTCTTATCATCATTAGCACTCAATGCAATTATGTTTACTTCCTCCGTGTAAACTCGTTGGCTTCAGATAACATTCATCTTTCTCAGCTGGCCATTACGCATAAACAAGCATTTCTTGTAATCCTCAGATCTAACACTCATTTCGACGACCGGGATCTTCGCGCCCTTGGATGTTTTCCTCTGTTTCTTCCAGCATCATTTTGCTCTCAATCGTACAAATTCCTCAATGATCTAACCTCCTAATTTTCCTTTGAACATCCCTACCATTATCTTATTGTGCTCAGCTTTAATGCCTGACGGATTATCTTCAGGAAAATAAACTGCATTGCAGTTTGTCGCACAAGGTTTAAAATCATAAACTCCTCTTCTTTCAATAACATGTATTGTTTTTATTTTCTTTAAACTCGAATCCCCCACTGTCAAATAGCCACGAAGCCTGCATTCTTGTGCGAACCATTTCAATTCTTTCATCGTTGATATGTTTTTTATTCTATATTACATTTACATTTTTATTTCATTTAAAGCATGTTCAAGTCTGTTTTCTTGAACTATTGACAACCACAATCACATACTTGTATTTCTACACCTGCCCTTCCCAGGTGATTTTTCTCGGAGAGCGAGTTATAAATTGTAATGTCATATAAATGGATGAAAATGTTATCTCATCTCCCATTTCAACATGATTCAACAAGTTGTTTAGGGTTCTAATTTTCTTCATTCTTGCAAATATAGGGCCAATCTCTTTGTTTGTGTTTCAATTTCCTGTGGAACTAGTCCCTTACCTTTCAACAGTACAACCCACTGCTTCTTGTTAAAGTCTGGAAACCCCTTATTTTTTCACAGAGGATCTCTCTCAATTCTGGAAGACTCAACATGTTTGTATTTTTATAATACATCACAAATTCCTTCAATAATTTGTGTCATAATAAAATAACGCGTTATTTGACGGTTTTATATAGAAAATTAATTTTACGTATTCAAGTTAACTTAAAACAATAAAGTTTAAAACACAATAACTATACTTAAAATGTGTTGGCACGACGTTAAACAAAGTATATACATCAATTATATTGTAAGAAATTTACGACCTAAGATAAAACTTTTTTGCGAAGTGTGGGAACCAGTTACGTGCTTTTTATAAATTGTATCGTCTGCAAATTGTTTATATTAGACTTGCGCGGGTTAAAACCCGATGCGAACATGAATAGATATGAAAATAATGGGGGTTGTCTCAAACGAATTTTTCCCTAACAATATATACCACGCTTATTATATTTTTTGCATTTATTTTGACAACGGTGGCATAGTTCGACAATTAGCACAGACGCGTTTCTGCACTTTTAAGTTTGGTATGATCCATTTAGTGGGGATGTTTACAGTTATAAATAAATAAAGTCTTGAGTAAGATCTTTGTCTGATATAGTTATATATTGTTTTTTATCATTAATTTTATTTATAAGAAGAACTTCATACACATACATTCTAACATACAAAAACAGAAGAATAAAAGGAAAACAAAAACATTCATCATTACATTATTCAATCGTTAATATACATACAATATTACATGTACAATTCACTAATCTTAAGAGCGTGGTATTTTTATATATAATGCACCGTGTATACCTTTGAAAGCTTCATAACGCCTTAGCTAACTCATATGTTTATCAAAGAATTTCTTCTTATAAAATGTGAGAATGTTTGAAAAGAGGAGTGGAGCTGAGTTTTTTTAGAATTCATTAAAAGTGAAGAAAGAATACAATGATAGTTGTTGGTTTAAAATCCCTGAAAGATGAGAGAAAGTTTTATTAACATACATAGACAAGAAATTTTACTGGAGGGTAGTATGCTTTCTTTACTTAAATAGAATTTGATTTTGACTGTGAATTCTAAAGAGAGTTTATAAAATCAAGATAAAGAAAAGAATAAAACGATATTGACCTTCTTGCATTATATCATTATTTTTATTGAGTGAAAGTTTTCCATGTGTATGTCAGTGGAGCTCATGTTTATCCTTTTTTGATAGTGCAATTTTGGATTCTATTTAGTTTAGATTTTTGGTAGTTGAGGAAATTTTTGTAAGTGATTTCATGCTGTAAATGTATTTTTCTCCCGATAAGAACATATAGTTCAGAATGTGTTTGCACCTATGAATAAATATTCCAATGAATGTTTCATGTTTAGTAATTTTTATTATGATTTCCTTCGGATGAAGGTATTTTGCTGTACATGTATCGACATTCCCAGAACAGGTGTATAATTGTTTCTTCGTGTTTATACTGGAAATTTCTTATGTATGTGTCTATTGTTGATTTAAATGGCATCTGGTATATTTCTGTCCAATTGATATTGTTGATTTTTGGGCGGGGCGTAGCCACACTCCAGAGTTAACAAACCGTAATTTCAGCTCCGAGCATTGAATTTAAGCAAAAAACCCGATCCACTCCGCATATCATTACTGCAAAAATTGATTCGGATATTTCGGGTTGGTATATTATCATGATAATCGCCTGCGACTTATTTCCATAAATTTGATTTTTCATCCGGCAAAAGAGCAACATGATACGACTAAAACACGCAATGGAGAACTGGCGAATCGACGAAATTCGGTTAATTACAGTTTCGCATAATGGATTGCGAGAACAGGACTTCCGGTTTAAATTCTATATCACAATACTGACGCTCAACATAAGAAATCGTCTCGTATTAGAGGACGTTATTATGGTTATGTAGGAGATTTTTGTTGCGTGCCTGGTTGCAACAATTCAAGGAGTAAATGTGCTCGTGAAATGAAGAAAATATCATTTACCAGATCTCTAAATAATGAAAACGAAGACAACTTTGGTTGGATCGAATTCGCTGGGGTACTGTGAGTGTGAACGAGGATGGAAAAGTTTTGAACCAAAACATCACTCTAGAATTTACTCATAACACTTAATTGGAGGTAAGCCACCTTTATTTGATATTTCTATATCATTTCAATCGGATTGATAACGAATTGACTTATATTTCTCTAACTGGAACTGCGGAAGTCTTCCACAGTGCACGAAGCTTAAATGTTTTAAGATTGACACTTTGGTAAAGTGGTATATATTTGTTGACTACAATAAGTTAGTTCTTGTTTATGTAATGGAGGTATACAACAGTCAGCTAGATTTTAAGACCACATAAAAGAATATCTAAACTCAGATGGTTGTGGGTTTGATCACATTTCGGTCAATACTTGTTTATCTGCTATTGACCAAATTGTATGGAAGCATTCGTTTTGATAGCATAGCTGTCATTGATTAAGCTCAAAGCGTATCAACGATATCCATAGATATTGTGAAATTAATATCAAGGTTACACCGATATATATTGATACCTTCTCTGCAGTACTATACAGACCATTTATGTTGTTATAAACTAATTATAGTTGTATATTTATTATGAATGATATAGCTTGGGTTGACTAGAGCTATTTTCTCAATGGGGGTGCCGTCAATGTTTTAGACATATCAGTTAATATTAGACAAGCACTCCTGTTTCCGCTTACAATAGAAGATTAGCCACATAAATTTCACCTTTATACTTACTTTTATTATTGATATTTCAAAATGCATATCGATTATTGACCGAAAAATAAATATCAACGATACAGTGATATCGTTGGAATTGATGAAAGCTCCATTTGAATTTGACAGATGTCAACTTGTAAAGAGTACCAGATTTCTTTTTTCATGATTTTTTATCTATGTATGTATGCATGTTGTGTCTGATTTTTAATTAAACTGTAATTTATACCATGTATTATTTCAGAAATCAAGGTTGACTTTGCAAGCCATCCAGTATATGTGCCAACTATATTCACAAGAAATTCAACAAAGAAAGGAAAACAAAGACATCCGTTATAGCAGGTGAGAATGAGTTGAATTGAAATGATAAGAATTAAATGTGTTGTTTGTTGTCAAAAAAGATCAATACTGGTATGTGAGCAGAAGCCGTGAACGAGTAGTACCTGTGATTTTGATTTTACGCGTTTTATATGCTTTCCAGAAGAAAATTAAGAGTTTGTGTGATATTCAATAAGACAAAATTAAACTGTGTATAAATAATTACAACAATCTGATAATTATGACGGAAAATATTTACTTTTATGACAACAAATTTAAAACATCTTGAGGACGTCGCGCGGGGAAATTTCATCAATGTAATGCGCATGCGCGTACGCTATTTTTAGATTTTCCGTTTTATTTGTAAATCAACGGGAATTAACTCGTATTGTCAAAATATCTTCTGAATTAGTTCCCTTTACACAAAGGGGCTCACAACGGGGGAGTTAATATCGTAAATTACTTGATTTAATTCACTATTTTGCGATCGATTTTACAAAATATGTATTCTACAATATTTATTAGAATGTGCACCCCAAGTTCATGCCATTTACTTTATGTAAATTTATATGAAGTTATGGGCAATTTTATTGGTTTAAAAATACTTGTGCTGAATGGTGATGTTTATGTCTTTACTTTTCCAGGGGAGTTCACTCCATCACTACAAGTGAAGAAACCTCTTAATCATAAATGCCTACTAGAACTTGGCAGACCAAAGAAACTAGATTACTATTCTGATAACCATAATGCAGTTAGGTGTTCAAATCATGACTATGTCAATCCTCAAACCCACCAACTTGAAGTTACTGTCAAATCTCTTCAGCAAGAGAATTCCAAGATCAAATCCAAGCAGTTAGGGCTAAAGAACATTAAGGACAGCCCAGAACAGTTTAAGTTTTGGACCAATTTACCCAATTATGATGTTTTTGAAGCCCTGTGTTCTTATTTGAAGACAAGAATAAATAATGAGAATTTGTGTTATTGGAAGGGCCAAAGTACTGGTAAGAAAACAGCATTGAACAAGAGAGGACCAGATAGAAAACTCTCATTTGAAGAGAAATTCTTCATTGTACTAGTGAAATTAAGAACAGGAAATTTTAATGAAGACTTGGCCTTATATTTGACATCAGCCCAGTTCATGTATCAAGCATTTTCACTACCCATATCGATTTCTTTTTGAAATGCAGTCATCTGACTTAGACAAAGCTGGATGTTTTGAAAGTTTATGGAGTGTATTGGACTGTACTGAACTTATGATCAGAACTTCATCTAACTCGGATGCACTGGAAGATACTTTTTCGAATTATAAACATTATGATTCCACTAAATTCTTGGTAAGAATATCTCCAAATCTCAGTTATTTTTTTCCACAAACCTGGGTTGGAATAGCTTTGAGGTGTCATATCAAATGGTTTACAATCTGGGTATTTTGTGCTGGCTGACTGTGGATTTAATGTTGCTGCCGATTTTAAAAGAAAGGTGTTAAAACTCCTCATCCAATATTTCAAAGGGCCGGATAGAGCTTAGATATCACAGAAGGAGGCGTATTGATTGGAGAACATATTTAAGGCTCACATTCATGTGGAAAGGATGATTCAGAGAATAAAAACATTTTATTTACTTGAAAGAACAATCTGCATGAATATGCATGATATAATTGAACAAATATTCTCTTTGCATATTTAACCAACTTTTAAATGCCTGTTTTAAGAAAATAATCAATTGATTTAAAAAAGAAATTAACATTAGACTGAGATGAAATTCTATTGTAGAAAGCATAGCTAGTATTGTAATAATTAATGGTTATGTTGATATTAATTTTTAAGCTAACAACATATTAACATATTGTTGCATGTGCAATGAAACATATATAACACATAGCATTGAAGTCATCCTTGATTTGCTGTATATAACTATATATAAAACATGAAATATGTTAAGTAAGCTATTGTTTAATCTGTTGCAAAATAGTGTATCATTGAGATATTTTATTTCACATATGTTTGGTATTTGTGTAAATAAACATTTGAATGTATTTTGAACTGTATTAATATATGTACATGATGTGTAACAATCTATAGTACACCATGGATTTTTTTTATATTCTATGAGAAGTTTCTCCATAACCCTTGTGGATTGTAAATGGTTAGACATTATAGTAATTGAACTCATTTAGAAACAGCCTTTTCTATTAGTAAAATGTACAGTAAGCATCATTATTAACTTCAGATTCTATCAAACCTTTTAGAATTTAAGGAAGAACTGGTTATATTTAGGCACTTTATGTTATTTTTTAATGTCACTGCTAAAATACCTATTTCATGGAAGTGTACAAGTCATCATTTAAAAATAAGTGTACTGAGAAGATTTCGTGAACTGTCACCCTACAGTATTAACTTTTTTGTCTATTTAATGTTATTACCTGGTATTACATTTGTATCAGCTGGAGACTTGAAATAGTTCATTCAAAATGTATGTATATATTGTACATTTCATACTGAAGTGTTGTAATTAAAAGTAATAAATAATTACAAACAAATCTGTACTGTCAATATACTTAAGCATGTATTGCTTGTCAAGGTTATGCCTAACCCACCAAGAACCGTGTTAAAGTTCATGTAACTTGAGATCAGACTTAGTGCTCAAAACTTGCCATTGCATCCGAATATCATCAAACACTGCTAACAAATGCATCTAGCCTCAAATATGGCCAGCCGATATACAGTACCCACCAAAAGTTTGGAGACATTTTCACTTTGTAGGCCTATTGAATAGCAGTTATCAAATATTTCAAAACTGCTTTTAAATACTTGTTAGTTTTGCTTAATTTTTTAATTTTAGTTCTACTTAAAAATATGTGATAGAAAATAATTACAGTGCTCTTAATTATGTTAAACCTATTAATTGTGGTGCATCCATGAAATGTGCTTTAATTTCATCATAGATAATCTGTGATGTATTAAAAATGATAGTTTCAAAAAATCAATTACTGGAATCAAGATATAATAAATTTCTGTTGTCTCCAAAGTTTTGGTAGGCACTGTATATCAACGAATAACACTGGGTAAAAGAGCATGAAGTTGGTTCCTGAATTCATAAATATCGGTATCTTAAGTGCATACTCCTTGTTTGTTAGTGTTGGAGTGGATGAGTCGGTAGAAATATATAACTGATACAGGGATTGTTTCCAGCTTTGTAGGGACAAAGGTCTATGCAACAAATTAAAAGTTACAAGACTGGTCCTTGTAAAAAGGATAAAGATTAATTCTATGACCATCAAGGAGGGAAGTTTGTAACAGCAATAACGTCAGACACTATAGACTACTATTCACAACTCTTTCCTTTTTTGTTTTAAAATTAATCTTTGATTATATAGAATCCAATACTGAATAGAACATCATGACGATAAACAATGATTCAATTTATCTGACACAATCATTATGAGAAAAGTTGAAAATTCATCTGTCCAGTCGGAAAAGGGCAACTTTAAGGCTAGTTTCTCATAACGTCATAGTTGTGTCATGATCAGTGTTTTAAAATTTTCAAGAGCCCCGCCCCATCAGTACTTTTAGTGCTTTGATTTATTGACTTTCCCATTCATTGTTATGAGTTGTAGTTATATTACAAGTTAAAATAAAATGCTACATAAATATATGTTTATATTGTTATTTTTTTATTTACCATGTTGTTTTATATTGGGTGGCCTTTCTTTTGAAATATCATAACTGATCAGGATGAGTTTTATTGATAGTGTGATTGAGGTAATGATTGGGAAATATTTTAGGAATTGTTTTTCCTCAATATCATATAATTGAGAAAAATAATTAAATGTATAGAATTGTTTTCTTCTGAAGCCAAACAGGTGTTCAATGTATTGTATATCTTTATCGTACCAATCTTTATAGAAGACAGTTTTGTTTTCGATTTTATATTACTGTTATTCCAAATGTTGATATTTATGTTTTTCTTATTTTCAATGTTATTTTTATCATATATTTTCTTTTTTTGTAACCATTATAATAAAATATCCTTTAAAATTGGTTGGAGTTTAAAGTTAAGTCCTGTTCCTCTGGATTCAAATACAAGGTGTGAACTATTTTTTGTAATTGTTACATACAGACCGATTGTATGAGAGATTTGTTATCTTGATTTGTGAATCGTTTTATCCATGAGGCGTTAATAGATTCATTGAAATTGTGTATGCATGATACATTGAGTCCATCCTGATCATGTTGTTGCATTAACCTATCTCGTTAAATTTTATCAGGTTTATTAACCCATATAAACTGGAATATTGACTTGTTTATGTCATCTTAAATATACTTTTGTGGAGTTGTAAGAATAGACAGTGCGAATATCATTTTTGGTATAGCGAATGTTTTTAAAACAGTGATTTTACTTATAAGTGTTTATATTCTGTGCTGCCATCTTTTGAGACAGTTTTTAAATTCTTGTTATTTTGGTACTATGTTGTTAATTAAATTTAGTTTTGGACCATCGTAAAATTCTATTCCCAACGTTTTTGCTTAAAGGGAAGTCAATTGTAGGTTACTACCTTTGATATGGTTTATTGGCGAAGTTTTTAAAGAGTTTTTTAAGAACAGTAGATTTCGAGGTATTGAATTTTAACTAACTGGTGTAAATAACTGGTTTTGTATTAGAATGCCAGGTATATTGCATTTTGTTTGGGTGGTTTTTTTCACCTTACGTCAATAAGATCAAAGTTATTCATTGTTGCAAGAATTTTTTTCTGCATTTTTTATGTATATCGGTTTTCCATTTTTTTATCCATTGAAATGTTTAAGACGGTGTTGAAATCACCACAAATTATAAATGGTTTATTGCTGTTTTTCTCAATACATGTACATGCATATTTATAAAGTAATATAAATGATAAATCGTCACCTTTGTTAAGTCCTTATACATTGATAACAATAAAATTATTTATGTCAGTTTTTATTTCAGCTGCTATTATTTGTCCTGCTATGATTTATTGTTCATTTAGAATTTCTATGTTACTATTTGGATTTATTAATATGCAAACCCCGTTATTGTTTGTGTATTGACCACTGATAATTACTTTACCTTGCCATTCATGTTCCCATTTGTTAATTTGAGATTTAGTCTGATGAGTTTCTTGAAGGCAGTAACTTGTTTTATTTTGTACCTTTAGCCATTGGAAAACTAAGGCTCTTTTATTTTTTTGCCTAATCATCTTACATTTAAAGTCATTAAGGAGGTTTTTGTTGTGTTTTATTATGTAGTAGAAATACTATACTGAGGGATCTTGATCGTTTGTCAGTATTCATGTTTCTTAATTTGATTTGAATAATATCACAATCCGCTGATTTAAAAAAAAATGTAATGTATGCGCTTTTATTGTTGAATGTTAAGGGTTTTTTTCCGCTCAATTTGTTTTAACTGTATAACTTTTAGTTATTAAGTTTTGGTCATTATAATTATGCAACATTGAACGTAGGACTAAAATGTTCAAGATCATCAATTTACATATGATTTTATTGATCGGATTAATTTATATCATGTGCATAGTTTTGATAAAATTTATCAACTTATCTAAATTTATAATTAAATGTATAAACCAATTAAAAGTATAAACCAATAATTAATCAGTCCAATCAATAAATTATCAATTAAGATACAAGACATAACATACAAGAAAATAAACAAGATCACTTTAAACTAATTTATAGTTACATTTTAGCATTAAAACAGAGATGGGGATACGATATATGTATTTGTATTTTTAGACTAACATTGTAGATGGGGCTAATAAGTCGGGATAAAATGGACGAATATCATGCTTCTTTCGTGCTTTTCAGTACTTAAATGCAGTCATTGAGTGCAAATATTGTGCAACAGATAAACCAAGATTTCATTCAAATATTTCGAAATTAAGATTTTACCATTCTAATGAATAAATCAACAAATTCCTGTCGATCTAGAAAGAAAAAAGTACAAAGTTTCATGAATTCGCATTTAAATATTGTTCCACTATTGAATAAAATTACACATTTAATTTATGCATTATCAAAATCTTAAACAGAGAACAAGTAGTCAAGAAGTTGGAATATAGGGCTGTCACGATTTACCGGTATATTACAATATGCAGCTGCAGCAATACGTACCGAGGTATGATTTTAATGTACCGGTATTTGGCGATATTTTTTTATTTCAATAAAAAATTCTTCCCTTCGCGAAATAAAAGTAGGGAAACGTTTTCCTTCGTTCATTTCATCTAGTCTTACGTTACAAGAATTAACTGATTGGAGACGCGTCACATTCCTTCATGATCGTATAAAATACCTAAAGAAGCTAGATTATTTTAGTACCTGCATGTAAGATTTGCAATTTTTCTGTTATATACAACGGAAACACAACGAATCTAAAAGCCCACAATTAATCGTGGTACGTATCGCAATACGATGCCAGCGTATTGCAATATATCGTGATATGCTTCTGGCGTATCGTGACAGCCCTATTGGAATACCTCATCAGATATTAAAAAATATATAGGATATTTGTTTATTTCAGTGTAAGATTAATTTTTATTTCACGAGTGAGCTGAGGATGCAACATTTTCATGAGTGGCGTAGCTCACTTAGTAGTGAAATAAAAATAGATCTTACACCTAAATAAACAATTTTCCGTTTACTATATGCTTCATATTGACGTGATTTGTTTGCTAAATTCAGATAAGCCTTCCCTGTATGGCGCTTCCCTGCCCATCGGGTGCCTCAACGTCGCATTAAAATGTAGATAAATATTTATTTACCTCCATATAGGAGAGCTATCAATACATATACAAATCACATATCAAACATATATACAATTAAATGACATCACAATACATACAAATACAATATTGTATCAAAACTTATGTACATACAATCAGATGACAACACACTACATACAAATACAGTTATCATAGAAGGGAGATAAAACGAGACATCTAATAGTGATATGACATAAAAACAGTTGTATCAAATATTTGTAAATTTGCAATATGATATATTGACCATCTAAAAGCTACACAGTATACAGTTGTAACTTACAGCAATAAATACATACTTTATCGTCTATAACGCACAATTTGATGAAAAAAATTCACACACGTAACAATAATTTACTCGGACCTTACAGAATATAGCCCAGTTAATAAATCTGATGTCTGGCATTTAGCATCTTTAAGCACTAGATGTGAAAAATATTCATTTTCTACTTCTGAAATAATATTTGACCACATGATATTACGTATGTGTTCATTCAATCTGATTAAAACCAGATCTAAAATTTTACCGCTCGCATACTCGCTAATTTAGATCTGGCCTTTTCCAAACAAAGGTCACGTTCAAGTGACCTTTTCTCATCATAATATTCATGACGAAATTGTTATGATACGTAACTTGTTTACATCGTCTACGTCACGCAATTTGAAATGAGCCACCCAATCGCAGACTGTGAATAATACCGCTGTTAAATTAGCATGCAAACATAGGTCTAAAAATAGAAATTACGAAAATCAAAATGTGTTTAATAGTGTTTTCGTCTAGATGAAAGCTACGCATTGATTGGTCTACACAAAGTTCATCTCGACGTGACCTTGCATTGTCTTAGTAGAGATCCAGTACGACAACGCCAGTAGAACAGGATCTCTGTTTACGGAGTTTGGTGTTCATTAAAATTGTTGGTACAATGATAAATCAAATTTACACACCGCTTCTTTTGTTTAACATGGGTTAATATATTTCAGAATCACCTAGTAAAACATAAGATTTGACGAGAGCGAGTTGTTCTTTTTCACTTAAGCGAGTTGATATTTAGATAACAACCCAGCCACGTGAAAAAGAAAAACCTGCCCTCGTGAAATTTTAAGTCGTGTATTCAATGGAGTGCAGTCTTCGTGTTAATTTAGAATTTAAATTACACACCGCTTCCTTTGTTTAACATGGGTTAATATATTTCGGAATGACCTAGTAAACTAAAAGATTAACGAGAGCGAGTTGTTCTTTTTTATGTGAGCGAGTTGATATTTAGATATCAACCCGGCCACGTGCAAAAGAAAAACCTACCCTCGTGAAATTTTAAGTCGTGTATTCAATGGAGCGCAGTCTTCGTGTTAATTTAGATTTTTTTTGAAAGAATGTCTTTACTAAAAATACTTATTGCATTTTCATGAAATGTTTATTACAGGACTAAAATCTCTAAGGAAATATGTACAGAACTTAGGATATATTTGAAAGAAATGAAAATGAATATGTTGTATTTAATAATGTAATGATTTAATAGTGACGTTAACCACCTACAATACTTCCAATTCTGGCTCATTGACTTACAATATTACTACCAAACTAAATATGATCAAGAATAAGTAAATATGTAAGATAATACTGTCTATGAATATTTCCTGTAAGGCGTAAAATTGCGTAATTTACCGAAAATGAGAAGATGGTATTGAATATATCAGCTTGATTAAAAAGTCAAACACTACAATGAATCAAGAAACTTATTCATGCATTTATTGTTAATTAACAAATATTATTTACCGTCGCGGATGCTAAAATATGTAATAAAATCACGCTAGTTAACTGTTAATTAAAGTTTCAAATCCACTAAACGGTCGTAAGAGAAAAAGATGCACTCGAAAAAATTTGTTGGTAAAACTGTAGTCCATGCCCAATTAATGTACATGTGTAACTTATCACTTGAATCGTTGGGTAAGTCGGATATTAACCTCGTGCTACGGATGTTCTGTGTTAAGACACCTTGGACTTCTCAAAATCCTCAAACGCTTCGCGTTTTCGGATTTTCACGAGAGGTCCGCGGTCAGGTTGTTCTAACTCAGAAAACCCTCGCACTCAGTTAATATCCTTTACATAAACACGAGCTGCTTAATTTGAAAGATTGTCTTTACTAACAAAACTTATTGTATTTTCATAAACATTTATTACAAAACTTATATCTCTTCGGATATATGTACAGAACCGCGTTAGAAATAAAGTGAAACCGCGCTATCAACAGGCGCGTAAGAAGCTTCTGAATATTGGAGCCGCAGATATGGTGAGTATGGAAGGGGTGTCCCCTCCCGCCGGTCGAAATTTTTTCTGATTGTAAGCCTCTGAAACTCAATTTCCAGCACTTTCAGTACCGCCTGTTTAAGAACAAATACTTGTATAATAACGAGACCTCAAGATGTTCAATATGTGTCATGGAAAATTAACTTGTGGCCCCATTGCCACTGCTTGCCAGAATATTGGGGCCGTGGTAGCGGCCTTTGCGGCTTCTGCTCCTACGTCTAATTAATGACGTCATACGAGGTTTCGTACGTGACTAGTATTATTTCACGGCGTCTCAACGCCGTGATATTGTGGTGGGTAGATTTTGATAGCAATGGGCAAAAGTCACGTGACATAAATCCTTTCGATTTCCACTGCCGACAATTTATTGTTTGTTTTAATGCAGTCATAGTACAGCCCATTTCCGTTAAAAGTTTCATCGAAAAAGCATTTTGAGGGAAAGCATATAAACACTATTTCTATCAACAATGCAACACACGAAAAATCAGCGTTTTACATCAACACATTTCTTCAAATCCTTTCGACTCACATGTAAAGGGGTAGGTATAATTTGCGGACCAACCGGACCAGCGGACCAGTTTAGTATACGGATACAGTATAACAAATATGCGTATCATAATGTGTGTATAGTAGATATACAACTGAGATTTGCCAATATTTTATTTGAAAAGATAAGATTGATAGAGTTTTCGGAAATTACTCAAATTTAAATATATAAATACCAATATCGAAATTGTTTTTAGAATAATTGTTATTACTGTTAGAGTTTTTTTTTCATTTGAAAACAAATTTGATAGGATTCAAACGTAATATTTTAATAATATACCTTTTTGTCCTTTTAAGCGGACTTTATAACAACAATAACAAATGTTCACGCCTGTAATATCAGAATGTCGAAATTCAAAGATGTTGGACAGTTTTGCATTAGTTAGATAACGGAAAATTAACAAAAAAGAAAGTAATCATTGATTTTTTCGAACGTGCATCTCTGGTCCTTCACGTATAAAAATAAAGCAACTTATTGAACTTCAATACAAAGTGAAGCCACGATATATGACGTAATACGAGGTTGCATTCGTCACTAGTAGGATAATATCATATAAGGCGTTGTTTACACGCTCAACAAATGCGTATAAAGTTTTGCAGCTATATTGGAATTTGGTGAACGTTCATTGGCTGTTTAAAGGTTCATAGTAAAGGTCAATATCATTATCGCCGGTCGTT
This sequence comes from Mactra quadrangularis, assembly GCA_025267735.1. Lineage (NCBI taxonomy): Eukaryota > Metazoa > Mollusca > Bivalvia > Venerida > Mactridae > Mactra > Mactra quadrangularis. The sequence goes on along the minus strand of CM046301.1, from coordinate 7,214,178 downwards.
GGACCGGCGATATAGACAATTGTCAAGATTTGAGCAATGTGTAGTCAACACCGGTTGCTTAAAGCCAATCAAAACGATGACTTTGAGGTCACATTATGAAAAAAATGGACGTCGAAAAGTCAAATTAGGGGTGCGTGTATGGGCTCGTCGAAGCCATGTTTTGTTGGGTTACTTGATGGAATTAATTACCAAAATTACCTATATCAATTAATAAACGTGTGTCAGTTAATTGACAGTTGCAATGTTAGACCAAGAAAAAATGCTTAACTATATGTAACGTGTTTAATTCTTTCTAAAACTCGCATTTGTTTGAAAAATTGCAGACCTAACTTCGCTACTTCGGGGCGAATCTAAATCAATGGTTTTACCTAAGGTACACTAATTCCTGGTATTCTATAAAAAGACTCACTGGTTTTACATATCTTTACCAGCCCCGTGTCCAGTTACTACTGTTAGCTAATAGCTAAGGTTAAGGATACAGGAGAACTCAACCCGAAGCCAGCTCAACCTTTGGAATACTCAACACAAAGTCGGGACAACTCAATCTGTTAGTATGATATTGAGTTGTCTCGGGTTGGGCTGTCAATTTGTTCAGTTGTTCCGATTCTACAGTTACGGAATGTCTATTTGTCAGGATCTTTTAACTTTTTCTTTATTAAACCTTTTCCGACATGCACTTAATCCTGCCTGTAACACTCGAGGGAGGGATTGGCAGTATAAAGACATAATTTTTTTTTGTACAGCAAATCAACATCCTATTGCTTCTGTACAGTTCGGTATATGCTTATCTGTGGACGAACTTTCTTATGATTATTATGACACATCTTTTGGTCTTAAACCGGTTACGTCATGTTTTGTTCTTGGGATGTATAGCTGTTGCGGTTAAAAGGCCCCTTAATGTTTATGTACTTTTTTTTGTTTTTCATTTTGCCCGGAGACCAACGATCGTCCCTTATTAAACAGATCACTTTTGGGAACTAACAGTCACACGGATTGATAAGAACAGATCCGCAATGTAAGGAGCATTTGACGGAACAGAAGCGATAAGTCATGTAAATAGTGTCTGTTTTGAAAGACTATGTTTTCCCTTTTGGCGATCTTTTTAAGCGTCATGCAAATATGCATTACTGGAAATAAATCCAACTGAAACCAATTATCCTGTCGGCATAAAGATGGTGTCTAGATCAAGACCATTCTCGTACTCCGCGGTTATCAAGCTTCTCGATATAACTAGTATCGAGAATCTAACTAGGCTATGGGAACGAGAATGTTACATTTGAACAGGAAAACGTTTTATAACAAGTTACCTTTTTATTACTGAAAGATATTAACATGACAATTCAATATAATGTTTTTTGGAGTTACCTTTAGATTATACTTAATGGGCCGATTGCATAATTCAAGTTTAATTTAGTCTAGTTTTAGCCTTAGTCCGGGACTCACTAGCCTCGGGTTTATCTCTCAATTGCATAATTCAAGTAATTTTGGTTTAACTAACCTAAGACTACCTGTCCAGAGGATAACCATCCTTCAGCTTTGTTATTCCATAATAGTTAGTCTGCAGGTGAGATAAATTATAGTCTGTTTTTGTTTTCATTGAACCACAAATTCGTGAGAATTTGGTGCTTGGATGTTAATTTTGGCACAAAATTTAAATCGATCAATAGTGTAATTATCAAATACATGCAAATATAGACATATTTAAACAAAAAATATGGTTATTTTTACGGGATTGGCTTTTCTTCTATCGTTGTCTTGAAAGCGAGTGTAAAAAGATTGTATTATACCAAGATCCTCTGACCTTTTTAACCTGTACTTGAGTGATATTTCTTGTATATAATCATCAATCTAATCTAATTGATATATTAACTAGTAAATTCATAAATGTATTGTTCATGTATATGTTTCATCATTTTACTTGCACAGTCAGAAAGCTCTGGTACATATATGTTTTACGTTCCTCAGGTGAAGGCTCCGATCAAACTGTTTTTGGACGTAATATGTAGTTATGCCGAACTATCCTAACTAAACTACCTAATTTTACTTTACAAATCATAGTAATGCTTTTTTCACACTTTAATGCAGATAAATTCCACTTATCAAATAAAAGATATGGCATAGATTCGTCTATTTGACCATTTTTGTATTGAGAACTCGCGTTAAGCTTTATTCCTTTTGTATTTTTTTCAGTTTTTTTTCTGACAAAAACAAGCATTTGTATTACAAATTATATAGTAAGCCAAGCTGACCTTTCTATTAAATCTCAAATTGTTTTCGAAGACTTGTGACAGAAAAGAAATTCATTGTTATTATAAATATTAATTAATGTGAAGGGCATTCAAGTTTTATATTTGTGCTGATTATAATAATCATGCAGGGAGTTGGGCTGTGGATCGTTGAGCAAGTGACGATCCGATCCGAACCACGATTCATGTGTAGCGATTCACGAATCGAACCACGAATCGAATCACATGTTAATGAAAATGCATACTGAGGATTTTGTGAAACATTACAGAAGCTTTTACTATATGGGAAACCAGGTACTTCAAACATTACTATCAGCTGTTTTATGGGCATTTTCAGTGATAACATTTTTGTTCAAATGTGTATCAATCGAAATTTTGACGCAAGATAATTCGGTCCCTTCATAAAATTAAAGTTTTCATTAGTGGTGCGACTCTTTTCACTAGTAATTAAGCTGAAAATGTTCTTTATTTTTTTCCAAAACTAGATCGCGAGCCGACGATTTCGGACATGACAAATATTCGTACTCGATTTCCTGGTCGAGATAGCGAATATCCGAATACTCGGATACTCTCCGCAGCCCTAACAGGGAGTGGCTTATTTGCAGAATGATAATGATTGCCAGTACTTGCAGAGTTTAATCTATTGAATACAATCATGATGTATATAGCTATCAATAAATACACGCATTAATTCAAATATATTAAGCTCTGCTTTCCACAGAATATCGCTAGAGCAACTTCTTGCCATCCCCTATACTCAACAGCTTGATAATCAAAAGCAAAGCCACAAATTGTGATTAAGCAACAGTACAAAGTAGTGTATAAATATAACAACAATACTTCTGTGTTTTTAAACATTACAAAAAATTACATCACATAATCATTATTAAAATTGTTGACGTTAATAAAATGATTTGAAATTTTAAATTTCATTAATGGAACGTAACATAAAACTATGCTATAAGTCATGAGGAAAAACTTCATTGATATTTCATTAATATCAAATTCTGAGGTTTGATTGTAGCAGATCAGCTTTGGCAGTGACTTGCACCTTCTGTGTTGGTTTGAGTCATGCTTAGAAGCCACTTCTAGGTGCAGATCCAAGATTTTTTACCGTGGGGGATCCAAACTTTTTCTAGGTGGGGGGGGGTCCAAACTTTCGAACCACATCCACATTATACATATTTTGCAGAATAACATTTGCTTCATTCTATTTAAAAAATGACTTATAATCAAGAAATACTCTAATGTACAGGTACATTTTGGAAATTCTAGGGGGGGTCTGGACACCCCTGACCCCCGCTAGATCTGCAATGCACTTCTTTGGTTTAATCTTGATTGTAAGAACTTATTTTACTACGAATGTTAATTTAGATAGATGCGCATTATATTTAAATTAATCCTCTGCAAATATGAAGAAGAAGTAAAGGGTCGATTGCATAATTCAAGTTTAATTTAGTCTAGTTTAAGCCTTAGTCCAGGACTCACTAGCCTCGAGTTTATCTCTCAATTGCATAATTCAAGTTTAATTTTGGTTGAGCTAGCCTAAGACTACCTGTCCAGAGGATAACAATCCTTCATCTTTGTTATTCTGTAACAGTTAGTCTTCAGGTTAGAAAATTATAGCCTGTTTTTGTTTTCATTGCACAAAAAAATACCACATATTCAGGAAAATTTCGTGCTTGGACGTTCATTTTTGCACAAAATTAAAATCGATCAATAGTGTGCTTATCAGACCCGAACTTTAATAATATTTCCTGTATATAATCTGCGATCTAATTGATGGATTAGTAAAATAATAAATGTATTGTACATGTATGGTGTTTAATCAGTTTACTTGCACAGTCAGAAAGCTTCGGTTCATAATATTGAATGTTTTGAGGTTCCTCAGGTAGGCTCCGATCAAACTTTTTTTGGATGTCGACATGTAGTTATGTCTAACTTGACTTACTAAACTGCCTAATGTCACTTTATAAATCATAGTTATGCTTTTTTCAAACTTTCATGTAGATAAGTGCCACTTATTATATAAAAGATATTGCATAGATTCGTCTATTCGGCCAATTTTTTATTGTGAACTTTGTGAGCATTAAGTTTTATTGCTTTTGTATTTTTTCCAGTTTTTTTTTCAGTTTTGTTCTGTTTGTTCAGGCATTTGTGTTACAAATTAGATCATTCCTTTCCATTCAATATCAAATTTGTTTCGATGAGTTGTGACAGAAAAGATATTCTTTGGTATTGATAAATGTTTATTCATGTGAAGTAAATATTGAAAAATAGTAGTCTAACTACAAATGAGTTTATTTAAGTTTATTTGAAGGGCATTCATGTTTTACATTTTTAATGATTATAATAATCATACAGGGAGCGACTTATTTGCAGAATGATAGAAGTTGTCAAGTGCAGAATTTAATCTATTGAATACATGACGTATATAGCTCTCAATAAATACAAGCATTAATACAAATATATACTATGCTCTGTTTTCCACAAAATATCGCTAGTGCAACTTCCTACTATCCCCTTACAGATACTTGATTTGAACACTATACTCAACAGTGTGATAATCAAAACGTAAAAGTCACATCACCGTACAATATAGTATATAAATATGACAAAAATACTTCTGTGTGAGCCCAAAATAACATCACATTATCATTATTGAAATTATTGTCGTTATTTTGTGCTTCTATTACAAATGTTACTACATGTATTTGGTTATTGGGGGATTTAGACATATCCCAAGTTAAGCAATAGCTCTTTGTCAGACCGGAGCCTTTAAAGCTCACATAAAGCGATCAGAATTTAATTAGAAAAACATTTCTTTAATGCAAAAATAACATAATACTATATTATAAGTTATGAGGAAAAAAAACTTCATTGATATTTCATCGATATCACACTCTGAGCTGTTTGTAGCATATCAGTTATGACAGTAGATTTTCACCCTCTGTGTTGGTTCGAGTCTTGTTTAGAAGCCATTACTGTGGTGTAATCTTTTTGATATAAGTGATAACATAGCTGAATTTTCACAATATAATGAGTTTTTACAACATCCTGTTGACCAAAAGAGGCATTCATGTGACAAAATGATAAATTCACAGGGAAAGCATTTAATTGATCTGTGTAAAATATACTCATTATACATATTGAATGGTAGAGTTGGACAAGATAAACTCATCGGTCACTATACCTATACTTCTACAAATGGAAATAGTGTAATTGATTACTGTCTTTGTACAAGTGATATTATAAGTATTGTAAACGATTTCAAAATAGAAGATCGTTGTGAATCTAAACATTTTCCATTATCTATGTATCTGTACACACATTCACTGATTGATGATAATCCTGTTGAAAACAGTGAAAATTCAGATACAAGGTACAAAATACCAAGTTCTTTAAGAAATAGTTTTGTTGAAAATATAGAAAGCATTTTTACTAATGACTTCATACAGAATATGCAAATGCTTATTGCTGACTCTAATCAAAGTATTAATGAGATCATCTCAAAGATTGATAACCAGCTTAAAACTGTTGGAAAACCATATGAACTTAAATCTTCCAAGCAGACAAATGTGAAAAATGTAAGTTGGTTTGATGCTGACTGTGTTCAATCAAAAAGACTGAAGTACAAATTACTACGGAAATATCGTGCATTTCCATCAGACTTAAATCTTCAAAACTATATTGAACAAAGGAAAATTTTCAAAAATCTCTGTGCTTTAAAGAAAGCTGAATTCAATAATCAACAACTAAATGAACTCACATCTAAAATCAATGATCCAAAATCATTTTGGTCGAAACTTAAATATATGACTAAATCAAAAGTTAAAAGATCAAACAATATTACAACTGAACAATGGGTTCAACACTTTGAAGGATTATTAAACCCTGATATAGCAAATGATAATAACATTGACAATAGTGATATTACTATTGATGAACCAAACAATGATATTGAACAATTTATATTTAACTCTGATATTTCAGAGGATGAAATACGCTTAGCTATTAAACATTTAAAGGCTGGTAAAAAAACAGGTCCTGATTGTTTTATACCTGAATTTTATATGTATGGAATTGAAAGTATATTACCTATTCTTATTAGACTTTTTAATAGACTTTTTACCTCTGGTGAATACCCAGATAGCTGGTGTGAGTCTATTATAGTTACTTTATTTAAGAAAGGCGAAGTTAACAATGTGGAAAATTACCGAGGCATAAGTTTGCAGATTGTACTAGGTAAAATATACTGTGGTATTCTTGTCTCACGTCTTAATTTTTATGCACAAATGTTTTGTAAAATATCTGAGAATCAATCCGGTTTTAAATCCGGCTACTCAACCATAGACAATGCTTTCATTCTAAAATCTATTATCGACAGAATTCTATCTCAGAAAGGTAGAAAAGTATATGTTGCATTTGTTGATTTTAAAAAGTGTTTTGACACTGTAAATAGACAATTGTTATGGAATGTATTAAAAAATGAGGGTATAAAAGGTAATCTATTTCGTGCATTACAAAGTATGTATGTATCAGTTAAGTCTTGTGTCAGATGTAATAGTTCTAAAAGTAACTATATATTGAGTGATATTGGTCTGAAGCAAGGCTGTCTTGCTAGTCCAATATTGTTTTGTTTCTTTATAGATTTATAGAACTTGAAAAAATGTTTAGAAATAGAAATGTACAAGGTATACAATTGCATCCATGTGATATCCAGTTATTTTTGTTAATGTTTGCTGATGATGTTTCTTTGATATCAGATACTATACGGGGTTTACAGCAACAATTAAATATTCTTTCAGAATTTTGTGATCAATATAAACTTACAGTAAATGTAGATAAAACAAAAGTTGTTGTTTTCAAAAATGGGGGTATACTGTCTAGAAATGAACAGTGGTTTTATAAGAATTTAAGAGTAAATGTTGTAAATAATTTCTGTTATCTTGGTTTGACATTTACACGACAATTATCATTGAATGCAATGGTACATGATCTCTGTATAAAAGGAAAACGTATACTAATTTCTATATTGAATTCTACATATAATTATGGCCAAATGTCTAAATCTGTGTTTTTTAAAATTTTTGATGTTAAGATTTGTCCATTGTTGTTATATGGTAGTGAATTATGGGGTATAGAAAACTTTATAGAGCTAGAACGCTCCCAAAATTATGCTTGCAAAAGATTTATGATAGCAAAGCAGAACTCGTCAAACTTTGCTGTTTTGGGTGACTGCGCTCGCTATCCTATGTATATAGAATCATATAAAAGATGTATCAAATATTGGCTTAAAATTCTAAAAATGCCAGAGACTCGTTTAGTTAAGAAATGTTATAATATGATGTTTTTAAATGATATAAATGGCCATCATAATTGGGTCACAAATATTAGACTTTGTCTACAAAGATATGGATATGGCTATGTATGGCAAAATCAAATGGTTCAATCGGAATGTATGTTTTTTAAAAAGTTTTGTATGCAGACTTAAAGATTGTTTTTTACAAGAGTGGAATGTGGCAATTAACAATAATTCTAAATTATCACTTTATTGTAGATTTAAAACTTCTTTTATTACTGAAAACTATCTTGATATCCTTAATATTCGTAAATTCAGATATAACTATGTAAATTTTAGAATAGACAGTCATGATTTAGAAATAGAAAAGGGTCGACACCAGAATGTTCCACGTTACAACAGAATTTGTAAACTTTGTTCCTCGAATGAAGTAGAAGATGAGTATCATTTTCTACTATGCTGCTCAAATTACAGTGACATCCGTACTCTTTATTTACCGAATAAATTTTATAATAGACCGAACATAAACAAATTTTATATATTTATGGCATCAAAAAATGAAAACCATATTAAATCTATTGCTACATTCCTTTATCATGCATTTAAATATAGGAAGCAATGCTTAACTCGCATACAAAACTAAGTACCACAATATTATGATAATGTATTAATTATATGTATTATATCACAAATATCATTTCATCTTTAAATGGTACACATGTGTAAATTGTATGTTTATATTATGTAATATTGTAATTTTGTATGGGTCGAAGGCCTTTAAACAAATAAATATTTGTCATTGTCATTGTCATTGTCATAATCTTGGTTGTGAGAATTTGTTTCATTATGAAGGTTAATTTCTTAGATAATTGCGCATTATATTGAAATTTATCCTCTGCAAATATGAAGAAGAAGTGAAGAATTCATTTCTGCAACAATAGGTCAATAGGCCCATGTGAAACATACAAATGCATTTCAAAAAGTATACAATCACGTGACAATGACACAATACTTATTTATGATCAACAAACATAATGCTTATATGCAAGCGACATTTTTCTCAACTTACAAAACTGATAAAATTTCTAAAACTCTGCTTTAAGAAAATAAACTACCCCCATGGCAGGTTTAATTTTTATGGTGTATAAGACTAAATATAAACTCAGGTTTTGTCTAATCTGTATTTAAGCAATCCATCCAGGATTTCCCTAAGACTGCGACTAGTTAAACTATATTCATGCAATGGCTCGAGTTTAAACTCAGGATTATCTTTAAACTAGAACTATGCAATCGACCCAAAGAGTTTATTTCTGCAACAATAGGTCAATAGGCCCGTGTGAAACATACAAATGCAATTTATAAAGTATATAACCACATGACAATGACATAACACTTATTTATGATCAACAAACATAATGCTAATATGCGAACGCCATTTTTCTCAACTTACAAAAAAGATATATTTCTAAAACTCGGCTTTAAACTACCCCCATGGCAGGTTTAATTTTTATGGTGTATTGGACTAAATATAAACTCAGGTTTTGTCTAATCTGTATTTATGCAATCCATCCAGTTTTTTCCTTAGACTGCGACTAGTTAAACTATATTTATGCAATGGCTCGAGTTTAAACTCTGGTTTAAACTCGAGATTATCTTTAAACTAGAATTATGCAATCGACCCAATAATTCTTTTTTTGTTTGCCGTGACAATCCCTTTGCTGCATTTCGCAGCAATTTTTTACTTGTAAAACAAAGAATTGCGTCGACACTTACGCTATGAGCGTCCAAACATGATCGGAGAGTGTAAATGAATTTTACATGGGGTTAACTCGCATGTAATCCAGTTTTTGTTTTTATTTGTCACTTTCTCTGTCGGACATTATTCTGATTTGTTTGAATGTTTTGTTGTTGATCACACGGCGATAGCTGGACTTAAAGGCTTTGTATTAACTTGAGAAAATGGAAACAACATAATTATATTTTAAAACCAGGCGTTGGTCGTTATTTATCTATGATATAACTGGAGAGAGTGTTTTTTATCACTAATTAGTTTATTTTAGGTTGGTTCAAACTGCCTGTAACCAGCATTCTTCATATCCGAGACTAATTATGGATTTAGACCTTCCTACTTGGCTTATAAAGTTTAAACACTAATAGTCCAGTCAAATTAGCCAAACATGACCCGAACCTAAAACAAAGTGCAACAGAAATAATTTTACCACTACTATAAAGTACAAGCCTTCCTACACCACAGAAAAAAGTCCTCAAAGAAATTCGGAGTATAAGTTGACTAAATTCTCTCTTACATTGACTACCTGTAATAGCGATTGATAAAACTGTAGTAAGTGACTGAAGTGGGACTAAAGCCTGTTTTCAACTTAAAATGAACTTTTTAGTGTGTTTTTTTCACAAATAACTACCATATTTGATAGAAAAGGCTCCTTGAGTGTAATTATTTGTAAAATAAAGAATATTCTGGGCAGTTTTCTAAATAAAATCGGAAATATTGGTATCTGTTTACCCCACCCAGTGAGAACCAATAGATACAACAGAAAATAAAAATAAATTTCATATTATCTTGTTTTATTTATATGTACATATTGCAAATATAAAATATAACATTAGGATTAATGAATATTATATGATAACATTGTCTTTGTTAAAAAAAAATGGAATAAAATGATAAGAATAAGTAAAACATATTGAACACTCTAATTTAAATACAACGCATAATAGTAGAGCAGCTAAGTGTGATACTTTTAATTTCACAGGGCCACAAAAAGTCACAAAATGAGTCATACACCAAACTGTTCGGGACAGTCTGAAGTTTATCAGACTGCCGGCATAAGTTAAAAAAATTTGGTGTGGGCCCGGAAATTCAAGATGGCGTGTAAAATGGCCACCATTTCGGCCGGTAGAAGGGTTATAAGAAAAACCTTGTGTAGCATTCTTATCATTTTAAAGAAACCAAAGGCAAAGTAAAACACGTTCTTATGATTCAGTAGACTCTAACAAGCATAACAAGTAAATCTGTGAGCTAATGCTCACTAGTAGGGGTGTAACGGTTAACCGATATACCGGTTAATATTGCAATACGACTTCTGACGGTTTTTAACCGGTTCGTTTTTTCTCTGAACCGGTTTTTCTAGTTATGTTCTGTACTGATTGTTTTTATTTGAGTCTGAAATTTAAATGTTTGAATTAATGTTAAAATCTGATCGGAAACTCGAAATATTTTTCGCAAAGTGAGAGAATAATTATCTTTGAAAGTCCATTCAAAACCTTTTATTCTAACTTATTCAAACATTTGCATTTTATGTGTAGATCATTTGAAAATACAAATATCTATGCACAATGTTGATCAAATTAAGACGATGCACGTGCATTAATTCATGCTATGCATGTATGCGCAAAGAACAATGTGTATTGCAATATATTGCAATATATTGCAATACGGGTTTCATGTATTGCACGATATTGCAATACGGTTTTTACCGTATTGTTACACCCCTACGGTATGGTGTAGCGGAAGGGACGTTTTTGTAGGCATAAAAACCGACAATTTTAGACTTGATTTACAAGCTTATTACACGGATTTTTTTTTAGGACTTTTTGTTTGTGGTTTAGGATATTGTTGTCTGGCAATACATAGCAAAAAAGTTTCTGTTGCAATTTGTTTGACCTAAAATTTTATTTTGACTGGACTATAACTGTGCTGATGACGTGCCTGTGAGTCATATTTATAATCATTTATTATTTAGTTCTACTCTTTCATTTAATGTGCTAGTTAAAGTACTAATTTGCCTAGTTTGGTTATTTAACATAATAATGCATATTCCTTGAATTTTGATGTATAATTTTCAATATTTGTATTATTCACGATTTACGAATGATAATAATAGGCCGTCAACAGATCTACAAAGTATACGAAGTCAGTATTTCACAACATGTTTAAACAATGTAACATATAAATTACAGCTTGTTTCTGAATCTAAGGCTTTCCGAAAGTCTATTAATACCACATACAACTTTGCATTCGGAACTCCTCGGCCATTCGCTACGAATAACTTCGGACATATTTAGATGCCATTTTGATAAAACCGGTGTTGAAGTAAACAAATACACGTTCGTTTAGGCGATAACTGAATTTTTCGCTTTTAGTCCGTAAATTTGAAATTATATAGTTCAATGACATCGATAAACAATATTTAGTTCAATTTAAAACAAAAAATATGTTTAGACAAAGAGCTGTTTAGACTGCAAGAACTATTTTGTATAACCGTTACGTGCTTCGCCTCGGGTAGGTAGTAAAAATCACAAAAATCCAGTAGAGACCCCCCACTAATTCTTCCGAGATTATTCACTCATGAAAGGTCGAGGTGATCCGAATAACAACTTTGATATTTACTGATTACAGCATATAATACATATGCAAGCATAGACATTTACAAATGACCAAAAACATTTTATGCACGTATTAAAATGGCTCAGAAAAAACATGGTCAGTTTAAGAATGAACATATTACACCTGTCTGTGAATACCTTTTCATACCCCTCTCAGTTAATAAAGACTATCACACCTGTTAATTGGCAATAGGTGAAATATAACTGGTAATCATCAAATGTGATTACTCACAATCCAACTTCGTGAAATTTACTTCAGCAATTCAAAAAGTTAAAATATAAATATATAAACAAACCTTAAGATAAAAGCTCCGCCACCGAATATGTTTGTTTTCACTAGACAGGAAGCATGCACCACGTGACTTCAGATACGACCGCATCGCCATATACAAAAGAATATATGAAAATTGGGGGACGTTTCAAAATAATTATAAAGTCTAACAGTGAGGTATAAGCTTAGGGAGATAATCGATATATAAAATTGTTAATTGTCTATGTTCCACTCGAAACCCCCGGTTATCATCGCCAACAGCATCAATCAGATATGATTGAATTATTTCTTTATTTAAATTGAAAAATAGCGGTGGACCAAGATGTAAAACAACACAATACAGAAATTCATGTGACATTGTCTGTTGACATTCATTGTTTATAGGAATATAACTCGGAAACACAAATATGACTTTATCATGGCCTTATTTAAACTACACACGCTCGTTCAACGTGATCATTTTTCGAAAATGATCGACATAACCTTGTACTTGTTACCAACAAATATTGATCGAATTTACTGCGCATTTACAATGCGAACACGACGCAGTACAGACGTTAGAAAATGGAATCTGTGACTTGAGAAAAACTTAAGGTAGGTGTAAGACTTTGCTTAAATGATTACTTTATAATTAATCAGTTGTTAGAAATTTTCATATTCACACTTTACTTTTGTAACCTTTCTTAATCTTCTATTTTACCAAACTTCGTATTTGGTTTGCTTGACAATACAGTAATAAATGCTGCTTTACGCAGAATTTCAACAATTTCCCTGTCACTGCGGCGACCAGTAGTCATACTGACTGTCCAGGGATTGTCGTAGATATCGAAACTAAGCTTTAGAGAACATGATGTTTTTAATTGCCAGATGCGAGACAGCTCAAACCAAGGATATTAGAAGGATATGTAACGCCCTATCGTTCGACCAGATTTTATCGATTTTCACTGTCGTTTCAGTTCCGTCTGCTAATTTATCGTAAAGTGTATTAATTGGGGGAAAGAGCGGGGTTTTTAATCCAAAGTGGCGGTAATCGGCGAAAGGTTCAATTAATTGCGCGATCGCGAATGTAAGTTGTCTTTTCATTTAGAATTCTTCCCGCTCAATAACAACTAAATTTTTAAAGATGTAACATATTCTTAAGAGTAATTGATCTTTTTGTGTACAGTTCCGAGTTATCGACAATTCCGGGTCACTTTTTTACAATAGTACACAGATGTTTCCTTAATAATGCAATATTTTGATTATGTGATAGTTAAGTTATGTACACTAATTACTTCGCTACTGTAACAAAAACTTTGCATGTTAAAATTTCTCTACCGAAAGTCATAGTCATGAAACCCTGAACAGCGTCTTTTCCAACCAAGGCAATAGTACGAGAACGTTTCGTCCGTGCGTTCGAAAAAACAGTGATTTATATCTACAATTCGTATAAAATAAGTCCTTATTTTACACTGCTTTGTTGGATATTTGTCGGTGAACACGATTTAACTCATAGATTTGTTTCATCTAATAACTGTTTGACAATTATGCAGACAAAGTAAGCACGTGACAATTTTGGGTCAAAACCTAACCCCTATTATGTAGAATCTTATATTTCAATTGGATAATTATGTTTTCAAATGAGCATTTCTCGCTACACAGACTCAAATCAAGGGATCATTGTATAAGAATTACAGTTAGTACCTTTTTCAGTTGTTTGGTTTCATTTTTACTAAATAAAGTATCCGAAATTCTAACGTGACTAAGCCACGTCCGAATTGTGTTCTAGTGAGTCTTGTTCGTGTAAAATGTTCGATAAATATACGTGTAATCAGAAAAATCGAAATCGAATGTCCTAAATAGTATCAAACTCTCCTAAAGTAACTTGCGTCGGCTAATGTTCATGCAAAATCAAGAAAACGTAATACCTGAATAATAGAGGAGACCGCCATAATTACGGCTTGCCTGGCCCGATAACGATAGTAGTAAGGGGCATTTAATACAGACTACTAGTCATTATCCTTTAAAACACAATAAACCGATCGCTTTTGGTTATCAAAATAGCGGATTAGAACACATTTAATTGAAGATACAACATTAACTGGGTATATGATTAAGTTCAATAGTTCTAAAATCAATGTAAAAATCAACCAGGAAATGGGGTGTTTTAAAGTTGCGATTTAGGTTTAACCAAGCATATGCAAGGAAAAGGTTAATTGGATACCATTTTTCAATGTATTTTTTCCACATTTGTAAAAACAAAATGCTGTTCAAACGCGCGTTGAATGTGAACACTGCTAAATAAAAATGCTCGTAAAGGACTTCAATCCATGAAAATCGTTGTTTTTAGCCGAAAATGGCCATGTTTGAAGATGAAATTGATTATCTAAGCTAGCTAATTTCGATTTATTAAGTTACCAAATCCATTCAAACATCACAGATCTATCAACAAATCCAACTTTAACACATATTTAGTGACCATGTCACTCATATACTGCGCTACAGTGCAGCCTACATTTTCGATTGGTCGCCATTTCACACATTTGTCGTGCTTAGGTCGATAATTAATGTCTTAGAATAAACATGAAATTTACCAAAATTGGACAATTAAGTCATAAACGACCAACTTATTTATGACTGTTGGACAGAATTTTCTTAATGAGTACATAAAACATCTTTCGATGGATAAGTTTAAAGTGGATATTCGTGGATAGAAGTAGCTCGCCTTTTCGTGAAAATGGTGAATGAGACGGAATGGCGCTCTCGCATCGTCTCGCGACGACCGAGAACTTTCGTTAGTTTCCTTCCGTTACGAATCCTTCTAATATAGGATCCTTGCTCAAACTAACATAAAACAGTTGAGGGATCTTTAATTTTGAATTGAATCTCGAGTAATATTGTTATGCTTTATGCAAAAAGAAAAAACCTGGGAGAAATAATCTCTAAGGAGGTCTTTTACTGATTTCAATACCTTCTAGGTGATGTTATTTCTTAATTTTTTTATGTTGCACATTTTATTTCCTGTTTACAATTTCAATACAAAGGTTCATGCATGTATGGCCATGAGTTTCTCAATTTATGCTTACCAGGGGTTTTAAAAACTATTAAGCGGAGTTTCGACAATCTGTACCCACTCTTTAGGGCATTTGAAGAATCAGTGTGGGGAATCACGTGACCTATATGGTTTCTTACACGGTAAAAATGACCACCAGATCAACAAATTTAGATAAAAAAAACCCCCAAGGTAAATGACTTATACATAACCGACTTTTATCAGCCTAGTGCAGTCTAAGCAGCACAAAGTTATTTTAGTGATAGTTCTGCCAACCCCACAACGGTTCTAAATTTCTAGATTACCTCGAAGTACTTCCAAAAATAACTCTTCTCGTTAAAAACCTTGTCTTTTCATCTATATAGGTACCATTCAGGTCACGTGATTCCCCACACTGAGAATGCTGGTTTAGCAAAAAAGCGTAGGACGTTTTTGTCAATTTCGGCGCATGTTCTGGTTTTGATATTTGTTGTTCTACATTAAATGTAGTTTTCGAATGGAGCTTTGAAATTGTCGTATCCTGGCAAGGATATGTGAAATTCAAGATGGCGTCCATGATGGCTGCCAAAATATCTGGAAGGCAGTGGCTAGAGTTACGGTACCGTAACTCTAGACCCAGGTTCTAGAGTTACGGAAGTTCCGTAACGGTTGACAACCCTGTCAGGGATGTCTAGAGTTACGGAAGTCAAATAACATGCGTATGTTTCAACTTTTAGTCCTTGCCTAGATTTTTAAATTCAATGAATTGATCAATGTTTTAGGTATAGATCGCCGCATTTAAACGTGACAATGTAAAACTATATCATTTATCAACATTTTTTATCAAATTGAAGACATTGTGCTTTTGATTCTGTCCAAAAATATGGTCGATTTTGCATTCGAAAATCGCCGTTTTTTATTACAGAACAGTTAAAAATTGTTAATGAAAAATACTAAAGAATCGTCAATTTAATAAAATGATATTAATTCTGTCCAAATTAGACATTAGACAAATTGCTCTTGAAAAGTAAACTAAGTATGTGACACTTTGAAGACGACAACGTCATATCGCCGTATGTTAAACATCCGGTAAGTTTATTAATTAGTCATATCCAAAATGGCGGGCGTAATAACACTTGGATAAGTCACGTCAGTAAATATGTGTTTATTTTCGAGTAATAATTAATATAAACAAGTTTTTCGATGTTATAAAGTTGAAACATACGCATGTTATTTGACTTCCGTAACTCTGGACAACCCTGACAGGTAGGTATGGGTAGGTATATTTTACGGACCAGCGGACCAGTTTAGTATACGGATACAGTATATCAAATATGCGGATCATATATACCTATATAATAAATGTATTGGAGAAGTTCGCCAATATTTTGTTCGGGTATAGGTCAAAAGATAAGATTGATAGAGTTTTGGGAAATTACATTTAATATTTATTCATATGTAAATACATAAATTCCAATTTCGAGTTGTTTTTAAATAAACTTGCAGATTTCAACTATAAATTGCGTCATAACAAATTGTTATGTGTATACATAAATATTATATAATTCAACTGTTAGAGACTTTATCATTTGAAAACAATTTCGATTCAAGAAATTAAATAAATATTTTAATGATATACCGTTTATGTCATGTTAGCGGACTTTATAAATAAAGAAACCTAATCGTCTAACATTGACTTTTAGTTCTCACTCTTGCTTAGTTATATTTACGATTTTCTCTATCTTCTCAAACTATGATAACTGTAGCGGACCAGTTAATTTTAAAAGCGTTTAAATAGAACTCAACACGCTGTCAAACATGCCTAGGTTTTTTGCTGATACAATAGAAATGACAATTCTAAGATATATGACGCATGTATTTTGGTCAGGAAATGTTTAGCAACGGCACAAGGGACCGTTAAAAGTCGTTCTTTTAGCGTTGCTTAGTGTGTTACCTGCCCTTGATTTTGGAGTAACCTCCCTTTGCACGTACAGCCCGTGCATTCCCATAATGCTCTTTGTTAACTCGGCTCGGCCACGTAGTAGTTCGTACACATTATGTACGAAAATCACGCTTGTGTGAAATACATTTTATGAGCCACTGTATCCGTCGAATTTTAAATAAAATTTGAATAACTTTTTTGTTTTTAGAGACCGCAAACTTTACAATACCTTGAAAGGAAAATGTTTACTTAACTCAAAGGGAAATAATCAATATTACTCCTCGTGAAGTTATAGTGGTGTCTGGCCGGCATGACCTAATTTGCGTTTTCCAAAAATAACTTTTCCAATGATGACGACTTTTTGTTTTTGTTTGTCAACATCACTTTCAGATGAAGAAGTTTCGTCATTTATGGTTAGTATAGTAATTCTTAGTCATTTTTTTGGAATATAAAGCTTATCAAACGATTGGAAAGGCTTTCAATTGTCGTAAAAACGTGCTTGATTTTCGCTGAATTCAACTAGCTTGCATTTCGCCATGTCAGCGTCTGTACCAAGACCCAGTATTCATACGGAATGTAGAATAAGAAAATTTCGGAACATTGTAGCCTTGTGAATGATTCTTGTTTCTGAGAAATAACTAAATTTAATACACATAGGGTCATTCTATGCCATTGTACGTTATCTTGTATTTCATTGTTTAAATACTAAATCATTGAATCTACCTTTGGAAAATCAACGGGGTGTCCCACTACTTAATTAAAAGAAACATTTCAAGGGCGGTTCTTTCAGGTAGACAAACATCCGTGCTCCCCCTCCTGCTTCTTTATTTTCAAGAACATTGAAATGAAAGAAATTGTGATACTTTCGCTTTCCAACAACCAGAATAAACCAGTTATAAAAGAGTATTTGATAGGCTTTTTAGTTTTTACAGTTTCTTTTTTCAGAGTTCCTGACAGACACAAGATCTTATGTAATTGTATATCATAATGCAATGCCAAGTATGCAACTCTGCTTCAGCTCAATCAGGTTAATCTATGTTTATGATGGTTTAAAGCTACATTTAAGACTATTTCAAAAAAATTTGACTCAAATTGAGAGCCGACTTTACTTACAAGTTACCATATTTTGTGTATTTTTATCAGAATTCTATTACTGTTGCACAATAAGTTGAAAATTGACTAGATCTACCTGCAAGAAATCTTTTTGTCAATTTTTTGACATATGTCAAGGAACTTATGGCTGGAAATCAACCTCAGCTTTCAGAGTCAAAACTCATTATACCTCCCAAAATTAGTAGAAGGCTTTCTATGTCAAGTGCAATGAATACATGTCAAGAATAAGCTACAAATATATCTTGAATAATTTGGAATTAGTTTCAAGGGCTCATATTTCTAACATTTCACAAGGCAATCTTATGTTCTCCTTGTTTAATCAACAAATGCAAATGCATATTTATGCACATATATTACAAGAAATTTTTGTAAAGACAAACACAAATCTCTATATTATTATATTTTAATATCAAAACTATAAACATTTGTATAAAAATGACACATGTAGTAATATGATAAACATGGCTATACTTGGACTGAAAACAAATGATCACAAATGGCTAGAAATGTTATGCACAGTTGTGAATAATGCAGCCAATTATCAGTTTTAAGCTAGTCTATACTTAGCTGAATGATATAAGTAAGAATGACTTGAGGAGAACTTCTGATATTTTAAGTATTTTAAATGAATGCTGTGTCATCTTAATATAAACTTCTTGCAACTGAAACAGAAAATCTCTGATGTTTGTTGATGATGCACATCCTGAAATTATAAATTATTGTGAATATGATATATTACAAAATGAAAATAATTCTTTTATGTGCATTTTCTTTTTTTCAGACAGACTATTTTTAACAAGTTAGGATGCTGATAGAGATGTAAACCTGCTGTAAAAAACTTGACACGTCATTGGAATGTACATATCAAGTTATTACTTTATGGTGACAAAAAGATGATACATCAATAACTGACTCCTGGAATGCTAGTCAACTTTAAGTAATAATAAAGTATCAAACCTGTGTGAATCTTTGAAATGGTATCTTATGATACTTCACATAAGCAGTTGAAAGAATTATTATTTGAATTTTGGTAGACAAATAAATAATTTAAAATTAAGTTGTGTTTTTTCTCATTTCAATTCAAAAAATCATTTGTCTGGACAACTGATGATAAAGGGGGTCCGTGAATAGTTAGTTACCCTTTTCTTATTGAAGAGACATCCAAGTTCCTCATCATATCTAGAAAAAGCACAGATATATGTGCTTCACATTTATTACATACGCTTTTCTTGATTGAAAGTAAACATGATGTATCATGTTCAGACTATAATATTTTTTTGCATAACCACCGTTCTGTAACAATTCAAATGTTGAAGGACCTGTAAGATTATTATTAATGCAACACTGCTCTAATTTATTTTTCAAAAAAAAAAATTCATACATTTAAAACTTAATTCCATGGTTTACATGAAAATATAAGGGTATGACCAGAGTTGATTGTTTAAGTGACAACATAACCTGATTGATTTTTTCCTTTAAGATCAAAATTTAAACTGATGTGCCATATTTTTCAAGCCTGATGAAAATTTTGTCAACTAGTATAAGGGCAGTGTTGCTTTAACCAGACAAATATTTAATACTTACATGAATAAAAATGCTGCTGCTAAAAATATATATATTTATATTTTGAGCATCTGCATGATTGTATAAATCCAACTAGTACACAAGAGGAGCTATATCTTCCTGGATTAAGTATTTTATTGACATCACCCTACTCCCACAATGAACAAAATAAACACATTATTCAAACGATAATAAAACTTGATGACGTATAATCATTACACCTGAATGGAATAAGTTGTCACAAAAAGATTGCACAAATATTGACGATCATAAATGTGTGCAAACTTGCTATAAAGCTTTCTACATCTAGAGCATTTAACTATTTTATGCAGCGATTACAACTAAACATGTTTAGATCAGATGGCGTGGACTTCAAATAAATTCATTATTAATCAAAATTAAATATTTTTTATAAAACTAAAAGCCCCACAACAGACAGTACCCCTCCACCCCATCAATTTGACATTCATTTTCAATAAGCGGGGTGCAAGGGGTGTCGCCGGTCTATTCTCTCTGTCCCTTACGATATAAAGTTTGGATATTCAACCTAAAATATGCTATAGCAGTAGACCTTCAACTGCATGGTTTATACAAGTATTATATCATCAAATTTGCGAAATTTTCAATGAATAAAGTTGATTTTTGACATGTTCGTTACTGTCGCCGATCAATAAGCTGTGTCTTTAAACATGTGTAGAAATTAAACAAAGCAATTTAGTCCAATTTTGTTAAGGTTATTTAGTAACTGGAAGCTTATAGTCATAAGCCAAATGTTTTTCCCAACAACTTTCGATTGTTAATTGACTTTCAACCTCATTGAAAGTCTGGTTTTTAGAAATCAAATTTTCCGGAAATGTACGTTACTAAGTTTTTACATGGCAGCATTTCAAAGAGTAACACATCAAATTTTATCGGTTTGGTTATTTTCATAGACGTTAGTCTTATACTATTACATAATGCTTCAATTCTTGTTAAGAATTTAAGTATTTTAGACAATGTACAAGTTTAAATTAATTACTTACCCTAAATTGACTTTTAATTGACATGTTCGTTACCTTAAGTTTCTAAAATACCATACTATTAGAAAGACGCTAACTTACCTTGAAATGAGTAATGCTGCGTATTATCTCAAAAGAACACGTTAACTTTATATTCTTTTGAAATTACTGAAGGATAATCAAGTAAAAGCTCCTAATTTGAAGTGTCCGTTACTGACATGTTCGTGACTGAAATTTACATACTGCGTGTTTTCGGCGGTTTAAGTTCAGTTTTTAAATCTCTTTGTACATGATTTCATTAAACTTGACGATATCACTTCCGATAAAGCTTACAGAGAAGGTCATCTGCCGCTTTATAGAAAATAAATGGAGATCGCGCAATACGGCAGTAAGGTTATTATCTTTACGCCACAAATCTGCTTAAATTGATTTTCTCAATTTTGTTTTGCTAAATCCTTTGATATTGGTGTGAAATTTGAATATATGGTATATTTATTGGATGCATAGAATATGTTCAAAATATAAGCCATGACAAAAGTATGACATGTTCGTTACGACAATGTAACGAACATATCAGCAGCATTAACGATTTACCGTACCAGTCTAACAAAATAAAGTTGTTTTTTCAATATAAGTATATACAGTCCAACTTGTGCTAACGGCCACCTCCGAATAGCGGGCACCTGCCGACAGCAGCCATTTTGATTTTCCCCCGACCGAAAACGCTCTTAAAAAGGCCGTGAATAACGGCCACCTGTCGACTGCGACCAGCGGCCAGTCAAAACCATCCCCGCGGCCAGTTTAGAACTGTGAACAACGGCCAGACAATTGTTTGAAGACAGTATTTCGTATAAAGGCGATTTCGAAAGCAGGCCGCCATTTTTGTTAAAGTTAAGCTAAAAACCCGATTATTTCCGGATTTTTCTTTTACAAACCATCTCGAGTACGATTTTATTAGTTATAATCAAGCTGTAGACAATTTTCTCGTCACCTTATTATAAAAATATGTTAATGTATCCTTTTATTGTTAAATTTATTTGTAAATCGGGAGTAAATTACGTCATGTGGTGACACTTTGTTAATTAGTTTTGAATGTTTGGAGACTCCACTAGGTTTGTTTTTCACACGTCCGGCAGTTAGATAAATGTTTGTGACACGCTGTTAATTCCTAAATTCGTTCAACTGTGACCGTTGTATACAGGTAATTTGACAACTGGGATAAGATAGAAAGACTATACAAAAGGTCAGAGTAGTGAGAATTTGTAGAGTACATTTGTTAATGTTGAGGGCATAGCATGAAATGTAGCTGCAAACAAAAAATCACTGATTTCTTTGTTTTTGTTATTCTTTGTTCGAAGTTTTGTTTTATTCATTTATAGTCACAACTTCAATAATGATAATGTGAATAATGAATTAAGGTTGAAAATAAAAACAATTTTAATTATTAATTCATGCTAAATTCGTTCAACTTTGACCGCTGTATACAGGTAATTTGACAACTGGGATAAGATAGAAATACTATAAAAAATTTCAGAGTAGTGAGAATTTGTGGAGTGCATTTGTTAATGTTGAGGGCATAGCATGAAATGTAGCTGCAAACAAAACATCACTGATTTCTTTGTTTTAGTCATTCTTTGTTCAAAGTTTTGTTTTATTCATTTATAGTCACAACTTCAATAATGATAATGTGAATAATGAATTAAGGTTGAAAATAAAAACAATTTTAATTATTAATTCATGTTAATTATGAACTCTGTCTCTCAAGTCTGACGAAACATTGCCCGTTTGTTCCTCCCTCCGAACAAAGGCCACCTGTGAACAAAGGCCACTTTTCTATTTTCCCTTGACCGGCCGTTGTTCACAGGTTGGACTGTAATTCGTTCCTTATTTTCACGTTTTACCAATATCTGAAGTTAGCTTAACCATGGTTTCTTTTGAAATCGTATTTATTATACGACACCTTCATTTTGTTTTATATTTTTGTAAGCCCAACCAATTAAATTGTCTCATCCTGTCTTTAGTCAGTTTCAGAAAAATGTACCGGAGAGTCAAACTAGAAGAGAAATAATTACACGTCTTAGCAGAGTACAAATCCTATTCGTGGCAGTATTCTATTTGCAGTAATACACCAATGAATGATTAGTAACGAACATGTCAAGATTAGTAACGGACATTTCATGTTTTTTTCTTTTCTTGTGAAATCAAGGGCAGGAATTCAGAAATATAAATCTTCTGTAAAATCCCATATAAGAGTAATTCTTCAATCACACACTATCCTTTTGTGGTTCCAGTGTAATATTTAAATGGAATTATAAACGTGGAATATCCAGACATAAAATTATGATTTATTACACTCATATCGATTACAATTTTTTTACTAGTTTGATCTAGCATATGGCAATTGAATATTATTAGTCAGTTCGAATATCTTTCTTAACTTTCTGAAGATTGACACTTTGTTTATATTAGGGAAAATTCTTAAATGTGTAATATACCAACTATTTATGGTAAGCGACCATTGAATGGCAAAATTTTAACCCCTGACAGTCGTACTTTAAATAAGCATACGGCAACAATTACTGATGTCATGATCAAAATATTTCAGAAAGTTGTAGTTTACAGGTTATATTCTTCGATTAAAATGCTAAATAAAGAATTCTAGAACACTGATTTTCCTATCTTTTATACCTCCAAAATGCACCCGCTAATTGAAAAAGAATGAATACGCAAACGGCGCTTAAAACCATAGATTCAAGTCTTAATCGGTAGGTTTAACAGAAAACAGTGAAACGAAGTCTTAAACTATGGGTTAAACAGTTAAACCTATAGTTTAATATCTTAATCTATATGTTTAAGAGAAATAAAGTTGAATCTATAGGATTATGAGTCTTAAACATAGGGATTGACTGTTAAACATAAGGTTTAACTGTTAAACATAGAGTTTAAGAGTTAAAACTATAGTTTAAAGTCTTAATCTACAGTTTCAATTTTGAAAAGTTAAAACTATTGGATTAAGACTCTTAAACCCTATGTTTAAGTCTGTTAAACTATGGGTTTATTGTGCAAACGGATATGCCATATTGGATCTGTATAACATATACATCATAACAAGCGGGAATCGTTGTAGTATTTTATAGTATTTTCTATCATTCATGGTCGATTAAAAGAGAAAATGTGAGACAATACATCATTTCCTTCAAATTATAAACCGTTCATTTACGCATTGTACCATACAAAATGGCTATGATTCAACGAGGCAAGTAAGCATATAATCATTTGATTGATAGATATGATACCCAAAATTTAAGCATAACAAAATTACTAGTGTATATTATGCAAAATACCATATGTTAAAATTTCTTTAACTTTAATATAAATCAGTTCACTTGAAATAACTAATGTGCATACGTTTGCATATTTTAATCATCTGATCAAATTATAGTAGTATCATATGATAACTAGACGGTAAAACATTGGTGGAGACACATCATAATAATAATTATCATCATCAAGTTTAGATTATTCCTTTGACAAGGGTAAGGCCTGTCTGTCTGGTCTGGAGTGAGTCTTTCTCTCCATGATTGGCGGTCTTGAGGGCTTGTGCCATCCATTTTCTGTACTAGCCGATCACGCTTAACCAGGTCTTCCCAGGTTAGTTTTTGTTTGCCTCTGCTCCGATGTACAGTAACGTTTAAGTCTCTGACTTGGGAGATCCATTTTGTGCTACGTTCTACGTGGCCAAACCATCCGCGGCCTAGCCTGTTTTTTGGAGAACGTAGGCAATATCTCTGATTTTAAGCTGAGACAGGAAATCCTCCAAAGGAACAACATCCTCTGGTTTGACACAGCAGGTCCATCTTACCATTGCTCGGTCATTTCGCTGCAGTCGTCTGAGTGTGCTAGCAGATACACATGTTTTGAAATTTTATAATGATTGGTTATTGTGTTATTAGCGAAAAAAGCAATTTCTGTAATGGCAGACTGAATTTGCATAATATGCAAATTTATCAAGGATGATATTGTACTCACAAGGAAAATTACTTATTGCATTTTGTAAAACTTATTCATTGTATGTTATGAATGGCCGATTCGACAATGATAAAAGTATTGGAAAATTCACATATACATCTAATATTGGTAGTAGTGTGATAGATTATTTGCTATGTTCAGATGAAATGTTTAAAATACTGTCAGAATTTAAGATTGGAGAGTGTGATGAATCACAACATTTCCCTTTGAATGCTAGAAATAATTGTAAAAATTTCGATTTACCAAATGTTAACATACAACCAGATGAGACAGAAACTTACTACAATATCTTACAAAATTATAAATTTAAACCCGCAAATGCATTACAAGAGGAGTTTAATCAAGAAGCAATTAATTACATCTTACATGAGATAAATAAAATAGATAGCAATTTTGATACTATTATAGACAATTTTATAGGCATGTTAAAACAAGCTGGTGAATCATTTCTTACAGCAAAAGTAAAAAGTAATACTACAAAATCACAAAAGAGGTTTGATACTAAGTGAAAAAATCTAAAATATAATAAAAAATAAGGCTCTATGTAAATATAGACAGTACAGTTCAGAGACAAATCTGCAAAGCTATCTTTCAATAAAACTTGAATACAAAATAATGTGTAAATTGAAAGAGAAAATATATCATAATGATATAATGGAAAATCTGACATCCCAAGTTAATAATCAAAAGCATTTTGGAATAAACTTGAAATATTAAATAACCAAAAGCAAAACCGTAGTAACAAATGAATTACAGCACGTTGAAAAACTATTAAATCCATCTGAGGTTGATGAAAACGAAGATCTATATTTAGTTTTAGATAGCATAGAGTTTAATCAAACTGAGGATTATATATTTAACTCTGATGAAGCTTTTTTCTACTGGTGAGTATCCGAATGCATGGACAGAATCAGTTATTATTACGTTATTCAAAAAAAAGAAATATTGATGACGCGTCGAATTATTGCGGCATTTCTTTACAAAATATTATAAGCAAAATATATTGCACAATATTAGTTAGTAGATTAAAATTCTTTGCACAAATGTATAATAAAATGTCAGAAAATCGAGCCGGTTTTAAAGAAAGCCATTCAACTATAGACAATGCTTTTATCCTTGCATCTATAATTAAAAGAGTACAATATCCTAAGGAAAAACTATTTGTTGCATTTATAGATCTTCAAAAGTGCTTCGACAATGTAAACAGACAAATTCTGTGGCAAGTTCTTTACAAACGTGGGATAAATGTAATATATTTAAAGCATTTAAAAGTATGTGCAACACAGTAAAATATAGCATTAAATGTAATGGTACTTTTAGGTACTTTTTAGTGAACGTATTCAAAGTACGGTTGGTCTCAAACAATGTTGCCCAACAAGACCAATTCTGTTCTTATTTTTCATAGACGAGCTCCAACATATATTAGATAAAAGTTAAATCCACGGGAAACAGTAACATCCTGACATAATTGAGATCTTATCTCTTATGTTTGCAAATGACAAAGCATTAGTATCTTATAGTGTATCAGGTTTTCAAAAAGAGTAAAATATTTTGTCAGTTTTTTGTGATGCCAATAAACTCAAAGTCAATGAGATAAAACAAAAGTTATGTTTTTTTTAAAATGGAGGATCCTTGAAATGGTTTTATAAAGGTACTTAACTTAATTGCGTAAACTCATTTTGTTATGTTGGTCTTCTACTAATTCAACAATTGTCTCTTATTAACATGGTTCATGAGCTTTGTTTAAATGGTAAAATGTTCCTTTCAATTCTTAAATCATTATATAAATATGGTCAATTGCATAACACAGTGTTTTTCAAGATATTTTATATGAAAATATGTCCACAGCTTTTATATGGGTCGGAAATTTGGGGATTGAACAAATTTGAAGAATTAAAAAGGGTTCAATATTACGCATGTAAGAGATTTTTGTGTGCTAATAATAATGTATCCAATACTGGAGTCTTGGGGGATTGTGGAAGATATCCAATGTATATAAAATCAAACATTCGTTGCTCGATAAAACATTTAAGTATGCCAAGTAGGCATCTGGTTAAAAAAATGTTATAACATGATGTTAAACGATGATAATAATGGTCATAATAACTGGGTATCATCGGTTCGTATATTTTTACAATATCATGGTTTTGGTAATATTTATCTACAAAACTTTTACTGCAAAGATTAAAAGATACATACATTCAAAGTTGGAATGATCAAGTACACTCAAATGTTAAACTTTCAAATTATACAGCTATAAAAGAACAGAACAGAACAGACCTTTATTTTATCAAATTACAATGTAATACATGAGAACAAAGTACATGATGGTATAAACAAACATATGAATATAATATATAAAGTAACAGAAAATAGCGTTCGCGGATATATGTAATAAACATTTTATATACATGTATGGTTCGTTTCTTTCCCAACGGTCAAACCATGAACAATCCCACGGTGATTTCGTGTTCTTTATTTAATACTCATGATATTATGATAGTGTGTATTCAATCACCGTGAAATTAATCAAACTTTGTCAGTTGGAAAAAAACTATAGATAAGGCAAGAGGAATGAGATATTTGCACACGTGGAATACGTGTTCATTAATACTTGTGTAAGCGGTGTATTTGAGTTCACTAAAACATATAGGTAAGAGTATGGATTTTTTGTTAATAATATTACTTAAAAGTGTTTTATTAGAAACTTAAGAAGGGTAAATTTAAAGTGTTTTATCGGATTACAATATTACAAGGTTACAAAAATAGAGTTTTGGATGTGTCAGGTAAGCTGTTTATATGACAAGCTTAGTATTTATGAGCATGTACAAACGTTAAATGCTAATTCTTCCTAGCAATGTATACATAAATATATATGGTGAATAAAATAAATAGATAATTGTTCAATATAGGGTAATGGGGGTTTAACATTTGCGAGTAGTATAAAATATAACCATCTTACGAACCATATTTGGATCCTTTAAATATAAGAAAATTTAGATATGCCTATGTAAACTTTAGATTAGGAACTCATGAACTCGAAATCGAAAAAGGTCGACATAATAAAATCCCTAGGGAATCCAGATTTTGTAAATTTTGTTCAAATAATACAATAGAAGATGAGTTCCACTTTTTATTATGTTGTAGCAATTACAATAATTTATTGATATTATAATTATCTGATTATTACTACCAATCACCTATTATTTAAAAATTTAATAATCTTATGAAAATTGATAATGAAAATGTTGTTAAATCTGTTGCAACTTACATTTTCCATGCTATTAATAAACGAAAATTAGACAGTACATTAAATGACAGACAGTAATTTGAATAATACTTAATTCACTATTTAATAAAGGTATTTATTAAACATTTACATTGTTAAATACTATCAATATTATTTATTTTATCATACTTTCCCGTGCATTACAATTTATATAACTTACATTTATGTATTAAATAAAATGGTTTTTACATGATTTCATTACTCTGCCATGATAGTGTACCAATTATTAATTCAAATGTATATGTATTTATGTTTTGCATGGGCCGGGGACTTATAGTAATAAAGTTTGTTGTTGTTGTTGATTTAATTCTATCAGTTGATATGGTTGTATCTAATACGTACAAAATAAGCACAACATAACCACATGTTACTCAAAATATCCATGTTTACAGTTTATTTAATAATGATAGAGGCCACCGGCCCATAACATGATGCATACACTTGTGATAACATATACATGAAAATATGCATGTTATAATGTTGAAAGACAAATATAGAATTATAATTTGACAATATTACATACATAATTATAATATTTTAATAAATACATGTATATACATTTTTTATGTTTGAATATCTATTAACATTTGGTTTCTCAGCTTCCAAGCATAAAAAATGAAACAAGCGAGATTTTTTAAAGTTTGTTCATATTGGCTAGACAATAATAATGACAATAACTAGATTTAAAGTTTTTATATATTATAAGTTTTCTATTGGATTCTATATCAGAATACCAAGTCAGTAAATAATTGTCTGTCAAACGTTTTGTAAATTGCTTTATAAATATATCAGTACTGTCAATATATTGTTTCATCCGGACATAACCAAAACCATTCTTACAAAGAAGTTCACGTACACATGATATCCAATTATTACTTCCACAACTATCATAATGTTTTAACATCAAATAACACCTTTTAGCATTTCTGTATTCTGGCATTTTTAATAATCTAATCCAGTAGGATATACATCGTCTTGAACTGTCTAAATACATAGGGTAACGACCACAGCCACCCGGTATGGCAGCATTACATTTTATGCTAGAACACATATATATTTTACAAGCATAGCGATGAACAGATTCAGTATATTAACGCTGAGTGTGCCCCCATAACTTACTACCATATAAGATTATAGGTTTTATTTTCATGTCAAATAGTTTAAAGAATATACTCTTTGAAAGTTGTCCATAGTTATAAAGAGATGATGGCGTTGAGATTAAAACACATTTTGCCTTGATGGCCATCTTAGTTGCCATAGTGTTCAATAATAACTGTGAATTAAAAGTCACTCCAACATACGTAAATGATGAGACAATCTCAAGTTCAGAGTTGTTGTAGTACCACTTCTCATTACGTGCTGGTTGACCACTTCTCTTGAAAATCATTTTTTTTTTGGATTTTTGTGCATTTATCTGTAGTTTTGTGGTTGTACAAAACTCACTAAGGACATTCAATTGTCTTTGTAGACAATTATAAGTTTGTCTGAGACAAAACCAACGTCCTCTGCAAATAACAGACTTAATATTTCAGTAATAGATGGAAATAGCTATATACCTTTAATACCACTTTTGTCAAGTTTTTCTGCAAGCTCATTTATATAGAGTGTGAAAAGTACTGGTTAACACATACAACCTTGCTTGACACCAACAGGACAGTCAAAATAATCAGTGTATCCTCGGTTACAATAAGAAATTCTATCTCAAGCTTTGACTGACTTACTATACATAGATTGTAAAGCTAGGAAAAGTTTACCTCGTACACCAGTCTGTATAAGAACACTACATAGCTTATGTCGTTGAATAGAGTCAAATGCAGTTTTGAAATCAATGAATGCCACATATAGTTTCCCTCGCTTTTTACTTAAGCATTTACATATTATACTTTGTAGGATAAAAACATTGTCATTTTAACTGTAGCCAGACCTAAACCCGACTATGCTTCATTGATTTTATTTTTAATGTTGGCAAAGAATGTAAGCCTTCGATTTAAGATACGTTTACATATCTTACCATTTATATTAAGAAGCGAAATGCCACGATATTTAGCAGGATTATTATTGTCAGATTTCTTGTGAATCGGCAGCTACATATAAACGGTTAAAAAGTCTATTTAACAATGGTAATAACAGATCTGCTGTATGTATATAATAGCTTGGTGGAATTTCATCGGTACCAGGAGCATTATCAGCACTTGTTTTATACTGTTCAATATTTCCTCATTGGAAATTTCACTAGTAAATTAAGTATTGTCAATGTCATCCATGTCAGCATCATCTGTAATTTGAATGTCATCGTCGTTTATGGGTGATTCTTAATCAAATTGAAATAATTTTTCAAAGTGATTATACCATTTATCTGAGTCAATGGATGTTACACTGGATTTCTTTGTACTAACTAATTTGATCTGTTCCAAAATGACTTTGGACTTTTCACATTATTCACCAAATCATTCATTTTGCGTTTATAGTATGTTGCTTTCTTATGATCACATAGTTTTTTTTAAATTCAGCTTTATCTAGTTTATATTGTTTCAACGTCACTGTATCCCTTGTATTTCTGTAAGTACGAACGGATTTACATTCTTTATCAAACCAAGCTGGTTGGCTGCAATTAGAGCTTCGCTTTAAACGCGTACATGGAATTAAGCATTTTATGAAATTGTCATGTAACATTGTAGTTATGTTGTTGATATCATAGTTCAGATCACTTATAAAGTCAACTATATGTTGTGAGGCAATAGTGTTAATAAAACTTAGCATATTGTCTTGCAGTAATGGCAATGTCATGTTATCAAACACAAACAAATTATTTGGATGCGAATACTCAGTTTTATCATTGTTTAAAGTTAATTGTTGACTATAACAGGTCATTGAAATTTCTAGTGGAAAGTGTGAAGACTAACCTTTCACAATATTTTTATCACTAACTCGTAGAATTATGAATAATTTATTCTCATAATCTATTCTCTTTATATACTTGGTAAATTCTCTCCGAACAAGAACTATAAGGCCAGCCATATGGCTTCCATGTTTCTTAAATTAAAATGCCCCATCAGAAAATAGCAGTATTAGTGTGGAAACAATTTAGTACATTCATTATAGTTTGTCATCCAAGTTTCCAGCAAGCAATACATATCAAATGTAATTAGGTATGTCTTAAGGTCCATAAATCAAGTGTATCCCCCATACCCCCGATATTCCAACAGTTTATGTTAAAAGTTTTTTTTGTATCATGTAGGCCTCGGTCACACCCCTATTTACCACCAATGTCCATTTCATTTTTTTCGTAACTTACAGAACCTGGACCTGGTGGAGTATTTATCCTCCTAGGAGCTTTTTTATTAATCTATTACCATTCGATATTTGATTTGTATCTGACCTGTGATCAGCACTGTCCGATCTTATATGTAGTTCACCCTTATAGAAATAGCCCTGCTTCCCTTGTGCTTTCAATAATTTTTATTTGCTTCTCTGACGATAGGCTAATTCATCGGCTACTCGTATTCCTTGATCTCTCAGCCTATCTCGTCCTATATATACTGTAAATGTATCAACCTTATGTCGAAATTGAAATACTATCACTGCTTTACGGTCTCTATTTGACTCGCCAATACAACGCACTCGTTTGATGTCATCACTTTTCTATTGGATATTTGGACAAGCCCTTATAAGAACCTCAGTTACAATTTTTGATTTCATTTCCTGATCAGAAATGGAAACATCAGCTTGTAATCCAAAAATTCTCATATGGTCAGATACTCGTCGAGAATCCATTTTGTCTACATCTTGTTCTAGTTTTTAAATGTTACGTTGTCGTTTTTCAGCTTCATCGTTCAGATGATCAATATCGAGTTGTATACATTCTAAGTTATCTTTCATGTTTGCTATATCACCTTCACAATTTTGCGAAGTTGTAATTAGTTGTGTCTGCTTTTGTTTTATTTCTTGTACAGTACATCATTGCGTAGTCTTTGATTTTCATTTTTCAGTAAACACATCTCTGATCTCATTTCTGTTAAGTCTTGTTGTATATTACTTTTTTGCATCAAGGTGCTTATACTAGACTTAATTGCTTCAAGTAAAATGTCATTATCAACAGGACCAGGGTTGGTTTTTCATCACGTGATGATAATAATAATTGGAGTATAATGTCAATAATATTTTGTGATGACCAGTTCTGGTGGTTAGTAGTTACTGGCATGGTGCTTATAGTTCCATCATAGGTTCATTGATTCTGCACTATTTTGGAATGTAAGTTCATATAACAGAAATAATGGCCAACATAATCAAACATATTAAAAGTTTGTAGATATGTCCACATTATAAATGTTATGTTAACACACTGTAATACAAGAAAATATTGATGCAAAGCATCAAAGAGCGCAAAAAATACTAACATGAAAGTACTGCTTAAGCTTGTAATTCTCTATTAGTGAGACATTTTTTTTTAAATATTGCTTATTAACCGCTAATCAAAGCAATTAAGTATGATTACTAAAATATAAACACCTATATAAATGTACAAAAATATATAATATGGTTATAATAAGTGATAGTCTAATCTTCCTCCTTTGTTTATGATGTCAGTGTTTTCGCAAGCGGTTTAGACCGTCCCCAAACATGATCTCGAGCGTGCTTTCTATAAATAGACGTCCAAGACCGTGAAAGTCGAGTATACGTGTTAGTTTAAACCACAGTTTTGAAGAGAAACTATTAATTTCCTATTAAAGATAATTTATTATTGTTAAACAAAACAAATGAGATGTTTGCAAAACACGTCAGATAAATAAATGCATTAACTTAAAATTTTTCGTCTAGCTGTCTTGCCACATAAAGTACGAACACTTTTTAGTCTAACCTTTGCTGACTTGAATGGCGGCCTCCATGAGTGAGTTAAACAGTAATTTGACAGTAACAGCCGAAAAGTTCCGCATGCACAGGCATATTCAAAACGCATTCCATATAAGAGCGCAAACTTTGGTGTGCGCTCAATTAATCCAATATATAAGGTTACATACCACTAAATGGTTACCGGAAGTAGGCATTTACCGGAAGTAGAAAGTGTGACATGGTCGTTATTTATTTTTTGAGAGTGCATGGATACCTCATTTGTGGTGCTTTTTAATATTGAAGAGTATGTATGTCTTTGACAATGCTTTTCCTATGAAATTATGCAAAAATTCAATGGATCCGGTAAGTTTAGTCGCGAAAACTGGTTAAAAGGGGAGATGACTCTCTACGGCTGGTGAAGAGTTAAAAACCAGGACATTTTCAGGGTAGTAACTTTCAATCGAAATTTATTTTCTTATAAGTAACGTAACTTTTTTTCTAATACTGATCATTTTGAGGGGAATAGATAGATCTTTCAGCCTATATATGGTTTTGGGTATCTCACACCCCTGGGTCATAGTGTAATTTTTCATTGAAAATGATACTTTTTATATACAACAAAGAAGGATTTTATTTAGTGGTATGTAACCTTTAAGAGATAACGTCGTCTGCCAGATTTATGATTTTTGATGGATTGCACATAAAGATTCTGGACAAAATCATTAATATATGTCATTTAGATGTAGAAAATGGATGTTTGGTGTTGAATGGTGCATGTTGTGGTGCTGGACTGTCCAAATATGGGATAATTAGGGTAAAATGCCCATCCGAGACCCCATCCGCAACCAGTTTGTGCACAGATTGATGTATCAATTCCCATGCAATGTGATTTTTTAGCCATTATGCATGCCTATCACATCTGTGCTATAATAGTTAATGTTGTAATGATCTCCATTGGATTATTAAGCCTCTAACTGTCAATGATGAAGGGAAAACTGGTGTCAGAGTTGGGCTGTAGGCCGGTCATGGAGATCAGCAGAACTGCATTCTCATCTGATTTAATGTCATATGATGTATAAATGATATTATATTTAGTTATTTTCTTGTAAAAGCACTAATTTTTGTCATATTTATCAATTCTAACCCAATACATTCTCATATGCACTCAACATAAGATATAAAAAAGCAAGAAAAAATGAATGAACTGCTCAAAAATCACTTCCGCGGTATCATCACTGGTCATACACACCATCAAGATGACTGCTAGGGGGCTGTATTAGCATTTCTTATTTACATGAACACATAAAATCACACAAAGCTGTGACCTAGCACTTGTTTTTGCCTATTTTAGTAAGGGGGCGATGTGTCAGATTTGTTGAATAGAGCTTCTTTTCATGAAGCTAATAGCTTTGTCTCCGTTAGGCGGTAGGGCACAAATTTCCTTTTGGCCGCAAACTGGGAGTCCCGCTTTCTGCAAGTTATTTTGTTAGTTGCATGAATCTGATTAATAATTTAGACTGCCAAGAATAGGAGGTTACATAAATTGAATTTTGAAAGAAAAAGGATCCTGTGAGCCCATTATTTAGGTTGTGGATCTGGAAGTGAACACAGCTCCATACCAAACCCATTTGTTTGAGAATTTTTTGAGTCAAAAGTTAATTTACCATCACATTTTTTAACATAAAACCTGTTTATTCTGTTGCAACTGACACTAAAATCCTCAATTTTTGTGGTATTCATTATTTTACTGGTTTGCCTTTCAGGCTTTGAGTTACTTAGGGACAATTAGGGATCATTGATATCATCATCCGACTAAGACCTGAAAAGGCCGTGAATTAGTACTGAACCCATCCCCATTACCGAAGGTCAGGTTACCATTATGTTCATTTATTCTATTGTCAAAGACTTTTTTTCAGTCTAGGATATTTTACATCCACAGAACAACAATTTATGTAATTTTTGTGCCTTTAAATGGGAATTTTACACCTTTTTTGAAATCCCACCCACCTACTCAGTGCTTTTCTTCTCCGAAGGGTCATGATCATTACACGCAGTCAAATTATCAGCAAGTGTGATATAAAAAAATTGGAAAAACAAGAAATATACATTCACAGACTCAAAATATCCTCATATAGACACCACTGGTGAGAACATTTTTCTCAGGAAGTGAGATCAGTGGTCTTCCAGAAATGTAGCGGATAATCCAGATTTTGAAGAGCCCCCCTCGGCCAGCTGATTGATAAGTCATAAAGTCACCTTGGTGACATCCATGTTTAAAAAATCTGATTTGATTCATTTGAATTGACTGTGGTCTGCATAGAAACATGTCATCTGGTTATCTGATGTGACATTAAAAAGTTTTTAAACCAGAAAAAGCTTGAAAATTGGTTCATTTTTTGCTATTTTTGGTCATTTTTTCTCTAAAAATCACTCTACAAACATAGAAAAGGTGAAAATAATGCTTGAAAAATGTTGCTTTTGTCTTTTCTATCATGAATATACAGAAAAACATCAAGATATTGTCAGTTATAACACTAATTTATGTGAAAAAGCTTTAATTTCAAGGATATGTAATTTTAAAAAAAATGCCTAAAATTTGACCAATTTCTTGAGAATGGGTGATGTCAGCTAAAATGCTCTAACTGCTTAGATAATCAATTTTTTTATGAAACTGCACAGAATAGCTCAGAAGTGATTGGTCTTTCACTTTATGAATTGATTTTTAAGAGCCAAAAAACTTTTTGTCCCTTAAAGGTTACATACCACTAAATGGTTACCGGAAGTAGGCATTTACCGGAAGTAGAAAGTGTGACATGGTCGTTATTTATTTTTTGAGAGTGCATGGATACCTCATTTGTGGTGCTTTTTAATATTGAAGAGTATGTATGTCTTTGACAATGCTTTTCCTATGAAATTATGCAAAAATTCAATGGATCCGGTAAGTTTAGTCGCGAAAACTGGTTAAAAGGGGAGATGACTCTCTACGGCTGGTGAAGAGTTAAAAACCAGGACATTTTCAGGGTAGTAACTTTCAATCGAAATTTATTTTCTTATAAGTAACGTAACTTTTTTTTCTAATACTGATCATTTTGAGGGGAATAGATAGATCTTTCAGCCTATATATGGTTTTGGGTATCTCACACCACTGGGTCATAGTGTAATTTTTCATTGAAAATGATACTTTTTATATACAACAAAGAAGGATTTTATTTAGTGGTATGTAACCTATAACACTGATATTGATAGTCTAAAATGTATATCGGGTCCAGTTGTATAAGGATTATAATCAACAGTCTCTGTAGTTTTGTGGGATTTCTTAATCTTTCGGTTGAATAAAGCTATCCTTGCTCTATAAACAGTTATTTCAACTCCATTTTATGTCTTCACTTTATAAACACTATATGAACAATGTATGTAAGCTCTCAGGGTAATATATCCAGTGGATTAACTTACACAATGGTGAACTCGTGTTCTTAAATCTATTGTTTAGGTCATTTTCATTAATTACGAGTTAATTAATTAATATTTCCATTTGCAGAAAACACTATTGTATGCAGAATTCCTTCATAAAAACATCCATATAATTTTCATCAATTCATTCCATATATAACACTTTAAATATCCAAATACTCACGAGCACCAAAAAATACGTCTGGACTCTTGAAAATCCACTACACTACAATATCCATGTAAACACAAAGACTTGGTAATGTACAGAAACTCCGATTGTTATATTCCGTAAAATACATACTTTCCATAAATTTGTTTATGTAAATGATCTGATCAAGCTGAAATTAGTACCATGTGATAGATAGTCCATGAAAACATGGGTATGGAGGCTTATTTTAAATTTCTATCTAAGTTAATTATTGTGTTATAACGAGAAAAATGAAATTCGGTAATTGCGGACTTGATTTACATATTATGCAGATTGTTCAAGACAGATAGTGTGTTGTTTCTTGGACTCTAATTCAGCACCGTTTAAAGACATAGAAACTGCAAATGAACTTTTTGGGGACTCAGTTGCAGGGTTTACCCTAAACATGGCTTTTTACTGCAGGATTATAAACAAAACTGTGATTGGAAAGGTTTGGTTAGGGAACCTGTATTCGCTAATGTTTTATCATCAAGTACTTTTCGCATTCATATTTTTTATCTACATGGTATCGTCGAAACTTCCATGCATTCGATTTTTTAAAAATAATTTAGAACATAGTATAAATGACGTACCTGACGAACCGAAACTTGTACCTCGGAAAATGGATATAATGTGACGTAATAACTTGTTTTGATGATCAGTGCTTTCAGCACCGAATTACTTTCAGAACATTTACAAAATCTTTAAGTCAAAGCGTATCATAAGTTAGAACCAAATTTTCTTGTTTGAAAATTGATGAATAAGCGCACAATGCGTTTTGAAGGCGATGTTTTAGAAATTAGTGACGTCATCGGTTTTTGATCAATAGCATCTTACTGCTCAAAAATTTGAAAAATCACCTAGCCGATTCATAAAGAGCATATATTTTTCTATGAAAAACCATCAAAATATTGATGTTATACCGATAAGTACAACGAACCACTTTTAGACGCATTGTTCAACTGGGCCGACATACTTAAAATGAATGGACAATTTAATGTAAGCAACATTAGGCACAATCAAATGGATACACAATGGCTACTCGAGGTCATTGAATGAAATAGAATACATATATAAAGATTTTTCGAACAACTTCATTTCTGTGGGGGCATCTTCTGTTCGAAATAAATTAACATTAACTCGTCTATGGCCATGTATATATAATACGCTTTTGTTTGTTTGTTTTTGTAGGGTTAAACGCCGTAGCAACACACTGTACAGGTCATAAAACGGCGGTCAGTCAACCTACTCACTCCTCCTGGAAAGGCTAAATTTCTGGATTTAGCTGCTAACCAACTTCTAAGCACATACTTTCATCAGTGACTGACAACTGCCCTACATAATTAAAAATCATTGGTAATAGGGAGAATGGCCGTAGAAATAATTTAATGACCAAGCTCCACGAAAGTATGCCCCGCCCGGGAATCGAACCCCGACCCCTCCATCGGTAGACTTGTGTGTTACCAACGGAACTAGCCGGGCGGCTATATAATACGCAATATAGATAAAGTTACTCGACATGATTCCTCAACTGTGCATTTTGAATGGGATTTGAACGAACGTTGAACAGGCTATTCAATTTAGACGACGTAAGCAATTAGTTATGCGATGTTGAATCTCTGCTTGAGATTCATAGTTGGTTGCTAGGCTTAAACCAACCATTCTCAATCAATTTTGTGACATCGATTATGCAGTTAAATCGTTGTCTTCAATCAATCGTTCTTTCAGTGCGTTTATCGCTGAATTTAAAGTATATATATTACCCATTAAACTTTTATTTAATTTCAGCTCGAGACAATGGCTTATGGCGGCGGAGATGGATTTGGGCGAGGTATTTTTAAGCTTTGTTTCTTCTTAAACTAAAAAATGTTTGTTTGTTTGTTATTGCCCTTTAGCTGTTTTTCTGATCCATTTTTGTTTTTCATATTTTAAACACATAATAAATTCGCTATTGTAGTAGAAACATTTTTATGAAACATATTCAGTTTGGATGCATTTGTTACCTCATGTACGTTTTGCGCATGATGAGCATTTGTCTTTGCTTTATGTTGATCGAACGCAACAGTCGTAGATCGGGTGTCAGGCAATATAATGTTAACTTTTTTGCAAGAATTTATTTCCTAATGTGACAAACTTCACATGCACGTCGCTACGATTTACCTTTGGATAATACAATTGAGGTGAAAAATCACTAGCCTAGAGGTGACCTGTTCTAATAGGCGTACCGGGAGAACATTTTAATATCTCTCTGACAGGGAACACACTAAAGCCGTAATATAATTCTTGTTGAACCTATATCAGTTACGGAAAATAAAGTTGTGTTGCTAGCTCAGTTGGATAAACCATAGGGGTCTACGGTGGAATTTATTCTTCATAGGATCGTTAGTTCGAATCCAGCTAATTCAGGGTTGCAATATCCGCATTCACGATGTGCTGAATGTGAGATATTGTGGGAGATTTATCGGCGCACGTGCGTAAACGCACTCGTCTGTTAATTTCTTTGAAATTCCTTGTCAAAATCCATAAAGCCCATGGTTATCAAGTTAAGTATGTAGCATTTTTACACATTGTACAAATTATGTCTCTAGGATCAATATTGACCCAGCCCTAGGGGTCAAACACTTAATATACGAAACCTGTGTTCACTATTCAAGACACTTGAGTTTTTAAAGTGAGTTTTGTTCATGATTTTTAAATAATGAAAATACACCTCGCCTCATCATAATTCCATTGATATTTGAATTGATTGAATCATCAAATATGGTGTTGTGAGAACAACAAGGAACATGTGACGGCTACATTTAACTCATAAGATCGTGTTAAGAACTTTTAGCAATATTTTGCTGAGAGATGGTCAAGTAGAACTTTTCGTATAAGCCGGTAAATTCTAGCATATATACTAAGCAAAAGTTATAACGCAAACGGTAATTTTCTTTACATATTTTTTATTTTATATAATACTTGGGTATATTTGCCATCATTTAGTCTCTCGGTATTTTCGAACATGATAGTGTGTTAAAATTTCTTGTGCGGTCACGCTTGGGTGAACAGCATCGGTAAATCCCTTTTTACACGAATCCTGCACTGCACGTTAGTGTGTCCACAAACAAATAAAGTTTGCTGAGAACTCTAGAGACTGCGTGACATTGTAGCACTCGTCATATTGGCAACAAGTCAGAAAATATGCCAATATTGAGCATTGAAAACCGAGAATAAGCCGACTGACGGATACCCCATTAACAATTACCATTAGCGTGTTCAGTAACTATTGTTAGTTAACGTTCGGATACGGGAAAATTCAACCCGAAGACAACTCAACCCGTGGATAACTCGACTCAAAGTTGTGACAACTCAGTCCGTTAGTTGGGAGTTGAGTTTTCTCGGGTTGGGTTGTCTTTGGTTTAAGTTATTCCAACCCTGACGTAACGGAACGTTACGGACGTTCGGGGTTATTGAGCAGGCTACAGGTCATGGAGCAAATTCAAGCAGTTAATTGTGTAGTAATATTGACCATTCTGCCAAGCTGGGTTTTGTAGTGATAAATGGGAACCACATCGCCCGACGCTACAGGTGAATAGATTTTAATAACGTCTCTGTTAAATACGCCATCGGGCGCCCATGTCTTTTCTCTTTCAAGATAACACCAGACAACATTCCGCCTGGGCAACAATTCAATTTCGCAGGACTTGTTACATTAAGATTTTAGATTTGTCGTCATTTTCAGTAGACAAAAATCCAATAGAACGTGTTTGGGACGTGTTTGACAGACGCATACGTTAACGTCTTGAACAGTTTGTGGCGATACAGGAACTAAACATTGCTTTACATGAGGAATGGACAAGCACCCCACTACGTTTTTACAACGTCCTAAAGACTCAGGATTTTAACAGACGTGAATTCAAATTAGACACACACTCATTACTAAATCTTGTTAACTTTTTTCTCCTACTTGGCCTTTTGATTCTGTGAATATTTTCTTTCCAAAAATCTTCACATATTGGTTTACTATTGAATACTCATGACAAATGATTGTTTTATTATCATGTTAAATTTCACATCATTGTCATTAAAACTTTTGAAAATATTTACGTTTCTGTGCCTATTTGCGTTATAACTTTTGCTTAGTATACATTCAAAAATAATAACTTTCCAATTTTGTCTGCGTCCGCAGAAATTTAATAAAGAGGACGAGTGATAATTCATCAGCTCTATATTAGTCTGTATTTAGACTGTCTACAGTAAGTCTCATGTTGGCAGTGTTGCTTATGACAGTGGATCCTGTTCCACAGCAGTACTGATTAGATGTCTTTTCAGTATGAACAAATCGGATCCTTCTGTTTAATACTCAAACAGTAATGAAAATGGAAGAAAATAGAGGCAACTTTATTTATAGTATAAATACTTTTATATCAATTGATGAGAAATAATTGTTTTACTTGATAAGACATATTTGAGTCGTGGGTTTGATTCCCGGGCGAGACATACTTCTGTGGAGCTAGGTCATGAAATTATTTCCATCGCCATTGTCCTTCCTACCAATGATTTTAATTATGTAGGGCAGTTGTCAGTCACTGACAAAAGTATTCGCTTAGTAGTTGGTTAACAGCTAAATCCAGAGATTTAGCCTTTCCAGGAGGAGCAAGTAGGTTGACTGACCGCGTTATATGACCTATACAATGTGTTGCTACGGCGTTAACTCAACAAAAAAACAACAACAGATAAGACATGCAAAACATACATGTAAAAACATAACATTCAATATAATGCTGTTAACAATTATTCTACCCTTTTCACTTATTATTGTTTCTTAAAGCAAAGTTACTCAGCTTAATTGAACACTTTTTTTCAGTCATGTCTTGCAGTAGTTGTGAAATAATAAGTCTACATCATTTTATGCAACAATATATTTCAACCGTTTATAAAAGTTTAAACTTCAAATAGAATAATATGAAATTCAGGCATACATAGTACATAACTATTATAATTGTTCTTAATTATCCCCCGCCGATGGAATCGGGAGGGGGATATAGTTTTGGCGTTGTCCGTCTGTCCGTCCGTCCGTCCATCCGTCCGTCCGAATTTCGTTTCCGGAGTAGTTCTCGGCAACTACTGGCTGGAATCCAACGAAACTTTATGGGAATCATCAATATCAAGAGGAGATGCGCATATCGTCAGCTTGTTCCGGTCAGACCCTTTAACTCAGAGTTATGGCCCTTCATTAGTTATGTAGTATGCATTTAGAGTGAAAGTCGTTTTCGCACTACTTCTCTGCAACTAATGGCTGGAATTCAACGAAACTTTATGGGAACCTTCAATACCAAAAGGTGATGCGCGCATCGTCAGCTTGTTCCGGTCAGACACTTTAACTCAGAGTAATGGCCCTTGATTAGTTATGCAGTATGCATATAGAGTAAAAGTCGTTTCCGCACTACTTCTCTGTAACTAATGGCTGGAATTCAACGAAACTTTATGGGAACCTTCAATACCAAGAGGAGATGCGCGCATCGTCAGCTTGTTCTAGTCAGACAATTTAACTCAGAGTTATGGCCCTTGATTAGTTATGCAGTATGCATATGGAGTAAAAATCGTTTCCGCGCTACTTCTCTGCAACTACTGGCTGGAATTCAACGAATCTTTATGGGAATCTTCAATACCAAGAGGAGATGCGCATATCGTCAGCTTGTTCTTGTCAGACACTTTAACTCAGAGTTATGGCCCTTGAGTAGTTATGCAGTATGCATATAGAGGAAAAATTGTTTCCGCGCTACTTCTCTGCAACTACTGGCTGGAATTCAACGAAACTTTATGGGAATCATCAATATCTAGAGGAGACGCGCATATCGTCGCCTTGTTCCGGTCAGACCTTTCAGCACAGAGTTATTGCCCTTGATTAACCCTTTACCTAATACAGCAGTGTACCAAATCCTTATCAGATTCTCATACAAGTCAGAGGTAAAGTGTACCTTATCTTCATAGAAAGTTTAAATGATGGCTACTGTTTAGACACCTATATACTTTAACAGGCATTTACTATAATAAATAGTGATTTAATCAAATTTAAGTAAGAACACATATTTTAGAGTATTAAATTTTCTATCTAATAGTGTAAAT
Source organism: Mactra quadrangularis (assembly GCA_025267735.1). Classification (NCBI taxonomy): domain Eukaryota; kingdom Metazoa; phylum Mollusca; class Bivalvia; order Venerida; family Mactridae; genus Mactra; species Mactra quadrangularis. Next base: position 7,171,433 of record CM046301.1, on the reverse strand, counting down.
TATATATTTTTTCAACAATTAGTATAAAAGATATGACAGTTTGAATATTACACAAAACTAAAAATATATGTGAAAACTTAAATTGATATCAAATACAACATAAAAATATCATTTAAATTGGTAAAAAAATGTTTAAGATCAATATCTTTCAAAAATGCAGTTGATAATCATAGTTAATTGGTGTTAGTTGTGTCACTAGCAGTTTGACATTCCAAATTGTATAAGATAAGATCAATTGACAGATGTTTATTGTTGCAGCTGTGAGAACAATATAGATCATAAAAACATCAAGGGGCCTGTTTAAAATTGAAATAATCACCTCTTATCACTGATTAATCAATGTTAATCCCTTTGATGATGATATCCTGGCTGATTTGTATATTTAACTTCAGTCTGGAACTTAAAAACTAAACATTTTGAAAAAGATATGGAGATTTTTTTGTTATTTCTCTGAATAAACATTTTTGTTGTCAAAATCATCATTTTTGCATTATTAAAAACTTTTTCTTGAAATTAAAGTTCATTGGAAGATTATATTTTATCACAAAAAAGTACTTTTTAAAAAAATGATTTAATTATTAACAAAACCAAGGATTAAACATTACTTTAACCAGTCAGACTGTACAAACAGTGAGTGTGACACCTGGATGATTTAAATCAAATTTGTGATTAAAGTCAAAATATAACATACTATTTTTTTCTGAGCATTTATTAGGTAAGTGATTTATTTACAATATTCTGTAAAAATAATTTTCATTATTTAGTGGAAATATTTTTTTGATAGCACAAAGTTTAGAGGGGACAAAAGGGGACAGTATTAGAATCACATACAGGGGACAAAAGGGGACAGTATTAGGTAAAGGGTTAATTGTGCAATGTTCATATAGAGAAATATTGCTATTTCTTTGCAACAGCTGGATTGATTTCAACAAGATTTTATGGAAACCATCAATACAGAAAAGAAATTTGCATCTCATTGGCATGTCCTGATAATTTTATTTAACATGGAGTTATGTATGGTCCCTGTTATGAACAGTGTTACATAATGCCACTGTTAACCAGACATTTCTCTAAAGGTTTCGAAACATCACATTTAAAGGGCTCTAAATACATTCCTAAATGTGTCGAAAAATCACCTTAAAGGGACCCCTTATTTTAAGCAGTATTACAGTAATATAAAACAAGTATGTTTTGACAGAGCGAGGGGCAGACCTCTCATCCCACATCATAATGAATTTACTTAATCACTTAATACATTTACCATTGTATGTTAAGGCATTAACTAGCCATGTAAATTTTAGAATAGATCATAAAAGGAAAGAAATAGTGATTTTTTTCAATCGTTTTTTGAACACATCCAAAGTAGGTGATAATTTGAAATCATCTGGTAGCTTATTAAATAGCATGGGACCCACTGTACTTAATCTTCTGTCACTGAATGTTTTTTTCTTATTTATTGGTACCACAAAATTAAGGTCTTTGGATTTTGCAGATCTAAGACCAAATCTGTTTTGTTCAGGCTTTTGGAGAATTTCAGTCACATATGCAGGTACAGTTCGAGTAAAACAGTTGTAAATGATAGTGCATATTTTTAACTTTATTCTTGCTTTGACTGGTAACCAGTGCAGTGAGTACAAAGCAATTTTTGAACTATTTTTTAGCCTTATTACTAGTTTGGCACACAAGTTTTTAATTCTCTTAATTTGTATAGATCACATTTTGAGAATGTAGTAATCAATGTGGGACATAACCAAAGATAGGACTAGTGCCTTTATCCAAATATTTTCTTATACTTTTGATACGTAAATAATTGAACATGGCAGTTCTACTTTTTGTTTTGATGTGATCTTTAAAGCTTAAAGATTCATCAAGAAAGGCCCCTAAATAGCGAATAGTCTTCACAGTTGTTACAGTTTCACCAGCAATATTGATTGACTCGGTTAATCTTTTTTTAAACTGTGCTCTGCTTTTAAACATGATAATCTCAGTCGTTGAGTTGTTCATTTTTAGTTTATTTTCATTCATCCATGAATTTATTGTTACGGCACACCCTTCAAGGTCAGAAATTGCATTTGCTACTTCATTCTGATTGTTAGGACAGAATCTTTTCTTGGCAGTGTGGTCATCTGCAAAACCATGCACTGATAAATCAGATGGAATGACATCAAATAAGGTTCCTGCTTGGTTAAGATAAATCCATGGACCTAAACAACTATCTGATGGAACATTGCAATCTAATTGACGTACATATTATGAACTAGCATTGACGTTGACGTAGATATGAGTCAATCCAGTGAAGTGTACTGTTCCGTAGGCCATATTGTTTATTGAGTACTTCCAATACAATGGCATGCTCAACAGTGTCAAATGCAGCACTCATATCAATAGCTATTAACGCAGTAACTCCTAGTTTTCCATACCACCCAGTAGCTCATTAACTAACCTAAAAAGGGCTGCCTAACATGAGACGAAACGTTTATATGCAGACTGATTTTTTTTTGGTCGAAGATTATTCTCATCAACATGAGTATTCAATTTATTCAAAGCGACCTTTTTAATAACCTTTGATAAGAAGACAGATTACTAACCGGTCTATAGTTGGCATATTCCAGAACCAGACCCACCTTCTTGAGAACAGGCTTAACAATTGCCTCTTTCCACTTGGATGGGAATAGACCATGTTTCAATGAGATATTTATTGAATGCGTAATTAGAGGAAATAATTCTTGTAGGTAACTTTTTAGCAATTTTGTTGGCAATATGTCTAGCTCAGATGATTTTGGTACTTAAACCACATATAAGATATCTGACCTCTTCGATTGTGAAATCCTTAAAATGGTCAAGACTAGGTACATCCTTCTGTTGGGGTAAGTTAGAAACTGCAGCAAGGATTCTCTAAATTTTGAATATTTTATTTAAGAAATAATCAGCAAAATTTTCTGCTTTAAAGAGATCAAAATGACCTTTTGGCATTGGATTCTTAGATCTTACTCCTGTCATTTCTGCAACAAATTTATATAATTTCTTTGTATCACCTTAACATCAAGAACTCTTTGACTCGTTCTTAGCCACATGTGGATCTTTCAAGTACTGCCTTATGTATCTGTAAGGGTGGCACATTTCTGCCAAGAGACAACTACATATCAACATGTCAATTTAGTGGTTAACTAGTTACGTAACTAGTTATTTTTCTATGTATTAATATGTTAGTGCATACAAATGCCATTTAGTATTATCTTACTAGCTTAATGTTGAGCGGTTAACTAGTTTCCGTAACTAGTAAACCTCTTAAATAACGTGTTAATTAAGAGGTTATCTAGTTACCTGACTAGATAATTACTAACATCATATCTATAAACAGATATTGCGCAATGTCTTGAATACTCATATTGCTCCATAGTCATGCTAACCAAAATTTAAGCAATATGGCAAGGAACAGGAAGATAGGTTTAATCTTACCCTCAGGTTTTACAAAAGCAGCACCCGGGGCAAAACCAACCCACCTGCTGAAATGTCATAGATGCAGAGACTAGAATCCGTTTTTAAAGGGTTTGTCCCTCTGCCACTGAAGGAAAATCCTTAGCCACAAATGGATAGAAACTACTATGAAAACAATAGCAATTAATATTAAGAATTGTTCCGTTCTACCATCAGTTTGAGTTGCTTGATTCGCCAAATGACCATTGCATATTTCTATTGTTAATGCCTTGTTTGAAGTAAGAAGATGCATCAAATTATTATACCAATGGATATGAACATCAGACTAGGCTCAAATCGTATAACATTGTAATAAAAAATACCGAAACTGATCAAACTCGTTTTTGAGTGGTATAGATTTTATGTTACATAAATGCCGGAGCTGCAGTTATTGTACTTACGGCATTTTTGAAATCTCAAAAGCTGACCAATTTTATTTTCAATTATAAAAAATCATACTTCTAATTGGGTAATGAGGATTAAAGTATGACAGAACGACACGGGAAGACATGTAGTTCCGGGAATTACAAAAAAATCATTAAACATTTTATAGTTCCGGCAGTTTCAAGTGACTACGACGATGTAGCATCAGCTCCAGGCCCTCTACTAAGATTGTTTAAATTAGGCCCTTGGGTTAAATGGGTTATATACCCATAGAGTTTAATTGTCAGGTGAGCAATCCAATGGACTAAGGACACTTTTGTTCATTATTTGCAGGTCCCTGTAATCCAAAGAACATTAAACAATTTGAGATAGGAGAAAGAAAAACACATAGTATGTATTCGTTATCTTGTTGTGTCTTTCTAGTTTGTTCCCTTTGGCTTTAATTTTAGCAAGGATATTATTCTTCGTACTTGTATTGTGTAAACTTTTTATATGCACGCAGTTTGAAAACATAAGCTTTTTGCTTGACTATACGATGTTTATAGAGAGTTCTCCTGCTCCAAAGTAAGCGTCCGCGTCCAGACTTCAGATTAAATTATTTGCATAGTAAAATACTTTTACTAAAGCCTTTTATTTCTTAAGGGATCAACTTTAATAATTAGATACATGTTTATATGATCAGATTCATTCACTCTAACACTTATATTTCTACAATTATCTCGCCATAAACTACGACTTTTCTTTACAAGTTTTCTTTTTGTGTATTTGTTATATTAAGGTATCTTCGTACTGCAAATATTTTCCTTATCATCACCCACATGATGTGTGATTAGATTCATAACTCTCGTGACATGTGAAGGTGATTTATTATAAATCTTGTTTTTGCTTTTGTGCTTCTTGTCCAGCAAAGTTATTACTTAGATTTGAATAGCATAGAAAATGTTTGTGTTTTTAAATGCTAGGATGTAGTATATATAAGAACTGGCGGATGTCACCTTGTAACCCTTTGAATATTTCCGAGAATTCAAGATGGCGGTATATCATACAAAATTTTAAGAAACCTGTCCAGTAATGATTGTATGTACAAAAATGTCCATAATATAAACATAAATGTTAAGCAGATATAGATTAGAAAATGCAGCTAACTTCATTCGGTTTAGTTACTTTTCAGAATTGTGTGCACAATGACCACTGTTTTGTACACAGGCTGCCGGCACAAAATAGTCCCCCTTTAATATACTGTACACACACACATACACCCCCCCCCCCACACACACACACACAAATATATATAGTAAAGGTATGTAACTCGTCGCCTCAGAAACCAAGACAAAAATGACCTATCATTCAACGGGCTCGTGGTTTTTTATCCGGGTCGATTTTCAAAAACCTGGTCTTATTTATCAAAGAAATGGTTCATCTTTCTATTGCATATAGAAGCTTATTATGAAAAGCCATTGGAGAAAGTTATGCGACGTTGAACACGAAAAATCAGTTGGTCGTACGCGATCGGATCTAACGAATCACCGTCTAATTCCCGAACGTAACTCAAATATTTGTTCTTGGAACTCCAATAAAAATGAACAAAACACAGAGAAAATAACATTTAAAGTTACCAGTCTCTCTCACAGTTGTCTAAGATAAATCATTTGATCGTAAAATTTCCTCAACTCATCGTGTGTGTGTGTGTTAACATTGGCATCTATTTTGCGAAAGAAGTTTAGGATAAAACCGGACTAACACGTTTTTACGGGCGGTACAACTCAACCCGAGAATAACTCGCCTGTGGTTTTGTACAGGTATTTCAGCGAAACCCAATATAATTATTCAAGGAAAACCATGTACTGTTATACATGTATTTCCTTACTATTTTTTGCAGTAAATATATAGATCTTCAAATCATGTTGTTTATTGTAAGAATAACTCACTTAGAAAACCTTTTAGTCGGTAACATCATATACAATACTAAACTATCTGAAGGAAATAAATACTTATAAAATATAGGATTAATAGTATCATCAATTGCTTTCGGCGCGATATAACCTTTCTGTGTTGGTGCGCCATAAAACCCAAACAAACAAACTAGAGCTGGGTACCGCGATTAAAAACATACCGTGGTAAACACCACAGTATACCTTAAACATAACAAGTTGTCTAGTCATATGTATCAGTTTATGAAAATGACAATAAACTTCTAAGAAGTTGGATTCAAAGTTAAGCATGACAACACAGTGCAGTCAATTTTTATAAAGTATCCCAAACTACTCCTAACTTAATTTTAAATTGCAAATGTTAGGTTAAGGTTACCGTTGCCATGGAATTGCCATATTTACTGAAGATATGACATTAAAGCATGCATAGTTCTGATATTAATTTGATAATGAATTTTATCACATTTACTACTTATGAAATTGAACGTTCAAAAATAATGAATTGGCACTGACTGGGATACTCGATGCTAAGGTTGTTTTAACGGCATCTAGTATACCAAAAATGTCACCTAAATCTGTCGAGGGAAGATTTTTATGCAAATAGGTAAAATGGAAAATGGTATTAATGTAAAAAATATGAGTGGTTGTCATAAAAACAAACTGTACATACATTCCTATAAATGAGATTCAGATATACTGCATAAGCCAAGTTAATGAAATTCAGTATGCAAGATGTGCATAGTATGAAGCCTACAATCAAATACTATCTTCTCCATTGAAAGATGAATAATAATTATAGGTTATTATACATTTTACTGTCCAATATGGAAATATATTTGGACGAGTACACAGCTTGAAAAGCCATATTCGACGAGCCGGTAGGCGAGTCTAATATGACTTTTCAAGCTGTGAACGAGTTCAAATATATTCCATATTGGACAGTAAAATGTATAATAACCTTTTTATTATATATCTTCCGTTTTCATTAAAATAATCATCATCCCCAACAAAGCAATCACAGCAATTCTTATCACCACCACAATCAATATCACCACCAAAAACACTACCACAACCACCATTTTCTATAAAAGCTAGGTCATTTTTTAGAAGAAAGGTATTAATTTACGAATGTAGCGGCGAATAAATGTCAATGCAGTTTTTCCTGAGTGCGAATGTAGACTTGTGACGTAACGTATTATCCAAACTCCTCACAGTACTTACGTCACCCTTTGCTACTTATTAAATGTAATAAAGGGAAATAACCTCTGCGGGGCTTGCGTATTATCGTGATGTCATTATAACGACCATGTTATGACGTGTTTGTAGCCTACTCATACCATACTTATACAGGTAGGCGGAACTCCCTCGCCTATTGGAAAATTAATTCTCTCAAGTATCGATGTAAAGACCTTGCCGTAGAATTTACAAAGTTTACATGACGATGTCATTCAAATGTCACTTAAACTTAAACATCCTGGAGGATTTAAAAGATTGGAAAGTACAGGGTTCCATAAAATCTATTCATAAAGATAAACTACACACGGATGATAGGAACGGACAAACTAAAGAAACACACTCGCTGACGGGATGAACTTTTATGGCACGATGGACATGCCAAATGGACGGTTTTCCGAAAATATTGTCTGGATATTACCTTGATTGCTTCTATGAGAAAGATCGTTTTAAAAGCCAGATTCATTATTTATACCTAATGCATTGCTTGGCTTGAATTTAACACAAGTCAACCTTTGTATTAATTGCATAATGACTGGATAATTCGTCACACAGTCACAGAATAGATACAAAAGTTTTGCTGTGTAATTGAATGCTTGATCGGAAATCGTCAGAATTTGGCTCCTTAATTTAGCGTATTGTAAGTAAAAAAATTGTAATCTATATGACAAACCTTGTTTATAACGTTATTTTATTTAGTACAGACCATTATTTTGGTTTATTTCCTCATTCATGCCTAGACTACAAAGAAAAACAGTTTCGAACCGATGAAAAAAAAATGGCGGACACAATTTATGAATAAGCATCGTTTAGTGCACATGTCCCCAATCGTCCAATACGAAAATAATATATTTTTTTTGGATCCAATACGGGAATATATTGGACGGTCACGTGGTACAAATGCAGATTGTTGATTGGTTAGATTTTCTTAGATATATAATAATTAAATATAATAATTTGAACTTCAACCATCAATAATGCTTTCATAGAAATTAAAAAATCAGATCAAAATGATATTAAATTTGTATTATTTTTCTTGGAACTAAGGGCCCCGTTACACCAAACTAGTTCCCAGAACGTTCGACCTCGTCTTAAAAATATCGCGAAACTGGTTGTGAACGAGCTAGGACGTGCCGTTGAAGTCGAAAAATGTGAGATATACGATCATAGTTCGTTCAGAACCAGTTCCAAATACGTGCACTTCGTTTTTATCCCGTCTGTAGTCCGTTTCTATCGGGATCAGATCGGGTAAAATTGCTCGTTCTCGTCACGAGACACCGTCTTCAACTAGTTCAAACCGTTCGTAGTCAGTTTTAACCCGTTCATAACTAGTTCTTCTAAGCTCCTTAACTATTGACCATCCCGTTTAAGACAGTTCAACTCGTTTTAAGTACGTTCCCATCTCGTTCTTAGAGCATTCTGAACGTAATGACGTCACATTCTGATCCGATTGCTATGAATATCCAGGACGTTTCTACCCGTTGGCATCCTCGTTCCGCGGTACAAGCTGTGAGGACACAATTTGTCAAGCATCGCTTTGACCATCATGCCTCCAAAAAAGAGGAAAGCAACACAGGCGGCGCGTGTTAAGACAATCGCTTCCAAAAATCACCTGCTTAGATGTAGCTTTTGAAGACCAAGTTAAGCCTCCTGTGCCAGTCAATGAAAATGAGGGTGCTGTATCTCCTGCTTCTTCTAATGACTCAGACAGCCAGGTTTCGGGAGACGATTTTGGGTCAGAGTCAGAAGCCAGAAAAGAGGAGAAAACTAAGACATACACCCATCTTTTGGTGAGAAATGGTCTGAATTTATACCAAACGTTGCCAGATCGTACTTTAGACGTTATTGTGTTGTTCAAACTGCACACGAACGCAATAAACTTACTAAAAACGAGTAGAACGTACCAAAAACCTACTGCAAACTTTAAGAACTGTGTGTTAACGTGTTGCAAACTGGTCCAGAAATTTACAATTTGTTTTCATACATTTAGACGGGATAACAACGCACTATAGACGTAATCAAGTCGAGTTAAGTCTGTGTGCAAACGGAATGAACGAGTTACAAACGGAACAGGTCGGTGTGTAAACGTACTGAAAATTGAGGCCCGATCGAACTACGACAAATCGCGTCCTGAGTACGATGCTAGTACGGCAATTTCGTTCGCAGTACGTTCATTCCGTTGCCAGTACGTTGTTACTCAGTCTAATTGGAGAACGGGATGGCCGCAGAAAATTTTTGAGTCGACTCAAAGTTCTGAAACCCCATTATCGTTCAGCCCCGTCCGAGCTCTTCCATAAAGTTCGAACACAGACTGTAGCAAGTTGCTACTACGTCCAGTCCGTTTTTACACAGGTCCAATTTTTGCAGAACGTAGTGAGAACGAGTTTGGTGTAACGGGGGTATAATGTTCTAGAATAAACGAAAAGAGTAAATCAAGCCTAATAGATGAGAGATTTAGCTTCCAAGCTTTCAAATAGGGTGATACCAATTGGGTGTAAGGTTAACTCTAATAAATTGTATGATAAGGTTTTATCAATATTTTCTATATATTGCCTTGCATTTTGATCAAGGATGACTAAATATGACAATAATGGAATAAAGTAAAAACAAGCTGGGTTTTTTAAGTGAAGATAAACAGTAATTATTTTCTGTAAATAAACACAATTATGTCTACATAGTATTAAAGCAGATTTAGATTTCGATACATAAAATGCTGAAAATGAACGGGGCGATCCAGACACGTAAAATGCGAAATTGACCAGTTTAGGGTTAAATGAAATTAACACCAGACGCTTAGCGTTGAAATACCTTATGAGTGATCTATACGTTGAACAATTTTAAATAATTTTGTATTCTACCTGAAATGTTAAAATCAAATTAGAAATACATGCAATTAATAGCTCATTTTGCACAAACAGATGCATATATAGCGCCTGTAATCTTGACTCAAATGTTAATAATGTCATAGAGTTTTAATTCAAATGCAGTAATTTTTATACGCCCGTATTGAAAAAACGGTCGTATTAAGTTACTTGTACTTGTGTATGAAAAGAAAGTCTGTGTATGTTGCCTTTGTAGACTTCAGAAAGGCGTTTGATTCAGTTGATAGAAATTTAATGTATGAAGTATTGAACCGCAAACTAGTAAAAGGTAATTTATTAAAATCTATTATGTCAATATATGATTCTGTCCAGGGCTGTGTTAGAACAGATGAGGGTTATTCAGATATTTTCTCGTGCCCTATAGGGTTACGTCAGGGTTGTAGTTTGAGTCCAATATTGTTTTCTCTTTTCATTGATGATCTTTATACATTGCTACTAAATGATAATACTAGAGGTGTACAGTTATTTCCAAGTTTAGTTGAAGTTTTTATGTTGATGTTTGCCGATGATATTGCTTTGATTTCGGACACTATTTTTGGCTTACAAAGACAACTTAATATTTTATGTGAATTCTGCAAAAAAAGTAAATTAACGGTTAATGTTACTAAAACAAAAGTAATGGTTTTTAAAAGAGGTGGTGCCCTGTCACGTTACGAAAAATGGACCTATGACAACTGTATATTGGATGTAGTCAATTGCTTTAATTATGTTGGAATTTTATTTACCAATAGACTATCTATGTTTAAAATGGCTGAGGCAATGTCTGACAAAGCCAAGAAAGCTACTATAAGTTTATTTAATAGTTTGCATGAATTTTCATGTTTACCATATGATACATTTTTTAAATTGTTTGATGCAAAAATAGCACCTATAATGTTATATGGGTCAGAGTTATGGGCCTTGAAAAATGTTAATTGTATTGAAAAAATGCATTTATACGCGTGTAAACGTTTTTTAGGCGTTAAACCAAATACTTGTAATAGTGCTGTTCTTGGTGATCTTGGACGCCACCCATTGTATATATGTGCGGCAAAAAGATGTATCAAGTATTGGATACGTTTATTGTCATTGCCAAACCATCGATACTTGAAACTTTGTTATAATATGATGTATTATTATGATAATTTGGGTTATAACAACTGGGTTTCTGATGTAAGAAAGCATTTATATAGTAATGGATTTGGTTATATTTGGGAAAGACAATTTGTTGAAAATCCTAAATTATTTTTGTTTCAATACACAAATCGTTTGAAGGATCAGTTTATTCAATCGTGGTTTGGTGAATGCGCGGATTCTTCAAAGTTACATTATTACAAAAGTTTCAAGTTTTCATTTAGTAAAGAATTGTATGTTTCTACTATTGACATTGGAAAATTTAGATCTTGTATGGCTAAGTTCAGAAGCTCGTCACATGACCTTTTGATTGAAAAAGGTCGATATCATGGTATAGACAGAGAATTCAGAACTTGTTTTTATTGTGAGAGTCTAGTAGAAGATGAGTTTCATTTCACCCTAATCTGTCCATTATACAGTGATATAAGAGTAAAATATATTAAATATACATATTTTAACTTACATACAATTGAAAATTTTTGTAATCTGATGTCTAGCACTAATAAAGATGATATTCGAAATCTATCTGTATATTTGTATCATGCATTTGAGCGTAGAACTTCAGAACTCAGTTTCATATAAAATTGATTGTTGAAAATTTCTGTGATTTCTCTGTCTATTACTGATATCATTACTGTATTGTTTGATTATAATGTACTTTCATATTATATTCTATTACTTCTATATTTATCATATGTACCATGTTATATTTGTAAATGCACATTGTTGTGTATAGGCCGGAGGCCTGTTTATACAAATAAATAAACTGTTGAACTGTAAGTTATGCTGTTGTCCGTCTGTCCGTCCGTGGACAATTGCTTTTCCGGATGATAACTCAAGAAAGGATGTGCCTAGGTTCCTCAAATTTTATGTTTGGATAGCCCTTGGGTGGAGGAGGTTCCCTATTGATTTTGAGACCCCAGGGTTAAAGGTCAAGGTCACTGGGACTTAAAATAGGTAAAACTTGTCCGGACAATAACTGAACCACCAATGTACCTAAGTTCACCAAATTTAATGTAGGAGTAGCCCATGTGTCAAAGATGTTCCCTATCGGTTTTGGGGCCCCTGCGTCAAAGGTCAAGGTCACAGTGGCATCATATGGGGAAAAAATTGTCATGACAATAACTTAACAACCAATCTACCTAGGTTCACAAAATTTTATGTGTGAGTAGCCCATGTGTCAAGGATGTTCTCAATTGGTTTTTGGGCCCCTGGGTCAAAGGTCAAGGTCACAGGGACATCCAATTGAAAAACCTTGTCCGGACCATAACTCAACAACGCCTGTACCTAGGTTCACCAAATTTTATATAAGAGTAGCCCATGTGTCAAAGATGTGCCCAATAGGTTTATGGGGCCACAGGTTTAAAGTCAAGGTCACAGGGGCATTATATGGAAAAACTTTGTCCAGACAATTACTGAAACACCAATGTACCTAGGTTCACCATATTTTATGTGAGAGTAGCCCATGAGTCAATGATATGCCCTATTGATTTTTTGGCCCCTGGGTCAAAGGTCAAGGTCACAGGGGCATCATATTGAAAAACATTGTCCGAGTAATAACTCAACAATGACTGTACCTAGGTTCACCAAATTTCATGTGAGAGTAGCCCATGTGTCAAGGATGTACCTTATCAGTTTTGGGAAAACAGGGTTAAGTTTAAATTTTAAACGAGAAGATATCAAATTATCAAGCTGTGACTTCAAATGTTCTATCAATATGTTTACGAAGTCAAAATGGCAAAAATTGAAACACTTGTCCAGACAATAACTGAATCACCAATGTGCCTAGGTTCTCCAAATTTTATGTGAGGGTAGCCCTTGGGTAAAGGTAATGACCTGTTGGTTTTGGGGCTCCTGGGTCAAAGGTCAAGGTCACAGGGGCATCATATTGAAAAACCTAGTTTTGACAATAACTCACCAACAACTGTATCTAGGTTCACAAAATTTTATGTGAAGGTAGCCCTTGTGTCAAGAATGTTCCCAACATTTTTGGGGGCCCCAGGCCCAAAGGTCAAGGTCACAGAGGCATCATATGGAAAAACCTAGTTCAGACAATAACTGAATCACCAATGTACCTAGGTTCACTAAATTGTACGTGAGAGTAGCCCATGTGTCAAGGTTATGCCCTATTGGTTTAAGGGCTCCTGGGTCAAAGGTCAAGGTCACAGGGGCATCATATTGAAAAACTTTGTTGGGTCAATAACTCATCAACGACTGTACCTAGGTTCATAAAATTTTATGTGAATGTAGCCCTTGTGTTAAGGATGTTCCCAATAGGTTTTGGGGCCCCAGAACCGAAGGTCAAGGTCACAGAGGCATCATATGGAAAAACCTTGTCCAGACAATAACTTAACAACCAATGTACCTAGGTTCACCATATTTTATGTGAGAGTAGCCCATGTGTCAAGGATATGCCTTATTGGTTTTGGGGCCCCTGGGTCAAAGGTCAAGGTCACAGGGGCATCATATTGAAAAACATTGTCCGGGTAATTACTCAACAATGACTGTACCTAGGTTCACCAAATTTCATGTGAGAGTAGCCCATGTGTCAAGGATGTGCCTTATCAGTTTTGGGGAAACAGGGTCAAGTTTAAACCTTCAACCAGAAGATATCAAATTACCAAGCAGTGACTTCAAATGTTCTATCAATATGTTAATAAAGTCAAAATGGCAAACCATGGAAATAATGCTATATTTAATAAAGTAACATGAATTTAGTTTACCAAATTTTATGTTAGGGTAGCCCATGTGTCAAGTATGTTCCCAATTGGTTTTGGGTCAAAACTGGGTCAAAGATCGAGGTCACAGGGGCATCGTATGGACAATCCTTGTCCGGACAATAACTAAACAATGATTGTACCTAGGTTAACCAAATTTTATGTGGATCAGCCCATTTGTCAAGATGTAATGTGTTGATAGCTCTTTGGTATTGGATGTTTTCTTTTGATTTGGAGACCCCAGGGTCAAAAGTCAAGGTCACAGGGACTTAATTCATATTGAAACATTTTCCGGACAGGTACTCAATAATGATTGTACCTACATTGTAGGTTTTCCAAATTTTATTTAAGAGTAGCCTTAATGTCTAGCATATGACCCTTTAGTTTTAGGTCCCTGGGTTAAAGGTCAAAGTCACAAGAAAAATCATGAGGAAAAACCTTGTCCAACAACCAACTTTACCTAAGATCACCAAATTTTATGTATCAATACTCTTTGGGTCAAGGGTGAGAACTTTTGGTTCTGAGGCCCCAGGGTCAAGGTCACTGGAAGTTTGTGTGGGAAAACTTTGTGTCGGTGATAACTCAACCATGGCTGTACCTAGGTTCTCAAAATCTTTGCTTTGGATAGCCCTCCAGTTAAGGATGGGACCTATTCTGAGATCCCGGGGTCATTGGTCAAGGTCACAGGGACTTCATATGAGATAGAACACAGCATGGACTGCACACGGGCGCATAATGCCCCGCCCAGCGGAGCTCTTGTTTATTAAATGACTTTTTGAGACATTTATCAGTAAAACGTCTGTACAGTCTCACATTTCTTCACGTATGCGACGATAAACGTTGGTGTGAGCCGAATTCGTCTATTTCAAGAATAAGTTTAAAAGCATGTATAGAATACATCGTACTATTACTATATGTAAAGGATATTAACTGAGTGCGAGGGTTTTCTGAGTTAAAACAACTTGGCCGCAGACTTCTCGTGAATATCCGAAAACGCGAAGACCATGTTGTTATAACACAGAAAATCCGTAGCACGAGGTCAATATCCGACTTACACAACGATTCGAGTGATGTACATCAACTGGGCATTGCCTACATTTTTGAAAACGAATTTGACCTGGGTGCATCTTTTTCTCTCACGAGCGTTTAAGTGGATCTGAAACTATTAATTAACATATAACGAGCATGGTTTTGAATACATGTTTTAGAATCCGTGACGGTAAATAATATTTGTTAATTAACTTAATTAACAATGAATGCATAAATAAATTTCTTGATTTCTTTATTGTTTAAATTTTTATTCAGGCTTGTATTTTG
Organism: Mactra quadrangularis; assembly: GCA_025267735.1. Lineage (NCBI taxonomy): Eukaryota > Metazoa > Mollusca > Bivalvia > Venerida > Mactridae > Mactra > Mactra quadrangularis. The sequence goes on along the minus strand of CM046301.1, from coordinate 7,156,379 downwards.
TTCTTATTCGATGTCTTCATATCATTTTGATAATTACGCAATATTTACGTTATTTCATATACTTATTCTCGATCATATCTAATTTGGTAGTAATATCTTTAAGTCAATGAAGCAGAATTCGAAGTATTTTATGTGGTAAGCATCACTTCTTACATCATTACATGAATAAATACATCATATTTATATTTCATTTATTTTGAAGAAGCCCAAAGTTTGTTTATATTTTCGACATGAATTAAGTTTTGTTATCAAAATTTCAAGGAATTAAAATAAGTTTTGTTATAAATACAATGTATCAATATTAAACAGTTCGTGTTTATTTTAAATTCTTAATTTACACGAAGACTGTGTTCCATTTATTACACGAATTTCGGAAATACTTTGTTACACAAAAGATTTCACGAGGGCAGATATTTCTTTTTCAAGAGGCCGGGTTGATATCTAAATATCAACTCGCCCACGTGAAAAAGAACAACTCGCTCTCGTGAAATCTTTTGTTTTACAAAGAAGTTCCGAAATATATCAACCCATGTTAAACAAAGGAAGCGGTGTGTAATTAATAGACATAATCCGGAATTCAAATTTATGGGTTTTCTCGTCCGTGCACAGGCGGTACAAACAAAGTTTGTTACACATTATTTCAAAATAGCACAAGCTTTGGATTGAATCTTATTGTTCTTTGTACACGTGTTTTCATTGTAACAGTGAAAGTTTGTTTGTACCGGAGGGGAAAACCCAAATATCTGAATTCCGGATATTGTTTATTGAACATAACCGTGTCGCACGTGATCATTAACATGACCGTTCGTGCATGTCGTAAAACAACGTACCCATACGAAGCCGTCGCTGGATGATGTGCAATTTTAATCTATTCTCGGTCGCAATTTTGTTTACGATTTGGCTTTAAAACTGATACGTGTATCCACGGCTCATCTCACGGACTTTGGTAAAAACAAACGTAACAGTTCGTGCGTGAACGTACGTGTCCTTGCGGAGTTTGATCGCACGCGCGCCTGTACGATACCCTCACGGCTACTTCTATGTTTATGGGGTTGTAGCTTAAGGAGAGAATAGTCTTTGGGGGAACAAGTCATTTCTCAACTAAAGCCTCAGTCCCATAAAATCGTGGCTTGTTGCGAACACGTACGTGCAAACAGCCGTAGGCCGTGGGAAGCCTTGCGTTTGTACGGTGTCACTACGGGTTTGTGCTCACATAAAATTTATGGCCGGGCGGTCAATCGTAAGAGCGGCTGTACGGGCATCGTACGGGCTATTGACAGATGTAGAAGACTCCAGTGCGGTCGCCGCAAGTACTATGGGTGTTTACATTTTTCTGATAAGATGATGACGTAAAGCCTGTTAAGGAAGCAAAAAGAAACGGAATACGTATCGTATGACCCGTACAAATGCCGCACGAGACCTGTACGTCACTCGTAACGATTTCATTAAGAGCCGTAAGCCGTAAGACCGCAAGGATGTGGTCACAATAGCGAAATAATGTTGTTTAGGGACATGTAAGGGCTAGACTCGTAGATGACCGTGCGGGCTGTCGTGCGGGTAACGTACGGGTCGTAAAGACCCGTGTCTGGAAGATGTGTATGCACATCGTCCAGACACGATCACGCGCGGCACTTACCCGTAAATAGAACCGTGGACAATCGTACGGAGATCTTGCGGGCCACTAACGGGGTACGTACGATACCTTAGCAAAACAACGGCACATAAATTTCGTAGGTTTCATGATTGTGAAATATTTATTGTTGACTAGTTGAGTTAAAAATGTCACGAATACGTACACTACGCTTGTTTGTTTTGTTGATTGTTCAAATGGGAAAAGTTGAGAAAAGGAATAGAGCAGTTCTATCTTGTCTGATTAGATGGAGATTCCTGAAATACTGGTGGTTAAGGTTCTGTCTCCCCACCTTGCACGTTCTACTGAGTAGAAGACTCAGTAATGATAGTTTTTGTCACTCGCCTTCTCTTGCTTTGGCCCAATATGCAATTATAAACGACTCTACAACTTTAACCTTTCTAAAAGCAATAATAGAAACGTTGACGATTTTCTCATTTATGTCAGCGAATGGCATAAAACCGGTTATATGCTTCTAAAGAGGTTTCTCTGCTCTTGATCATTCATGGAATTAATTTTCTTAAACTCAGAGCGAATATTTATTTACCTTGAAATTTTCGGTAACATCACGCGACCTTCTTCAGCTGATTGATTTTGATCACATGACCGGTGAAAGGTCACGTGATACGAGGAGACTGTTGTAAACCAATGGTAGCTCCAGTCCCTCGTCCCGGTTCAGAGATGGTCTGCGTTGTTTGATCTCAATAGCTTCCTTAACTTTCCTTTTCCATAGATTCTCCTCAGATGTTATCACTTTTGTATTACTGGGATCGATTTTGTGTCCTTTCAGGGCCTTTCCAAGATGCTATTATTTCACTACTAATTGACTGACAGATATGCAGTTTAGCACAGATTTTTCCTTTTTTCAGTCCAAAATTTGCATTTCATACATGCATTTTCCCAAAATAGTCCATTCAATACAACTTTTGACCTAGACAAAACTGCAACAGAAAATATTTTTATACTGTGCGAAGTACCATCAATACAGTAACACACACAAAAAAGTTGCACTCCAAATAACGAGCGGAAAGTGATGAAAAATGAATTTAAAATAATGCATTTTCTACTTATATTAAAGGCACTGCAACGCTTCCGTACTTCTGTCCCGCAGTAAATATAGCTGTTTGGTCACAAAAACTAATGGTTGCCGGTGGTATTATGATTTTGAGTTGACTTTCCGATGTGGATCTATATATCTACATGTATTTATTTTATATATGACAGTAAATTCATTAAAAGTACCGTTTTTGGTGACGACCTTGTAAAAAAAAGAATTATTTTACTACGGTAGCGCGTTAGGACTAAAATTTATCATGTTTAGTGTTACATTTCGTGTCACGATATTTTTGTTGTCTCAGTGCTGAGTACGAAACTTTAAACCCACCAAATTAATGTTATCTCTTAGAATTGTTTTTAAAAACTAAGATGATAACCAAGTTAAGCTTAATTCACTTGATATATTATTTGTTTTAATAACAACATGAAAATAGCATCACACTATATATTTGAGCTTAAACGATTTCTAACTTTCTTGTGTATAAGTTACATATAGCAAATGTTCCTCTGTCATTATTTGAAAATTATAGACTGTTGTTGGTTTTGTTGTGCCGCCGTACTAACCTGTTTGACCAAAATATTGTCTTCAGGTCTGACAAAGTAAGGAAAGTCGAGAACGGGACTTTGCTAAATTAAAAAAAGTCCCAAGCTGTTTTTAATTCTCTCTCTTTTATGCATATTTTAATTGGATGCAAAACAACTTCAACATCATTTAACATTGTAAAATCAGTAATTTTTAAACTCCCCATACATTACACTGCGTTCAAAGAAGCCGTTCAGATATATATAGACATCACAAAGGAAGTAGACATCAAACCTGGCGAGAGATCATAATGCTCTATTATTTATCATTATTTGGCCACACTAACAACCTCCCTTTGCACAAGTTTGTTACAAAAGTAGTCAGTGCAACATCGTGCGTGCAAGTTAAAAGCTTGTCTCGAACATATGACGCAACATCATGTCACATACGAAGAGTATACATACACACTTCCGGTAATCACGTGATTTTGTTATGATCAGCTGTACTATTAAATGGCGGCCAGACTCGTCACCTCAGGTAGGTTTTTCACATTTTTTAATTAGAAAACCACGGAATCTTGTTATTTCATTACGTGCAGAGTACCCTCCATTGCAAGCGATTTATGACAATACAAAAATGTTTTTCCTACGTCCATAAATAAAAAAGTTATTGAGCGAATTATTTTGAAATCTTACGTACTTGTTGTGATCGGCTGTACTATATATATCTGTTTTTGCCTTTTTGTACTGAATGAAGCCATTTGCCACAAGAATTTACCCACCAGGAAACTCAAAACATTATTCTATGATACTTGTGTCATCTTTTCTGTCAAAGGTCAGGGTGTAAATGTGAATTTTGACGGAAAACAAAAAATGATAAGCTGTACTATTTGAATTTCAATGATAAGCTGTACTATCAGATTCCTGAACCAACCGAAAATGATGTTACACGTATCTTACTACGTTAAATGTCGAATTCCTCGGTTGTAAATTTCAATTTTTTGGTAAGTATAAATGAAAGTAAACTATAATGTAAAGTTTGGTTAAATGTCACCGTCAAATTACGTCATTTTATGAACTTACAAAAATATATTTAACGACTTTACTTACTGAAATACGATCATAGATAATCATTATCTGATGACTTAAGTTTTTATGCAGAAGACGTTGCGTATATTCTCGAGTACCATTGCATGTCTCTGTCTAAATATCTATTTAGTGTCATTGAGTGAGACAAGTTGTGATTTGTTTCTCGCTTCCTGTTTTGTGCATTGATATATTCATCTTATTGGTCATTGTAATACGTTTTATTCGTTCCAGAATTATGGACACTGGTAAAGTTTTTACTGATACTGCGGAAAGTTCTTCAAACCACAAGGAAGTCTAAGTATCCACGAGAGAGGACACATTGGAAAGGCTCCGTATAATTGCTGAGGATGTTTTTCATTTTCTTTTGTACAGTATGCATCGGTAAATGTCTAATTATTTGTAATTATTCGTGTGGTAAATAATGAGATGTTGCATTTCAATTAAATTGGTATCGAGAATTCCATTAAAAACGATAGACCAGTTTTATGTTACATTTTCGTTTTTTTTAAACACACTGTTACATAATTATTTTGTCTTGGAATCGTTTAATCAATGTTAACCAAACATTCATATTATTCCTAAGCATGAAAAGATAATGGAATGCACATTTTAATGTTAAATAATTTAAAAAGTCATGAATTATAAATGTAGCAATTGTTTCAAGACATGTTTATGTCTCAATTGTAGAACAATTATTGATGAATGCAGTTTCCCCGCCTAACATGCAAATTCTGAATTGAGGAAGAAGACCTATCAGTCCTTTTAAACCGTTCTATACGAATAAAACTATTGATATCGACCAACTTATAAAAATGTTACAAATAAAGAGTCTGTTCTTGTACTGGGTGCATTAACACGAGTCGTTTCAGCCAACTAGTTATTTTTCAATACGATAGCGGTTTCATTTGACATCATTCTGAAACTGGTCTGTACCGGGCACTGTTTCCTGAGGTGGACTTTATGACAAAAACTCAAGGAGTACATAATGTTTCTCATCTTAAACACCAGTTTTCTAAATATATAAAAATTGTTGGTTTTTTCTATTATTTATCGTTGTAGTGGCAATAAGCTTGGTGATGAAAAACGGTATGTGTGCGACAACTGTGGAGAAAAGTTTGCGATTAAAGCTAGCCTTACCGACGATACGAAAGAAATACATGGGAATAATACACGTGTGAAACGTGTAAACAACTGTTTACTAGAAGAGGACATTTGGTTGAGCATCAGAAAGCAGTACACGTGGGCAAGAAATCTCACTCTTGTGGAAAATGGTCTAGTAATCTAGTTTCTTCTTGTCTTTTCTTATTGCTCACCTGAGAACTTTTATCACAATACGTCTATCGATTGTCCGTTATCATCATTTGTTAGTGACCACTGTAACACCTTCATTATTTGTCCAGCTCAGATCAGCTAGTCTTAGTAAAAATTGTAATTCTCTTTTTACTCCATTTGATTGGTTATATAGTCTGATTCACGTCTTCGGTGATACATTATAATGCAAATTGTGAAATCATTCAAAGCGCATTAACATAATAGCTCTAACTATGCTGTAACTTGAACAATTTACTTTGCAAGTTACCTGATATGGTTATTTCTTATGTCCAGAAACGTGTGCAATATTTTTTGCAAATGCTCCGAAAATAGTTTTCTCACATTCGATTTGTCAAGTTATTTCCGATCAACAGTTTAGCATAATGCCACACTGTGTTCATTGGCATTGTGTTTACCTCCAATTGAGGCTTAGTTGTTTTGTCGATGATGTGTATTTGAAATGCAAAAAGCAACATGTTTATTTTTACAATAAGTAAAAACAATACTCTATATTTTCGTCCTGTATTAACGTTTTGACTACAAGGCCTTATCAAACAAAGATTAAATTAATGCAGTTAAATTGTACTTTATTACTTCTTGTTACGCTTTCAAGACACGTATTGTTATTTGACTTCATATAACACTCATTTTCATATAAGAGTAACAAGACGTATAATGAAGTTGCATTTACCAATTTTCTGTTGAATGTATACATTGCAGTCAAAACATAAATAAGACGAGAATTACAGAATGTTCAATATTTCGTGTTTATCTGGATACAAAGTTGAGATACTCAAGAGTATCCATATTAATGATTGTAGATTTTAATGATTTGTACGTTTTTGTGATATTGTTGCTTTTTTTAAATTAAATTATGGTATAATGGCATTGATTATGTGGTAAGTTTTACATAATTACACTATTTTTGAAACATATTTATGTTGTTTTATTCATTTCTGAAATGATATTGTGTCACTAACTTAACAAAATGAATATCATTAAAATGATAAGTGACATGCAATTATAGTAAACCACTGAACAAAAGTTCTAACCGATCACTTTTCAAATTTTGACTATTTCATGACTGGCCAATGGATCCTTTTTAAATTTTGCTGAGGTGATTTTTGAGTAATTTTCTACCGATTTTTTGGGAAATATATAATTTGATACGATCCGATGCACTCGATCGGCACACTTGGTGTGGTTTACTCATTTTGTCACGAAATGTTCGTGTACAGAATGGTGAGTAAATAAATTTCACTTTGCATAAGTCCTTGTTAACTTTTTAAATGAAAAAACATAAAACATTGCACGAATGTCGATCCTGTCGGCGAGTTGTAACCTTTGTTCTTGGTCTTCGGCGTCAGTTAGAAACGATTCCCGTCCCTTGCGACATCGTCCAAAGTCGCGATGGTCGAAAAGACCGGATTAAAGTGTCATGCAACTTGAAACAGGGATGAACACATTAAGAGTAATAAAATTATAGCATTTTTTTCTATTTTAACAATACTTTTCGATATTTTTTAAAGATGTTTCCATGAACAGCCACTCACCTGTTTGATAGAGGCTCCGATATTCAACACTCCATTGGCTACGCCACGATCCTGCATCGGCATTTGTGCAATGTTCAATGTTTTTTCACTTATAAAGTTAACAAGGATTCATGCAAAGTGAAATTTAATACTCACCACTCTCTGTCACGAACATTTCTAGTCAAACTGTGAAAACCACACCCTGTGTGCCGATCGAGTGCATTGGACCGTATGAAATTCATTTTCCCCATAAATCGGTAGAAAATGACCCAAAAATCACCTCTGCAAAATTTAATAAGGATCCATCAGTCCGTTCCTATCGGTCGCCGAATGCCAAGAACAAAGGTTACAACTCGCCGACATGATCGACATTCGTGCAATCTTTTATGTTTTTTTTTTCATTTATAAAGTTAACAAGGATTCACCCAAAGTGTAAATTAATAATCACCACTCTCTATACGAACATTCCGTGTGTAAATCACACCCTGTGTGCCGATTGAGTGCATCAGACCGTATCAAAGTATTTCCCCCTAAAAATCGGTAGAAAATGACACAAACATTCCCTCAGCAAAATTCTATAAGGATCCATTGGCCCGTTATAAAATGATCAAAATTTGAAAAGTGATCGGTTAGAACTTTTGTTCAGTGAATATATATACGCATATAATCTATCAAAACATACAAGTTTCTGGAAAAATGTTTCATCAATTTATTCGTACATGCACAAACACATCCAAAAACATTACATTAAAACTCGAGAGAAAATGTAGCAAAAAAAAATTAAACACATAATTTACACATAATTGGAAAACTAATTGAAATCTATACAAACAATGATTCTGATATCCAATTCTAAACATATTTTCAATGACGTCCCTTGACGATCAGAACTTCAAATTTATCTGTTTATCTATTTATCTGAAGCTAAACAAGTTTCTTATCAATTGTTTCTGAGACCTGCTATATAGATCTACATGTACTGGAAACAATTCAGTAGAAGAATTGATATCTTGCATGTAAGTACAACACTGTCACTGATGTCCACAATGTTTACTCCGATGAACTTATTTCAGACATTATGAAATCGTATATGTCACGGTATTTAACGGTTTATTTCAGTTCCGTTCTATTTATCTGAGTATCCACATATCAAGTTAGAAAGTTTCAAGTGATGTGGTGTCAAGGAATTCAATCTTAAAACAATACATCTATTAGTGTTCATGTTACTCCACATTTTATCGAACGAGAGCATTTTGGCTTCTTTCCCTCAGGTTTTTTCTCAACGGACGGTCGAAGATCTTTTATGAAGTGCTGTTTTAGATCTCGCAACAGTCTCCATCTTTTCCTTCCCATCCGACGGACACGTTCGATAGAGTCAAACTCGAGGTTCCTGGTAAAGAAACAAAAAAGTATATGGAAAACAGCATCTGCAATAACATGTTATACACAAATCTTTTCAAACGGACATAAAGTGCTATTGTAGCCAAAAGGCGGAACAGTGTGCTTAACCCAGTGCGTCTTAGAAGACACTGGTATAATAAAAGAATTTTAAACAGCCAAATTCGGAAGTACTTATTGCCCCCTTAATACGCCAATATATTCTTAAAATGATTGCATGTACAGACTTAATGTACGTAATTATTCGATGTGAATATAAATAGTAAATTCATGTGTGACCGACAATACTGTTTGAAAAAAAATCCACTTGTTGAAGGGTCTATGTACCTCTTCAGAAAGTGTATTTTGGAAACACAATTGTATTTCTGTAAATACATTGACCCGAAATCACATTAGTCTAGTGAATTTTCGTTTAAACTCATCGAGCTTTATCCACACTAAAACTCAAATCAGTAAATTTGTAACTATATTACAACGTCTTCCGCTTCAAAACTTAAGTCATCAGATAATGATTATCTATGAGCGTATTTCAGTAAGTAAAGTCGTTAAATACGTTTTTATAAGTTCATATTCATAAAATGACGTAATTTTACGGTGACATTTAACCGAACTTTAAACTATGATTTACTTTCATCTATCCATACCAAATAATGGAAAATTATAACCAAGAATTTGACTTTTTACGTTGTTAGATACGTGTAACATCATTGTCGGTTGGTTCAGGAATCTGATAGTACAGCTTATCATTGAAATTCAAATAGTACAGCTTATCATTTTTTGTTTTCCGTCAAAATTCACATTTACACCCTGACCTTTGACAGAAAAGATGACACAAGTATCATAGAATAATGTTTTGAGTTTCCTGGTGGGTAAATTCTTGTGGCAAATGGCTTCATTCAGTACAAAAAGGCAAAAACAGATATATATAGTACAGCCGATCACAACAAGTACGTAAGATTTCAAAATAATTCGCTCAATAACTTTTTTATTTATGGACGTAGAAAAAAAATTTTTGTATTGTCATAAATCGCTTGCAATGGAGGGTACTCTGCACGTAATGAAATAACAAGATTCCGTGGTTTTCTAATTAAAAAATGTGAAAAACCTATCTGAGGTGACGAGTCTGGCCGCCATTTAATAGTACAGCTGATCATAACAAAATCACGTGATTACCGGCTGTGATACAGACACAAATATGGTAGGACAACAAAGTCTTAAGTCCATGAGAGTAGGGATGTGAGTCTGTTAATGGAAATGTTCAGCCTGTAAAGACTAAGTTACAATCTGTCCCTGAAGAAATGTTAACGTGATTCGATGTAGCTGTCGACCGAATTACATTTCAAGTTGCTGCTCCTGTAATAGCACGAACTTCAGTGTTCAATCTTTGCACAGTGTCAAGATCTAGTTTAGCCTTTGATAGCGAAAATGCCTACAGTGACAATAATCAAAAGCAAAACCTCAGGTTATAAAAAACTGAACGTAAGTAAGTACATTCTGTAACAAATGTATACTGTTATAAAATTTCATTGGTAAAAACAGTGACAAAAAAGTAACAAATGACATTTCAAATATTTATTTATGTAATACCTATTATTCATCTGTATTACATACGTGTAGTAGCATGAACTACAGCACTTGTTTGGAAGCATATGTTGACTCTTAAATCTGTTTTAGTAATCGATACACGAGAAGCTGATTCCAGAAATTCATAGTTTCAGGTATTATGTAGGTACTTATACCACAATTGTTCATTAAATGATAAATTCATATCATTGGCATTTAAACCCTTTTTAGGCACATTTGTAGTTTAAACTAAAAGTTGTTAACTACCATGATTTTTGAAAATTGTATACGATCAGAATCCAAAAATTCGCAGTTTTAGATATTATTTTGGTACTTTTATCCCAAAACTGAACAATTAGGTCTCTTATTTATTAATGTTATTCTTATTATAATACAGACACATAAAAGAAACATGTACAGCAGATTCCAGATAAATGACTCGTTTACGGTCATATTTGAAACATTTATCCAAAAAATTAAAAAATGACCTTTTTGAATTTTGTATTCATAAAGAATTTGAATAATAAGTTGTATTTTTACAATTGTTTTCATTCGTAAATGATAATAGATAGTTATAAAGGGAGCTAATTCACAATTGTTTTCATTTGTATTTGATGATAGATAGTTGTAAAGGGAGCTAATCCACATTTTTGTTTATGTTCAACGTTTTTGCCCCCAAAAAAACAAACTCTCCCCTCGAATTTTTGAGTGCAACTTTTTTTTGGATACTACTATAAATACGAACTTTCACATAGTACAAAAATAAATTCTGTTGCAATTTTGTCTAGGTTAGCGTATTTTTTGAGCTGTATTAAATGGACAAATGATGTGTAAAGTGCCAGTATTTTACAAAAGCTGAAAACATATTTACTCATCACCATTTTGCGCCATTCTTCTGCACTCAATGGCCCCGATTTTTTTTCTGGCGATGAAGTGCGCTGTGCATTTTCAGACCCCAGTGAAAAAGTGGAGAATTCTAACAGATGTATGTATAGTGCCTGAAATCTTGACGCAATTGTAAATATTGTCGTTTTAATTAAAAAGCAGTAGATTTTTAAAAATTCTTTAATGAGACATTTATCAGTATCACTTTTATTCAATCACACATTTATTCATGCATGCGACGATAAACGTTAATTTTATACAAAATCAGCTATTGCAAGCGTGTATCCTATACATCGCACGATATTTAATTATACGTAACCATGTCGCACGTGATCATTAAGGTGACTGTACACACATGGCTTAACAACACACCCGTACGGAGCCGTAGCCGGAAGATAGGCGATTTTATTCCAGCCCTGCGTTCAGTTACCGCGAACGTTACAAAACGTAACGATACATTCGGAACTCCTCAGTCATTCGCTGCGAATAATCTCGGATATATTTAGACGCTATTTTGAAACTACCGGTGTTAAAGTAAACAAATATATGATCGTTTAGCTATTGAGTGATCTTTCGTTTTTAGTCCGTAAATTTTGAAACATCACTCATTGCCTTAACGATCTCATATTTGTATATTAGATAAGGTTATTCGCAGCGAATGGCCGAGGAGTTCCGAATGTATCGTTATGTAACGTTCTGTAACGTTTTGTATAATTGAACACGCTACTGGCTTGGCCACGATTTTGTTCACGACTTGACTTTAAAACTGATACGTGTATCCACGGCCCATCGCACGAACCCTGGTAAAAACGTAACAGTCCTTACCCGTACGCAAGCGTTCGTACGAGGCCTTACGATGCTTGGTCGCACGGCGATTTTTATGTTTATGGGACTGTAGCTTTAGTCATTTCTCCCCTGGTCATTTCTCCACTCTACCCTGATCATTTTTTCACTTTTATGTATGTAATAGGAGTATTGTATTTGGTGATAATTACCCAAAACGATGATAAGATTTGATTTTGATGATGTTTTGATGTTTTTTCTATTTTTTGACCTGTTGAAAGTTGGCACTGAAATTGATAATTGAGATAAACCGTACATGAAAAATGTACAAAATGACTCCACCGTACTGTTTTATGAGACTGCACCGAATGTGCGTTTTGACTGCAACATACACCGGTGACTGCACTCACCTTGTGTTAACTCATAAAATGAACGTTTTTGTCGAAGGGAGAGGATGATCCTCCAAAGTCAGGGGACAGAGTAACTCGGGCGATCATTTTACGCTACTCTATCAACAGATTTCAATCTATGAGCTCAAAAAAAGTCAGAATCAGACTTAAAAAATGTTTCTCTCTTCAATTTTTAAAATCTTAGAAAATTACGTGGGCTTGGACCAAAGACACTAAGTGTTGGTACTTAGCGTTTTCTATACATAAAACATTACTCAAATGAGCCATGTTTCAGGGTTGATATCTGAAGCGAGAAAAAAATATTTTTAGTCTGATTCTGACTTTCTTTAAATCGAGCGAGATACCAACCCTGAAACATGGCTCATTTGAGTAATGTTTATGTATAGAAAACGCTAAGTACCAACACTTAGTGTCTTTGGTCCAAGCCCAAGTACTTTTCTCAGGGCAGCCACTATAATCACGTGATAGCCTCAGGTCAGACCTCTCGCGTGATATAAGCTCGTACCCGGTCAAATAGATTTAAGACGATTTATCAACCCTGAAACAAGGCCGATCTGAGTGCTGATTTGATAAAGAATACACAGAGTACCGACATGTACTGTCTGTGGCCCAAACCTACGAACTTTTCCCAGGGTAGCCAATATGCCAACGTGATAGCCCTAGGTCATACCTATCGCGCAGTATACGCCAGTACCGGTCTAAATCGGTTTAGCTCTAGGTATCAGCCCTGTAACATGACCCATCTGAATTGTACAATAACTATTTAGAGGCATTAGGCCCGACAAACGGACTTGCCATGTCTAATAACTGGTTATGGTACCTGATTTTAGCACTAAATTAATATTTTACTATTCACTATAAAAAAATTTGCTAGCAAAAATAGCAACTTGCTAACTTCAGCGACGTTATTATCACATTAAGTACCGTGATTTTACAGATTTAACCAAACCTTTTTACCCCCACATCTGACTTCATTTTTTTTGGTGCGTCTTTTATAAGAAAACAACGAAAATTCGCCAAGTTAATGACACAGGGTGGAGAATCAAAACCAGTTCGTATCATATAAAACGTAAACAAACGGACGCCATTTTGGAAAGATTCAGGTATTTTTTCTAAATTACTCTTTTATTCGTCCACCAATGAAAAAAAACCCCGAAAATTACCGTAACACGCTACTCATTTTTCCGCTTCTAGTGATGTATATACCATACAAATCCAATAAGAATTTCAACAAGTTATCCCGGACATTGGAATCGAAGTGAGCAAGAAATGGGTCGTATTAGACGGATGCGAACTGGTTAAAAACAAACTTTTGCCTAATTTATCACAAAAAATGAATTTATTCTCGTTAAATTTGCTATATATAACCCACGAAACATATGTGTAGTTTAGTATTAATGTATCAACTCTTTCAGAAATAGTTTTGAAATAAATAGGATTTTTTGGGGAATGATGCGAACCGGTTCAGGTTCATACAATGATACGAACCGGTTCAGATTTATGGTATTTTACTTTTTTACTTCATATGCAGTACGTTCTTTGCTGATGTCTGTTCCACGGCATTAATATTTAAAACTTGCACAATTTTGCTCGTTTAAATTGTCGAAAAGTTTTGTACCATAATTATTTTTGGACCAAAATTAAAAAAATTCATGTTTTCCGACGACCAAAAAACCCGCCCACTCAATAGTTTTTATTGAAATCAGGATTTTTGTCAATCCAATCTGGATGTAGGACTTTTAACAACAACTTTCCAACCCGGTCCGACTGGGCGACTTATAGGGCCGACTTAATTTGCCAGCGCGGCTTACGAACCGGCGTTAACAGATCGCCAATCGGCTCGCCCCGGTGTGAAATATGAATCAAGTGTTCCGGCTAACTAAAATGCCGTCAATAGCTACAGCTGAGGTTACGAATGATTAGTGAAGAAATGATGAGTAATGACGATAAATTACTGTTGCAGACGGTCGCCTTTCAAGCATGCGTATAAATAAATTATTTTAGTCGTCAAAATTTTAAGTTCGTGTCTGGCGAGTAAAATGTGTACTTGTAATATTACTCTTACACAGATGACGCATAAGAGAGTTAAACACTACAGCATTTAATCTTTTGTCCATAAACTTAGTTAATTTAGTAATAATAATAGTATAAAACTAATAATAATGGTTTCCTTGTACCCATTTTTAGCCATATTAGTCACACGCTCGCCGCTAGCCGTTCAAACGAAACCGACGCATTCGGTGCGCGCCGGTTGGTTGACCCGGCTCAATCTCGGAGCAAATAAAACGAATCGCCGGTGCCCGTTTCGGAATCGTCGTACGCCGGTTTAAGCCGCCCGGGCAAATCAATTCGGCCCATAAACACAGCTGGATTACTCGCCGGGTCATGGAAGCGCTTGCATTACAATTTACAGCGTTCAAGCTGTGATTCATTTTGCCGTGCGTCCTAGTGTTAGAGACGCAACCTTTTAACCGCGGACAAGCGTCAATTGATTAATGATAACGTGTTGGCAGAAAATATATACATTTTTTTTATTTATGAATATCCATAAAATATCGTAATATTTACGGGCATGTAATTTTTTTATCCGAATAAGAACAAAGCTCTAACAATAATGACATTTAAATCAATTTAAAGTGAGTCGGCTTCGTGTCCCTTTGAACTTCTTTGATGATTACCGCCGACCTAAATTATATAATGCCGGACGATGTCTTTGTTATTGATTTGAGAGCTGTGTGGTCGGTTGTTAGAGAATGAATTAATAACTATTGTTAATTAATAGTATGATAATGGGTCGTTGTATCGTAACTTTTTAGCCCGTTTCACGACAGAGAGTAAAATTATGCCATCTTAACAACGTTCGATTTCGCGGTGAAAAAAACGGCCGTAAAATATTTCTTTTTGATTTTGAAATCAAGAAATCGGCCGAGAGTTTTGGTCTTTACGCCGAAAAATCGGCCGATCCTCTCGATTTCGCCAAATAAATCGGCTGATTTTTCAGATTTTGCTCAGATTTTTTAATGTGCGTTATACCCGTAAAATTGAAGTAAACCTCAGGGTTCTGCAGTATGACATGAAAGGTTATTATTGACTATTACGAATTTAACAGTATATTATTAATGTTTGTGGCTATTATTTATATAGAAATTTAAACCCACACCATTTTATGATGATTTCATAGGTACAGTCAACTCTCGTTATCTCGACTTAGTTGGGACCGTTGGAAAATAATCGAGATAACGAAAAGTCGAGATAAACAAGATAAACGATATTTTCTAAGGGAGGTAATTCCGATGTCTTCAGTAGCAGTTTTACCTGTTCAGAGAGAGTAGTTTAGAATAATCGCTTTGCTGCAGCTGTGAATAGGGTTTTACCATACACTTGTACTCTAAAGGTTTTGTGACACTTTTACCGCTGGCAAATATCCCTCTCAACAAGTTATAGAACAAAATTGCGTATTTTCCGAAAATCTACTTTTGGTTTCTACTATTTCACTGACTGTTTCTCGAAATAACGACTAACCAAGCGTATATTATTCAGAATATTTGTAGCCAGTCAGATAAATTGTGTGTGTATATGTTTGACGTCATACACTAATTCGTACAACCACAGCACCGTCATCGTGTAAGTCGGCTTCTCTTTGATAATTTTGAGTAGTTGCTGATAATATCCAGTTGTGTGTGAAGAGTAGTTGACTATTACGTCACGGAAAAATATAGACTTGAACAACAAAAATGTCGGCATATCTTTTAAATGCGTGTCTTTCTATTATCGATCCATAACAGTTGTAAACATCGTTTTTCCAACAGGTCTGTAGAGGGATTAATTTATCATGCAAAGAAGATGCCGTACATTTATATCAACTTAAATGACGAAATATAATAATAAAAATAAACGAAAAATATTAGTTTCTTATTTTTATTGGACAAAATATTCATTAAACAAAATTAATGAACACAAAAAAGTAACGAGTATCGCAGTGTTTTTTGAAATGAAGCACATGATTGTAAGCACGCATTTTTATATCTTTACACTCAATTTTGACATCTGTCAATTAACACTCGACTTATTCAACGATGGTTTCATTCATGTCAATTAGTTTATATATTTGAATGACATGTTAATTCAATATTGACACGTTCTTTTAAACAGATTATCTATACAGTCGCTAATCGATAAACAATGGACGCGTGCTATTTTTCGCACCTCAACGGATCGCCGATAATATCTTTGTCTAGTCGACTTAAACATTATAATTTTATAGTAAAATAACACTTTGGGACTCAAATTTATAGTCGAGAGAGCGAAAATGTCGAGGCAAAAAGATCGAGTCAAACATGATTTTTTCATATAGATATAGAAGGAAAAAAATCGGGACTTTTGATTTTCAATCGAGACAACGAAATGTCGACACAAGAGTAGTCGAGATAATGCGAATTGACTGTATATAATTGATAGAGGTGTAACGGTTAACCGATATACCGGTTAATATATTGCAATAGGACTTCTGACGGTTATTAACCGGTTCGTTTTTCTCTGAACCGGTTTTTCTAGTTATGTTCTATATGGATTGCTCTTATCAGAGTCTGACATTTAAATGTTTGAATAAATGTGTTCGGAAACTTGAAATATTGTTCGTTAAATGAGAAAATAATTATCTTTGAAAGTCCATTCAAAAAACCTTTTTTCTAACTTATTCAAACATTTGCATAATACGTGTAGATCATTTGAAAATACACATATCTATGTACAATGTTGATCAATTTAAGACGATGCACGTGCGTTAATTCACGTTATGCATGTATGCGCAAAGAACAATATGTATTGCAATTTATTGCAATTCGGGTTTCGTGAATATCAATATGGATTTTACCGTATTGTTAACCCCTAATAATTGATCAAACCATTTACTTGACGATAACAAGGAAATGGCTTCGTGAAATTTAACTTATGTCCACAAAAATGTTGTACCCGTGGCCGATCAAATATTTTGTATTGTGGTGTGTGTAAAACAAATCCAAATTAATCAAACTTGAGTTAAATAATGTATACAGAAATAAATATTGTAATCATTTAAAAACAAAAAAGCTAAAATTGATAAATACTTCTTAATAACAGATAATGACTCAGTCTGCAATTTATCATGAAATTATGTTTTAACATCACAAATGATTCACAAAACTTATTTACTAGTGAAAATAGATGTGATAATATTTATATAAAAACACCAAGGCATTGAGACTACACAATAATATTGAATAAAAAATGACTGTTTCAAAATTATGAATCATTTGAAGGACATTCTTTAGTGACCAAAATCTCCAGATTCGTTGTTTTTGGATGGGACTCATTGTTTCAAAATATATCCCATGAACTAATGTTTCTAGCTTTAAAATAAATCACTGCTCAAGTAATAATGTGCTGCTGATTAGTGTTTTTCATGTCCGTTATTTTGAGTTTTACCAAATGCAGACAGACAGTCTTAAGTAAAAGTATTCCAGTGATTAACCAGATTTTTGTGTTTGTGTAAGTGTAACCGCTGTCTCCAGTCCCCAAACGTCGAAATGGATGTTTTCCAAAAAAAGCCGACCTACCTACCTACATGATGTTTTAAAAGTCATGTTCGGGAAAGGGGAAACATAAATATTTTTATTGTGAAATTAAAATTTCGTCAGGTTTTATGCACTGTTCGATTCGCATTTAAATCTATTGTTAAAGGAGTAATCTTTAGTATGGATTCATTAGGGTTCAATGAGTACGAAAGTCTTTCTGTATTTCAATACTTTGATTAGCGAATTGTGATCGTCATTTTGTCTCAATTTAACAGCTTTTGCGAACGATTTGACTAATTTGGGATTTTTAGCTGAAAATGATTTCATACTTAAGAACCGAATACCATCTGAATTTTATGATAAAAATGTCAACGTTCCATTCGCATTTACTTATCCTGCATCAGACAATGCATCTGTCCACAGTCATGTCACCATGAAAGTAACTGGTAAGTTATATGGTAATATGAAGTCATTTTAGCTAAAAAACAGAAAAAAATCAGATCGTTGTAAAAAAAATTCAAATCGAGACGAAAACGAAACAAAATTGTGTTTTTAGTAATAATGCTGCGAAACCGACATCGGCAAAAACGTATGCAAATAAAAAAAATTGCAAAATACAGTCCAACTTGTGCTAACGGCCACCTCCGAATAGCGGGCACCTGCCGACAGCGGCCATTTCGATTTCCCCCCGACCGAAAACGCTCTTAAAAAGGCCGTGAATAACGGCCACCTGTCGACTGCGACCAGCGGCCAGTCAAAACCATCCACGTCATTAAAAATTAAATGTGTGTCGGCTATGCGGCCCTTTTAACTTACAGTCAGGGCATATCAGCTTCTTTGATGATTACCGCCGACTTAAATTTTTGTAATGACGGTCGATGTCTCCGTTATTGATTTGAAAGCTATGTGTGCGGTTATAAGTAAATTAACTCTTTAATATTGATAATTGATCGTATGATAAAGGGTCTAATGCACCGTTTAACTTTTAAGCATGTTTCAAGACAGAAAATACAATCGTATTATACGATCCTATCAACTTTTAAAAAACCGGACAAACGGGTTCTTTTTTCAATTTTACTGAAGAAAGCGGCAGAAAGTTTTCTCTTCAGATTTTGCCAAAATGTTTTAATGCGTTTGTCATCAAACAAAGGATTAATTGATTTAAATTGTTGCAAACAATTAAATGTAGACCCTCTATTTATATTATACTTGAAATTAATAATTTCCACGGCATTCTGCAGAGGACTAAAGTGATGATCAAATTAAAAGAGACGCATTAAGCCACGTGTTGTTGGTGTAAAGTATACGAATAACATTTTTGGTCAATGTTTCACAATTGTTTTTATCCCTATCAAGGTTTACCGTCACAAAAATGTGATTCGTTCGTACAAACTTTGTGTTTTGATTGGCGACACTATCTTGGATATGAATTGCTTGCTAAAAAACTGAAAGGACTTTTAAAAAATGTGAATAAGCGAAATGCGTAATTTTCTTCGACGAAATTTTTTCTCAAGACCATATAAAATTATTTGAAGCGCGGCAAATTTCGCGAGTCGGTCGCGTTACCGCAAACAAACAATTTTTAAGGATGACCTTGTGTAAAATAGTTTTTAGTGTTCAATCTAGAATGGTTTAAGAGGAGGCTCATTGCGCTCAAGGACTCCATAAAAATGACTATAAAATCAATGTCTTACCCGTCAAAGTGCATATTGAACAACCACGGACAATTTGACTCGTATTTTAACCAAAGTTAAAATTTGCACTCATATGCTTGGAATTTTGTTGGTTTTGGTCTGATTTCAAAAAGATTGTTCTACAATATTATTTTGAATTTCATCACAAAGAGATTAGATTTATGTGTCATCGCCGAAACGGCGTGAAATCAGATATGTGCTTTATCTGGCCAACATAAAGCTGTTTTAAAAACGACCACAGCGATCGACTGGTTTACAAATTTAAGGTTCTGGAACTGTAATGGTGACCTTCCACAATCTTTATTATGATATTGTTTCTTGAATCTATACTATTAAAGACATTGAATGGTAAATCTTTAGGGAAGTTTACCGTTCGTAACTTAAGTTATGTGCATTTTTATAACGTGACCCTTGATTTTCGAAGAGACCGTAAATTGTGCCGTGACAAAAATGAAAAAGCAGTTTTTTTTCAAATTCTGCAGTTTAATATTCACATTTTAATCAATTTTCCTGTTACACAATCATATCATGATAATCCAGGACAATCAGATTACACTTTGGACAAATACTTTTAAAAATATTGTGCTTTGTATACATGTACCCCCCCCCCCCCGAGCAAAAGCTTATATCTCAAGTCTAAAGTTAGTTAGACACTTGCAACCAGTTTTATAATTTTTTGCAGTCTTTCCTGCCCATGATATGAAATATTGAAGAAATTTTACCGTTTCTAAATTTTTTTATAAGAATCTGTATAAGATTACTATAATGAAACTGCAAGAGAATTTATAGCGAAGAAAATACGTCAAAATGGTAAACTACAGATAATACTCTTTAATTGAAATTTATCATGTAAATTTGTACTGGATATAGAAATAAGAATGTAGAAATCTGGATTATCATATAAAAACTCTCTATTTACTGATTTTTGCTGGTTTGAGGAAAATATTTGAAACGTACAACTTAACACGTTTTTCGTAAAATTCTGACTAGTTAGGCATAACGGAGTCAAACACTTTTTGTATTAGAGACTCTTGGTTGACTATCACAGTTTTGACTCATAGACACATTTAAAAGTCCATTCTGACCAGCCAGAGAAATATCAGAGGAAGTTAAGCAGGCTTGTTAAACCTTATCCTGTCGTGTTTTCTGCACTAGTTTTGCGTACACATTTTGACACCAGACTTAGTAATGTTGGCATATTTTTAGCCTTAGCTTTCAAATAATGCTGATAATTGTATTATTTACTTTTTAAAAGTCAGAAAAGTACAACGATATTGTATTCATATGCCTCACATGGGCGGATCCAGCGGGGGTCAGGGGGTCTGCCCCCCCCCTAGAATTTAGAAAATGTACATGTCCATTAGTGTATTTCTTGCTTGAAAGTAATTTTTAAGTAATATGAAGCAAATTTTCTCGGTGCTTAACGTATGTAAATTGGTTATGTAGTTTTTATTATCAATATGTTGCTTTTTTCTGCAAATTTTGTATTATGTGGTTGCGGTTCGAGGTTTGGATCCCCCTCCTAGAAAAGTTTGGACCCCCCCTAGAAAAGTTCGGACCCCCTAGAAAAAAATTCTGGATCCGCCCCTGCCTCACTATATTCTACCGCATTCCAAATTGCTGAATATGGCGATTTTTGTGCGTCATAGTATTCGTACCGGTATATGAGGTAAAATCTTCTAGAATCTAGCGGTTGTGATGGCAAATTTAAAATTGCATATACAAAAAAAACCAGCGCATTTTACTCCTGCACACACAGAATTAACACAATAGTTATGATCCTATACGACGTAACATTGTTTTGTCGATAAACCATTACTTTTAAATTAACGACCTCGACGATCACGATGTCTAGCTTCTGGTATCGCCATTTTCGGAAAATGTGTTACGCTATGGCGTCATAGAAAAATCGGGTCGCGAGGTGAAAATTACTAAAAATAGCTATTACGAAACTTGACGACGACAGTTTTTCGGGTTAAACCGGATTATACCGAGCGTCGAAGTTTACCGAAGTTAGTTACAGTTCCAGAACCTTAAACAATGGTTTCGATAGTAAGATAACGCAATGCAATCTGCAGGTACCCAAGATATTTAGCGAAATGGGTGAAAGTGACGGAATGGCACATAATAATTGAAAAATCTGTCGACCAATTTTTCCCAAATTCTCAATTGCGTGTTTTAGTCATATCCTGTTTTAAACCACAGCTGTGACGTCATCCCATTGTATTCATAGTATCGTATTTCTAATAATGTACAGGTAACCGTCCAATATTAAGATTACTCGTCCATTATCTGGCGT
The DNA here is from genome assembly GCA_025267735.1 of Mactra quadrangularis. Taxonomy (NCBI): domain Eukaryota; kingdom Metazoa; phylum Mollusca; class Bivalvia; order Venerida; family Mactridae; genus Mactra; species Mactra quadrangularis. Next base: position 7,134,655 of record CM046301.1, on the reverse strand, counting down.
GTTTGGAAAATATCTAACGTGTAAGTTTAATATTGGACTACATGCTAGATATTGTCCAAACACACCAGATAATGAACGTGTAACCTCGATAGCGAACGATTACCATTTCAATGTATTTCAAAAAAAAGCAAAGAAACGAATGAAGTTGGTTTTTATATATTGAACAAAACTTTACAAATATACTCAAAATTGCATTTTTTTTTACTTTGCCCCTTCGAAATGAAGACATCAATTTCAACCATGTAATTCCTATTTACATATTGTCAACGTTGCGCTGTCGTTTCCTGAAAATTGAGAAGAAATACCCAAGTTTAGCATGATTATACTTAGATCCGAACTAGATTTTTACAACAGTTTAATACATAATCTGTCCAACACTTTAAGCCATTCCTTGTCAATGGTTCAACATATAAAGTTTTGTCTTCTTATATAAGAACGCGCGATAAGAACAAAATATAGGGTTATTTAAAATAATTGCTGAACGAAATTCGTCATCAGGCCAAAAATGCTTTAGTTTAAATAAAAGTTACATTGCATTAAGTATGCTGTGATCCTGGCGTCTTCTTTGTGTCTTATTGAGCAATGCAACAGACAATATTATGGCAGAGATAGGTAATTCTTGTACTAGACCACAGAAACATTGAAGCCAATGCCTAAACTTCCAGCGTTACCAAAATGACATTAAAACATCATCAACCATCAATAATATGAAATGATTACTGTCGGAAATAATGACCATTCGCATAACGACCTCTCCACGTGATAAAACGATGATAGGTTTGAGCCACGAACCGAACATAGATTGATACGTAAAAAGAAGGACAAACGTGTTGCATACGAAGGATGTATGAATAAACAGGGCAACACTAATTATTTTATGCACGCATGGCCCAGGGTCTCCATTTGTCTTCACTATAATTGTTAACCTAATATAAATTTGCATTGATATTTTTAACTTACCATTACCCTGTTCCTCTAAAATAAGTTTCTCATCAAGTTCATTGGAAATCAGTCATGTGTCAGGCTGTTGAGCACTAATATCGTTTCTTGGACATGACTGGAATCAGTTGATAATCCTCCAAAAACATCACATTTTGTATACATTGCAACCATCTTAATGTATGTATCTCCGAACGAATGTATTCCGAGTTGTAAACAGTATATCCAAAAGAAAACACCAACTTAATTCCAAAGATAATTTAGATCTTTCAAACATGTTACACGTATATAAAATATCCTACTAAACGAAGAACAGAAACGAAATAAACGACAACAGTCTTAACTACACTTAAGTTTTTATGTGAAAGATTCTGCACGAAAATCTCGTGAACAAACATTCATTAAATTGTCGGACTAGAGGGGCACCATATGGGAAAAAAATAATATTTTCTATATTTATTCAAATTTGATAAACATATTATTTAAATGTATAATTATGAAATAGTTATCTGCAATAGGTGTAAAGTAAAAATGGTTTTGTATCATTATTATAATTATTGTGTTGGTGAGCTGTGATTTAAGTAAGATATACCCCTCGAGCAGCCCAATATGTTAGACATTGGATACGCTTCGGCGCTAACGCGCCTCAGCTTTCCAATATCTAACATATTGGACAGCTCTCGTGGTATATCCCTTACTTAAACATTTTATGGTTACACCGCTAAATACTTTCGGAATATCATCGGTCAGTTTTTGCTCTTTTGCAGGATAGAAAAGTCAAATCTATGGAAATAAGTCGCATCCGATTATCACGATTATATATTAACCGGAAATATCCGAATCAAATTTTGCAGTTATGATATGAGGAGTGGGCTCAGTTTTGTTCATTAGAGCCCATGCGTGGAGCTGAAACTAGCGATCGCACCGCCCAAAAATGACTTGTTAGAAGAAAATAGTTTCTTAGTATACAGACTATATACATTGAATTCTAATAGTCAATTTTGTTCAATCTTAATTTCGCCTAACGTGAAACTAAATTGTTAAGTATAGGATGATGATACATGGGTGAAGGATAAAACTTAAAGAATACTGAAAATCTAGTTTCAAAGTACTGAAATAGACAGTTTTTGCTAAGAATAACATTAAGAAACTTGTTATCAACATAAATACTGAAAATTTTCACCCATGTATTACAAAAACTATATGTTTTTTTTTTATAAAATACTGAGGAATTCCTTATATACCACGGTATCAAACTGTAGGCTTTACCCCGGTAACCGGTATACTACGGTTTCCTCCCAGCTCTAATGCTAACTAACTTTAATATTTTGTGAAACACGTGTCATATACATTTTTTTTTAATTATATTTCTTTTGTAATGATGTGTCATAAGAGAAACACAATTTAGGTAATGGCTATCTTTATTAGCATATTATGCCAAAAATTAAATTATATCGTGCTAAATGGTTAATAATGGCAATTGAATATTACTTGTGTTCTCAAACAACTCAATTTTAAGACATATTAGCTGCAAAAAGATAGTTAGGGCATATAACAAGGCAGGGTTCTTCTTAACTATTGCCTTTTACTGAATACTCGTACAAGTGGCGGTTATTTTGATCGTCATTTTGAAAGTCAATAAAATCGAATGATGAATGTTTGTGTTAGAATAATATCTACTAAAGGTTTATGTACATTTTATGGACACATTGGTACATTAATAATAATTCCTGGACAGACATATATTTTAAGATTTCGCATTATTTCCCTCTATCTTGAATTCTCAGAAAGCTCTAGGATTACAGGGTGACAACCGCCAGTTTTATATCTACTACAACCCCAGTATTAAAAACACCAACAACATTTTCTATGCTATTAAAATTTAGGTTGAGCTGATTTTGCCCTAAATTCTGCCGGACTATTCTGTTTTATGGTGTAATTAAAGAGGTATCGAATTTTCCATTTCTTGGTTAGCTATTACAGTATCTTTAAAAGCTGGTTTTGCATTTGGGTGTGACTGCTCGTGTCATCATTGGAACCTGTATTAAACTGAATGTCTTAGAAACCATATTCTGTTATTAATGATTACGTGTTTGTAGTGCAATATTTTTTAATCATATGACGGCTTTTTACCATGAAGTTAGGTGTAATTGTGGGGGTTTCGAATTATCTGTTCTTGTAGGCTGTAAAATTATTCTTTAATGTTGCTTTTGTTCCGGACAGCTTAAACAGATGTCATATTTTGCATGGATATACTATTTGACCAGGTATAAATACATAATATATTAAACTTTCAGAAATAAAGATACCATATTATGAAATTGAATAGTCTCAGGACGAAATTCAGAAAATGCGAACTCAACCTCCTTACTTAAACAAACTATCATTTTTCAAAGTACGGAAGATAATGACTAAAGATTTCTTATTGCACTTGCGTTGGATGCACACATACATTTAAAAATTCAGTAGATCGAAGAGGGTTACATGGGAGCCTCAGCTTGATTTGAATTTAAATGAAACAAAAAAGTTTACGTGGCCTTTTGTCTCGTTATCCTTAAATGATCGTATTTGTATTTTCAGGTTTAAGCATTAATATGAATCCAATTTCAACGTATGGAACAATTGGTAACAATAAAATGAACACATTACATGAGAACTTACAAAGAGAGTTAGAAGCACTGAAAAACCACGCTGTATATAATGTGCATTGTCTTCGTTTTTGTACAGGGGTTTCACTTGTCAAAAAATGTTTACTAATGAACTTTGCAATTAGTAGCTTAGATGATTTGATGGATTTATATAAATGTTCAAGGAAAATTGACAAGCGAGAATTAAACGAGTTGTCACGTATTGTGACTGATTTTTTTGAGCAACGAGAGATTGGTGTACTTTGTGGGTTCCATGTTAAAGAGAAACTGACTTTCAAAATTGTGCTACAAGAAGACGTTTACAAAAATGTTAGGGAGAAATTAATGGATCGAGCACCAAGGTGCGTAGTATAAATTTTGCAATATTAGATAGTTTAATGAATGATTAATATGTTATATGTTATGAGAAAAAAAGGTTCGGCATTTAAAAAGCATTATATGTGGATTGTTTGTGTATTTAATTGTGACAAGCGCTGCATGATTGACCCTATCTGTTGTCGGACTGTCCATGAAAAAGTGCATGTCTTGAGCAACCCTTGAACAAAGTGCCAATTAACTTTTTATGTGTGGCCAACTCATGAACCAATGATGACCGATTGTTAGCTTTGAGTTCAATAGTCAGATATAGTCAAAGGTCAATGCAAGGCCTGTATGTTAAAACCTAAATCGATATTGTCCGGATGAGAACTTAAGAACCCATTTAACTAGATCAACAGAATGATATACATGTACTTGTCAAATGTTCTAAGTTTACACCTTATTAATCATATTTTATTGTGGTAACCATATGATGAATTTTCATACCAATTTCACTAATGAAAACTGCAACTACTTAAGGAATGAATGTATAGAAACTGACTTTCATCGAAAAATAAACGTCATTTTGGTGATAGCTAATTTGCATACAGGCCGAAGCCTTTATGCTGAAATTAGCTATCACCAAAATGACGTTTATTTTTCGATGAAAGTCAGTTTCTATACATTCATTCCTTATAATTACAACCATTTTTTGCGAAATTTGCGTTAGAATAAAGACATATTTTCTAATGCGTAGAGCCAAATTACGCAATAATGCGTAACAGTGCGCATTAATTTTATTCAGTTAACAGTTTTTAATGCCAACCGTCGGCCATTTTTTTCTTCGATTGGATGCAGTTTTTCATTGTTTTCGGACATAACGGCATGAATGATACATAGAAATGAACATGCATTGAGTTTATTTTTAATAAAATAACACATGAGATGTGGTACGCTATTGTGTAACTCTTTTAAACGCTTTAACAAGTTTCATGTTTTTACGAAGAACACGTGAGTTTATGATGCAAGTTGTGACCTAAATTAATATGTCAACTCGTTGAAACCACCAGTGATTACAAATGAGCGGTTGTTGGATGTACATTTTTCCGAGTTGAATAGCATGTGAGGCTGAGTTATTTAATCAGAATGAGAAAGTTTACTACTGAAATTTGGATCACTTGATGATAACTTAAGCAGTCAGTCCGAGTCAGGAAATTTACATGTCAAGACATTGGATGGAAAGACAAGCTATTATCTGTACTGAGTAAGTGAATGTTTTTTATTTATCCCCAAATTACGGAGATTATATGGTTTATATGATTTTATGTTCTCGTATACATTTTAAAATGATCGGTACTTAGGATAGATTCAAAGTCTGGTCATATTAATCTGGAAGCATTTTCATTCCGGTCTGATAATAAACGCTATATTTCTTGACCTTGTTCACTACTCAATGCAGAATGTATATGCATGAAGTATACACATGCACTTCTGCGAATACTACATCATTATGACTAGATACACATATTATCCAATGTACATATCATTATGTTATACGTTGTTTTTTTTTACTTGATGAGAGGCAACTTGAGTGATTTTGAAATGTTTGCCATGACATTTTTCTAAATTGACCAAAATACTGATTACTTATCTTATTGTGGATCAATTTAAATGTGTCGAACTCTTGGTATTAAAAGCTTTATTTATCTTCATTTATTCGTTGTTGTTTTTTTGTTTGTTTTCAGACAAGAAAGTGAAACTAGATGCCTCGGAAACCAAAGGATTTAGATATCTATATGAATGAATACTAGTCCATTAGAGCATGCACTTCAGAAGGGCAATACTATGAAAATTATTTGAAAAAGAAGACTGATTCGCTAGAAATATAAATAAACATTTAATGGTTTAAATGCTTAAGTTAAAATTAAAGATTAATTCTTAATTCCGCATTCAGCATATCATTTACTTTCTGGAACATTACATCTTATGAAATATAGATAAAGAACGGTATTAGTGCACAATTGTATTGTACATTAAACTCATTTTAATTTCTTTCAATAAAAGTTGATTACACCTTTCTTATTGATTTTGTGTATCATGTACTCTCCATTGACATTATAGTTATTGACCTGTACGTCATAGCGTGGGAACGCGCTAAAAATAGCTTTTGAGTCATGAAAGTTGTTCCGGCGTGACGTCATTCATTAAAAACTGCAGTTTATACGAAAATAAAAGCATTTATTTTTAGGTCACGTGCTCACTTTTGACCAATCGGATTTTATTATTCATTCAGGTTGTAATTATTTTCTAATAATGTTGAAAAAAGTCTGGTCTGAAAATAAACAAATTTTTTTCGTTTAACGACATTTTATTTCATTGGTGTCCAATGGGAAAGTCACAAATTTCAACCAGTAACAATAAGTTGAATGGCTTCAATGGATACAAATTTAATAAATTGTTTCAAGGAAATAACAAATCAAAACAAAAAAGGTATCAGAAAGAACGTTTAAACACGTTAAACTGTTCACCGTTACGATTTTAATTTTAACCTAATGGGACATTATGTTACAAAATCTGTTTCATTTAAATCTGCGCGCCAAAATCATGCGCTTAGCCTACTGATTAAAAGTGAGTTCAAAATAATGATGGGAAAATCATGATCACTTGTGTAAGTTGTATGAAGGCAGCTAGAAATTATTACAAAAATTGGTATGCTTAAAGAAAATGCGACAGTTTGTATAATTTTATCGTTTGCATGTAAAACTGTAATAGTAATTCGGACAAACAACTAAGATTAGGACAGTTTTAACGATACAGTTTGGCTTGTTCTAAAATACCTAGAAATAGAAATTCTATCCAAATAAGCAATGTATATCATGAACTGATGTGAAATTAACAAAATCATGCAAGCGTTTTCTCAAGCTCGATCATTAACGTCAGTGACGTCGAAAAGAACGTAACGCTATGTGACATAACGCATTAGCAGCGTAACAATGGGCATATTGTTCTCTACTCGAATTCGTTGAACACAACATTTTCAAATATTTTAAGATACATTTCGTAAATATTTGCCTAAACAAAGTCAATAGAAACGTGTCTCTCATACTTACATGCCAAGTTCAAGCATTCCGGTTGCGTGTGTGCTCTCTGAAGCGACATTCGAGTCAAAATTTTCTTTTTTTCACCCGGCCTTTTACTTTCCACAAATGCCTGGATCTTATAAGGAGTGTTAGGTGATTTTAACTGACCACATTTTCCTTGCACAAGAAAGTCATGATAAACACATTTTCTCGTTCCAGATCAATGATTTTGACATTGAACCGGTTTTCTTTGTCAAAAGTTAAGGTTAACGTATGGATGATATGTAGTTAGAATACAATTAAGATTTGACTATTTTTACTATGCTTTCTTATTATCAAAAAGTGTATACTTCAAACTTTTGACGAGTGTATGCTTATAGTTTATGGACTGCTGGTTGTTCCTATTAAAAAATCTTCATGTCTGTACAAAATTACATTAAAGAATATGGTAGATTTGATGGTTGAGGTAGTTCACGTGTTGGTTAATTAATATTTGTACCCTTTTCCCGGCTGACACTCGTGCATCACGAAAACAATCTTAATATAAATTTTCGACTATCTTTAAAAAAAATCCTATTTCATTTCGATACATATATAAATCATAATATCTTTATTATGTTAACTTAACCGAACCACAATACAGTGCTGTAACTAAGTTGTGAGAACTTGTGGCCAGACCCCATTGTCATTTTTGTACATATGTATCTTTCATTGTTGTATATTATACCTATGACAAATATTTGACAATTCAATATGTTTAAAGTAAAGGTTGTTCCTATAAGTTTGAGATCAATAGTCAATCCATAATTGAGGCAGTCAGGACTAAGAACCAAATTTAAATGTTCAATTTTAATCTAACAAACGTTAAATCGTGACAACCATTGATGTCAAAGAATCATTGAAAATTGCCCTTACTGCACAGATCTGCTGGTCTCTCTATTATTCAATATGAAGTATTCTGCTTTTTCTAATTTGTAATAGAATTTGTCCTTTAGATCATATTGCTGAAAAGTTTCAAGAATTATTATGGTTAAGAATAGCATATATTTTTTTCTCATTCTGTTTCAACCCTGGGAAACCTGTAAATATATTTTTTAGTATCCGTTGTCTTAGTCGTAAAGATTCAAAGCGGTTTGATGTGGGATATTTCAAATTGCTTCTCATGCTCCATCCTTTACAAGTGGATGTTCAAACATGATATCCCGTGATTGATAGTTTAGATACAACTTAATTACGTTTTAGTTCTTCAATGTTTAAATACAGTTTTTATGAAATTACGTATGCTACAGATGATAAATGTATCAAATATATTGTAAATTGATAATGTCACGTATTCCACCTTGCATTCCTAAAAAGCCATAACGTGTGATTTCTTTTTCAGGACTACCGATGATAAAGTTCAACGAAATAATGAGGTATTGTATATCAATGGTATTGTAATATTTCATTGTCATTATTAGAGTAAGAGAATGATTAGTTTTACGTTTCATTTGTGCTTTAACAAATGGTGACGTATATCGCTATTTTATAACGGATAAATAGAATCATCCATTCGATTTTTTTTGTTAGTTTCAATATATTATTGAGCACAAATTTTACAGTTGATTGTCAATACATTATATGCAATATAATTAAATATTCAATCAAACAAACTAATGAAATAAGAAATGACATATTTTTTACATTCGTTAGTCCTGGATACTGGTGCAAAAAGGAAAGGGTGTACTTGAGTAGGATTGATTATCTTCTGTCTAGTTACTTCAGACATATTTGGTATCTACTTACAGGAGCCTTTAATATGGGATAAAGTTATGAAATATTTCCTATTAATATTGGCATTTAAACAAAAATTCGCAAAGTGTTGTGTTCTGGCTTTTCCAATATGTTTTTGTCAGATTGGGCAAATTAATGTCAGAATTTGTTAAAAACCCCAACTTCTACGTACTTATGATTTGACCGCATGTGTCTTGCGTACGTGTACCACCAGCTTGACCTAATTAAGGTGCATTCTCTCTTTTGATAAAGTATGAATGTGTTAATCTGGTATGATCAATTCTCTATCGCGTAAACAATTTATTTATCTCGTCGATTAGCAAATACTATTGAGTAAGATGAATCAATGGTTGGCTTTATGCCATGCAACTTATTGAAGGCATTCCGCTGGTGTCGTTATCTTCAAGCTAATCATAAATTAAAGAATGTTAATATTGTGAATGTTTTTTTTACAATATATTACAATTACTACCCGTATCGTATCGTATTGTAAATAATCATATTGTCGCCTTTCGTATCGTTTCGTAACGTATCGAGTGAGGACCGTATCGTCTCATCCCTACTATTTTCTTTAAAATTTTCATTTAAGGATTCGTTTACTCAAATGAATATGCGATTGCTTTAAATGTTTCACAAAGGTGCAAATTATCATTTTATATCTTAATTAAACTCGCGTTTCGAGGATGCTTAAATAATTCAATTCACTATTTACAGAATGTACGTATTAAGAAGACATTCGTCTGTCATATACCTAAAGAGATTCAAGGCAACGTCCACGAAATCAGGATAATAGGGGTCCATCCACAAGCTGTTAATGCTCCTATGCAGCTTAAATTCAACAACATGTACACAGTAGACTTACAGTTATCAGCTAATGATCAATTTAAGTATTCATATGAAGTTGAACTGATTAAGCCAGAGGGATTAAAATTTTGGGCAGACAGAAAAACTCGTCAATACAAAGATTACACAATTACAAAAAGTGATGGAAATTTTATCCGTGATGTGCTCAGTAAACCTGATGGTATTATTGCTCATCTCAATGATGTTATTGTTTATGATCAAGACAAGTTCAGCTATGGAGATTTATTGTGGTGGGCTAATCGGTTTCGTTCCGATATGTCAAAAATGGATGTCAAAAAGTGTGCTGAGTCATTATTGTCAGAAAGTGACTATGACGAAGAATCCACAATTAGGCTAGCATTAGTTCTGTACCAGTTGACTTTAACTTGTTCAGAATCCTATGTACCCTTAAAAGATATCATAACATCTGCCTTCGCAAAAAAATGTATTGAATATCTCAGGCACAAAAAATGTTCTGAGTTTTCACGTGATTATCAGTTATTTGTTTCTGAAGCTTGTTTAAGTCTTTATTACATAGGTTCTTCCAAAAGTAGCTGCACATTTGACTTTATTGATAAATTTTGGACTTTTTTTGAAAAAGAGGATTTGCTTGAAATTTTGCAAAATAAATTAAATCATCAGGACAAATTTTTAAGTCAAAACTGTCAAGCCAAACTCGTTGAAAGAGGTAAAGAGTTGATTGAAAAGCTTGTTAATAAGAATGATGATGTCTTAACGGAAATTTTAAAAATCTTCATTCTTGAATGTCCACTAGAGTTTGTTCTTGAATTAGTTGTTGAAGTAAATCAAAATGAAAAATTATCAATACAGGAGGACATTTTAACTGAAATAAACAAACATACCGAATGGAAACTTCTTAATGGAATTCAGATGGCAAGATGGAGTGCTCGTTTGATTGATCTTTTAAAGAAAGCCACCAAAGTCATGGCATACGAAGATATTTATGGTATCAAAAATGAAGTTGAGAAAACCATATTAGATTTATTTCACTGTTCCCAGGAAGTTAATGTTAACGACTTGTTGAAGGCAACTGTTGATTGTTTAAAACATTCTAGCTGTTTTGTAACAGATGTTGGACAAATAAACCTGATTAAGTCTATCATTGAATCTAACTCGCGTGATGTACATAGCTTGTTTCCTCTATTATTAAACGAGGAAAATCTTGTAGACATATTTATGCAATTGGATACGGTGCATTTTAAGTCATGGTTTAACAAGGAATTTAGAGATGCTGATCATTATGGAAGAGAAAAGATTGTCAGGAAGATAGCAATTATCACTCCTGTGTTGAAATCAAACGTTGTTAAACAACGTAAAGAGGTGTTAAATGCATTGAAAGAAGCCTTCATTCAATGGATAAATAGATTTCATATAATGGACGTGATAAAGAGTATTCCCAAGGTTGATAAGTTTGATGAAAATGAATCAGATACTATTTCTTTTTTCAAACAAACTGTACAACAGTTCCTATGTCAGAATGGTAGAAACGCAAGTGACATCCTGCAATTTTTCTGCCGAAATAAAGATCAATTGATGGTAGATAACAGGTTAGTGCATTATATATTTACGTATGTATTTTGTTTTTGTACACATGTTTTATGTACGTCATGTGTTGCAAGATAGAAAAATAGTTTGTCAATATTTTCATTTGCAAGAAATAATTTTAATCTGTTTAAGAATAGTCAGCAAATGAAGAATATAACAAAAATGAGCTTACTTCTAACCTCAGTAAAAGTCTCAAGTTGTATAAAAAGTACAACCAATCTCCATGCAATTTAATAAACTATACAATTTACATTTATACCGATAGCTCAATTCTTGTCAACAAATTTATGTTGTATGTATGCGTATTTATAAAAGGAGTAGACATTAAAATCTTATTCTTGTAAGTATAGTGCGTACATAATGACCCCGGCCTGACCTTTATGCAAGAATATTCATTACATTGAATACGAATGAAGTATTAATGCTCGATTACACTGTGACCGCGATGATTATTAGTTAAAACTTAACACACAAACATACTTCTATAATTTTACGATCGCTGTCGAAGTGTAGAATAGGCGTGGCACTGACTTTCGTCGGGATATGTGCAGATAATTATTAGATGCAAATGTGAAAGGTCAGGTCGGGGTCATTATTTACGCACTATAATCGTTTAATATACGTTTAACCTTGTCCCGATTATGATTTACATTGTCTCGTGCATGACGTTATAAATTTCTATGCCCAACTTGTCCAACTCGTACTTTAATGCCTGCGGACTAATCGCTATTTCTATCCCGCTTGTCCGCGGACAAGTTATATCTTTAAGCTAAAATGTTCTAATTCATACATGCAACATACCAAAATAGCAAAATTATAATAATGTGGATGTCTCAGTACTTCAATTATGTTTTACAAAGAACTGTATCTAAGTTGTCAATATATCATTATAACAGCGTGTATTTCTTTCACAGTTTTCAATACTTAATTTTGTGTATTGAACACATTGGCAAGTGGATTTTTATCCAGGACAAGTTGATAATTTGATTTCACATCCCTTTAATTTCACATATATAAATGACCAAATACTCGAAATAACCATTTAACAATCAATATCAAGTCGAAACTTAAATGCTTGAAATAGCAAAAACATCATTATTACCTTGAGGAAATATTTCATTTTATGTTAATGATATAAGTTAGATTCAGGAACCAATTATTTTCTAAGTGATGTCAACTTACACTGGATAAGCAAGTAATAAATACAGGTAATCAATACTTGTTTCTGTGCCCATTACACTTTTTGTCTTGGTAAATAATAATAAATAAAATAATGGTCTTAATAATGCTTTTGATAAATATCACTTCCGTAAATTTCTAGGTTCTTGTGATAAACCTTTCAGACAAATTAATTTTCCTCGTATACACTTCACGAAACTTCTAAGGACCCCGATTTTCTTGGTAGACTTTTTAATTTTTCAATATTTTTTTTCTGTCGGTGATGAAATAAAGAAGAAGAATAATATTTTATTTCTAAATCAATACATCAATAGACCCGTGTGCATATACAATGTATTACATAAAATATACAATCACGTGACAATGACATTATACATATTGTAACGCAGTCGAGCTCTCGCTCCAAGAAAATACAACAAGTTTAACACCTTTAATTATTTATTCCCTCCGTAATGTCTATCTAACAGGCAAAACACAATACAGTCATATATATACCCACTCCCGTACCTCCTGACATCCCATATTCCCATGATCCCATTCATCCTAACATCCCATTCATCCTGACATTTCAACAATACAAAAATACGCTACAATACCCCCTACACCTTAAAATAGAACGTTCACTGTTCAAGAATCATAATCTAAAACTAATACAAACAATAAAATTCCCCAAACAACCCATCTAATTTATATAAACCGAAACATACAATAATCAATAAAAGTTTCCAAACCATTTGATCAATTTATCAACTGACAATGATAATTCTAATTCAACAATATTTCCAAATGAACTTAAAAACATATATGTGGTTACTTCACTATCAAAACAAAGGAAATAAAACAAAACAGTCAACGATCATCAAAACAAAAGTCAATAGTTCCTATGGTAATAGTCGGCGTACTTCTTATACTCTTCCTAGAATCTCCTGAATAAATCGTTCATATTTACATCCCTTATGTCAATATTATCACTGTGTCCGATTGATGCACTACGTCTGACTTCTACTGATTGTCCCGCATGGTATCTTTCCGTTTTGGTTAAAGTTAAATATATCGAAGAGGCGATTAATCCAAATGATCCGGATTTTCTCGATCCATTGTAACAAAATCTGCCATTTGATATTCACAATCACTGCTTTCTCTTAAATCTATTGATTCTAGTAATCCAATCACAGTTCGTTTTATAATATTCACTGGGACGTCACAAGGATTTAGAACTCTGGTAGGGATACAATCTGGCGTATCAGCTATCACTCTTGCAACAAGTAACCTGTGAGTGTCAACAAATTTTCTCTCAGGCACAATAAATCCCTTTACATGTTTTGAATCACCTTTCATCTTAGAAGGAATTATTGCCTCTGAACCAGCTGGTATTACTACATCACATTTCGCAACTATTTTAATAAGAACATCAGATTTATCACTGGAATTGATGTGTTCATGTCCATCATAAATTTTAAAAGTTTTGTCTTTGTAGTCAAAAGTGTTCAATAAAGTCAGATTCAAGTAAATTGCAACACCTCCAGCAATCACTGGAAAATAAATATCATTGCCATTGAAATTTAACAAAACAAATGTTTCACCTTGACAGCACAATTCATCTCCGTTAGCAGCTTTAAACTGTTATCCCGTCTGTTTAAATCCTGGGCGATATTTATATGGAATGCTTTTATAAACTGCTGATGTAATAAATGTTCTTGGAGCTCCAGTGTCAATCTTCCATGTAACTAATTGGCGACACACCTTACCAGATATTTTCATTCCGTTCTTCAATTTTACACTGATAATATTTTTAAGATTGTTAGTGGGTCTTTCTTCTCTACTGGCTTCACCATGACCCCCTGGATTAGCCAATTCTAGTTTTTTAAATGTTCGTCGTTAACTGTTTGATTCGTTGACCTTCTGTTCGTTGGAGCATTGGGGTATGTAAATCTTCCTCGTGGTCGTCTACTATTAACTGAAGATCTCTGCCTTTGGTTTCCATCAATACCATATACACTCGTACCTTTAACTTCTAGCTTGCTTTTGTCCTTCTCAGAAATCCGCAGACATTCTTCTTGTACAGCTGCAGTAACTGCATCTTGCAGAGTGTGTGGTCTTGTCCTCTTCGCAGCAAGTCGAAATTTGGACGATACATGACAATTATCTAGGAATAAGTCATTGATTGTTCCCTCACGACTTCAGGATTAATTGGATAAGCCTTTCGCAAAAGGTCATCTATCACCTGTCCGAATCCTCTGAATGTTTCATTTTGTAGTTTCCGTCGTAATTTTGCATCTGCAAGATAACTATCTTTCATATTCTGAATTCCGAATCGTTGCTCCATATGTAAAACTAAATTGTCCAAGTCATCCTTAGCGGTGGATGGAAGTCCATAAGCGAAAGTCTCTGCTTGTCCTCTCAAACAGCACAACAACGTTATCCTTGACTGCTCATTTGACCAACTATTCATTTTGGCCAAATTCTCAAAATATCTTCGAAACTCGTGCCACACATCATCTTCTGTTCCTGGGAATGTTCGCCGGCACGGAAACTCGTGGTTTTTACTTTTCAAATGGCCATTATTATTCCTACTACATGTAGTACCACGATCCTGTTCCTCCTCCTGATCCTGAACGCACGAACCTGAAATCCTTTGAGATGAATTTTCAGGAATTCTAGTACACTGACTTGATACATTATAGAAAAACGATAACACGAACACTGTGCCCAATGAAACATATATCCAGCTGTAATGCGGCTGCTCATACACAATCTCCAGTAGACGAATGATCCCATCCTGAATTGTAAGAACGCAATATTTGACGACTAGCACAGCTGATCCAATTACGATCTATACGGCACAGAAACGAATCCAGGATTTCTAACTTATATTCCTTTGTCTGTTCTGACTGGAATTGAAATTGGTCTTGGAAGTTGGAGTCTCTGTTACCGGAGATGACATTCCATAGTTACTGTTGAAATCTGGAGGGAAGGAGGTTGGACTGTTCACTCCCGAGTCCAATGACAACACACTTGGTCTCTGTTGCAGGGATTCCTGTCCAGGTAAAGGCGTTGAACACGTTGTTGACATTTTAAAATTAACTCCGAAGAATATTTGGCTGTTATAGAAAACTCAAACAGTGTAAATAAAATAAAATCCACAATAGTTTATTATCCCACCCCGCTGCCACCAATGTAACGCAGTCGAGCTCCCGCTCCAAGAAAATACAACAAGTTTAACACCTTTAATTATTTATTCCCTCCGTAATGTCTATCTAACAGGCAAAACACAATACAGTCATATACATACCCACTCCCGTACCTCCTGACATACCATATTCCCATGATCCCATTTATCCTAACATCCCATTCATCCTAACATTCCCATTCATCCTAACATTCCCATTCATCCTTACGTTCCCATTCATCCTGACATTCCAACAATATAAAAATACGCTACAATATAATCAATAACATACAGTTGAAAAGAGAGTTCAAGTGAAGTTTAAGTGTATTTTAATTCATTTTTTTGGTAGAAAAAATAAATACCATTCTTAATTCCTGCTTCAAATCCAAACGAATTACACATGGTTTACAAAAATATAATAATTTTGCATCTTGAACTGTTTTATCTTGCAATCAATTCTTAATTCAACTTATAGACAAAGCTTTACGTCTGCCATTTGTTTATCTTAAAGTGATTCAGTATCTTACATTGTCTTCAGTCTGACCATGTTCACTATTTCCTTTAACCATGCTAAGCATACAAATATTGTGGATTATCGACAGGTAAAGGACATGTAGTAACTAAGTATAAGTTGTTCAATACTGACGTCAAAATGACGTAACGTTAAAAACGTGTTTTTTTCAAACACCACGTGAAATTTAGATTTCAAAAACTAATCTCGAAAATTTAACTCGTTTTCTTATATAACATTTCATTCCATTTCATTAAAACACGGCAAACTCCTAGATCGAACATTCCCGAATATTTAAATGGTAAGGGGAATAACTGTCACGACAGTATTTTTAATTTAGTGTCCTTTAACCACAAAGACGAAGTTGCGAAAATGGACGACATCTTGATTCTTTTCAAGCAAGGTGAGTTGTATTTTCTGTAAATTTGGCCCAATTATCCGACTTGTGGGTATACGATTTTGATTATGTAAATGTTTAAGAAGGTTTTCACGATTTGACGACGATGACTAATTGAAGAAAACGGTAAAAATTCGAAAACAAACAACATTTGTTGAAAACTTTTACATGGCGAAATCGAAAGTAACATTTTTCGTCTGCAATTTGTTTACTTCAAAAGCTATCTATTTGGAATGTAATATACCCATCACTGAATTATTTAGTCACTAAGTTTTATGAGAACAGAAACATCAACTTTGTTTGTAAATTTAGGTCATGAATCGAACAACAATCGTGTTTTATTCATGGTTTCTATGACGATGTGAAATGCCACTGGACATAACGTCTGTCAGTTTGGGACTGTCATTGTTTTAGGTCGATCAAGAGGCAATCTTATTTCAATGAAAATTAAGATTATACGGATGTTTAAGAGAATTGATGAGTTTGCTATGATATATCATTAAATTCAATGACATAATCGTATTTCGTTTTAAGCTCCGCCCACATCGCTCCCCCCCCCCAACTTTATTTTTCCATATGGATTTTAAACTTAGATTTTCTGAATGGGTGGTATTTTCCCTAAAGACAATGTAATGCATTTTGATTTTTTTTTTCTTTTGCTCAGGACAAGCACAACAACTTGATACTTTATAAAGACGTTACGCAACTATTGGGACTTACTTCAGCAGTGTTTTGACCATAAGTCTACCAGTCATGATTCAGTAGTAATAGGGTAGGTATAAATTTCATGTATTTTTCTTGCAAATGAGTAAAGATAAATTAATAAATATAATTAACCGATTATTTTACAAATGGTGTCTTAATTTGACAGATCTATTTGTAGTTTAATAAGTGATAATGAGTGCTTAAATGTTTACCTTTCACTGAGGAAAGTAAGAAGACAGTAAATATAGTTTATCAAATATATATTATCAAAATTATATTTTGAGTATTGAGGGTACTCAGTACATGTCATGGCTTATGACTTTTGTTTCTAATTAGTTCTGTTGGTATGCTTAATGTCTTTCAAAACTTTCTGTTGATATAAGAAAAATTATTGTTGTTAAGAAATGGTAAGTAATTCATATTTTTATAGGCCTTCTATATATTTTGGTTCTTATCTAATCATTCATGTGTATACAAATGTGTAATATCATTCACTGGTCATTAAACATTATCAAACTTTGCATATTTGTATGACCACTCATATTCATAAGTTCTACAATACACAAACAGAAGAGCAAATACAGTGATGCACTTGTATTTCTTATGACTGATATAGTGATTGATGTGCTTTATCCTCTTTGAGTCAAACTATTGAGTATTATTTTATTTCGTACAGATAGAGGTGATATACCTAATTGAGTACAGCCTTAAACCATACTGTGATGTGAACACAAGCACCACAATAGCTAACTTTAGCATGTGTTAAATGAAGAAGAAATTTACTCAATGTCACATTTACCACCATGAGAGATTACATAAATCATTTACAAAACTGTATTGCAATGCATGATATTTGACTTTCATGAAAATGAGATAATATTAATTGAATATTAATTAATATCTAAATGAATGGAATAAGAAAACAAACAACATAATAAATATTGAAAAATATACATTTTTTTCTAATTATTCTATGTTCAGGCAATGTGTAAAACATAATTTTATGCTCGGTCAACAATCAAACGTTTTGACATAGGTAGTACATTGATATTTAGCATATAGTATATGTGCCTACCCATTAACATTTTTATGTATACACATACAATGCTTTCTCAAAAAATGTACATGTATTGCTATAGCTACACCAATTTTGACTGCAAAAATTATTCACCATTGTGTTCATTCCAATCTTCCAAAGCTTGAAATTAACCACTTAAAGCATGTTAAGATGATCAAGTGCATTCCAACTGCTTTTAAGTTGATACATTTCACATTTTAACTTGATTTAAGTTTATTTGTTGTAATTTATTGTTTAAAAATCACAAAAGTTCACATTTCTTGATGAAAAAAATATTTTGGCCTAGCTAAATATGTCTGACATGGTTGCTATGGTAACGTTTTTGTTCTAAAAAAATGTATAGATAGATATGGGAACATATTTTAATTTGATAATTGAATAAATTTACATAGCAGTTATGTATAGTGTTCTAAGATTTACTATAGTTATGAGCATGACAAAAACAGCAACAATCTGTCCTCTCAATTCTGACTTACATAGTGGTTTCTTTAGAACACTAACAATTTATGTCCTATCATTATCATTTTGACAAAATGATTGTGTGCACATTTACTTAATTCTTTTTAATACACTCTATCCTGTTATATGCAGTAGTGACATTGAATTTCACAACAAATAATTCAAATTTCACATAAATAGTGCTATAAACCACTAATAAATGGTTGCCATGGAAACATTGTGAACTTCGTGTAGTTGAATAATATACTTTTTGAACATTATGTCTTAAAATATTATGTAAATATTGATTAAAAGGGAATTCACATCTAAGGTGTCTCGTTTTTGTTGTAGAATATATCCGTAGTATACATAAAAGCTGATAAAATTTCGTCCCGGTTGCCCTAAAATATTTTCGTGCATCATACATTCTTAAGAACCGTTAACCACTGGTCAAAATCATCTGAAACTTTCACAACTTATGTTTGAAAATATATAGTTTCAGAAAATGTTAAAATCTAAATTTGTGATTTTTTCGCCATTGGTAGTAAATATGGAATTTAACAACCCTATGATGAATAAATTAATGATAATTACATGTATATCTATAGTTTACTTCTATAGATATTACATTTAGATTTCTGTGCGCATTTTAGGATAACTTTTTTAATTATCTCGAATTAATTTTACATCAATTATACTTGCATTTTCATTTTACATCAATCTCAATTGTTGAATAAACCCTTTGTAATAATTGAATGCAATTGGCAAGAATGGGAAGAATATCATTAATGCAACAATCAGTAGAAAAACCTTAATCTATTTATAATAGGAATATATAATTAGTATGTTCACCAAACCTAATAAAAAAATACCACAATACTATAATGCCTTTGTTGAACTAAATTTAAAGCCACCCAGCTGGCTGGTGGAAAGTAAGTCTACTTATCGATGGGTCGTGGAGTTCTTGGTGGAACATATTTCGTAGTATTAGGTCATGAAATGATTTCTACGACCATTCTCCCTCCTTTCACTAATTCTTTATCACGTAGAGCAGTTGTCAGTCACCGACGGAAGTATGTGTCAAGTTACTGGTTTATACTTAAATCCAGAGATTAAGCCTTTTCAGGAACGACGGGTAAGTCACAGGAGCTTGATATTTTGTATAATAGTTTGAAAAACTCCTCCTTTTTATAATAAAAACTACAGGAATGCAACGTATTGGATAACCCTACTGTGGTAGCACTTATCAAACTCGTATTAAAAAGCATTCGCGTAAAGTTTAATCACAAAACCACTTAGCCATTTGATAAAAAGGCAATAACGTACTTGTAAAAATCGATAATTCTCAAATCGACTTTTCAATGTAGCAGATAATCGTCAATTTGTAAAAAGCATCGTTTTTGACGTGTCACTGTAACCATTTGGGACAATCCGTGACGTTCCATGTTTTTGCTTCGAACTGAATATTTTAAACTCGCTTAAAGTGTTACACATGGTATTTGTCATCTATACATTAAATGCAATAGCCTTATAGTAGTTTAGCGCTCATTGCATGAAATTAGGTAAAACATTACGTTAGTTCAAGTAAGGATTTTCATTTTTGAAACCTGCCATTTTCTTTGTTATTTCCATTAATGAACTGAGTCACATCACATGTTAAAATGTCGAATTATTCAACCGTTCAACTCAAGCTCGTCAGCTGAGATGTGCACTTTTTGCACATGGGCTTTGATAAGAAACGCTTTGCAGATTCTTATAAATTAGGCACAAATGTATTGCTTGTTGAATCGATCAAACCACGAAGCCACTGCGCCAACTTGTTATCGATACTTGATGAGATAATGTTTTGAGAATTTTTACGACCATCAGCTCAGTTAATAAAGCGTAATATGTGCAGGTGATGCTGTTAATCTTAAACTCTAACAATAAATTTATGCTTTTTGGCCACCGGCCCTTGCGCATATATATAATATTTAAATCATATTATTACAATTAAGCCGCGGACGTGGCGTAGTGGATAGTATGTCTGCTTCAAATCCGGAGATCGCGGGTTCGAGCCCGGTCGCGGTAGGTCATACCCTATACATGAGTTGTTGGTCTCGTGGTAGGGTTATTTAGTACTAGTTATAGAAAAAGTGTCCATTTAACATATTGTAGGAAGAGCTGGCCGTCGTATATATGACTTAAATATGTGTTGAATTCGACGAATAAATAAAACTAAACATTTACATTTCTTTTCAATATAGTATTCCTTTTATCAAAAGCATAATACAAATATGTTGCTTCATTTTTCACAATGGATTCCTGTCTGTATGATAGTAAAATGTTGAACTTAAGTAAAATTGGTTCAATGGTAAATTTTTTTGTTGTGTATTTATTTATGAGCTCTTTATAAAGAGGACATATAAGTAGGAAGTGATATTCAGTTTCAATAAAGGAGATACAATAAGGACACAATCTTTCATTTCTATTTACATTTGTACATCGACCTTTTTCAATTAACAATAAATGAGAAGAAGATCTAAAACATGAAAGTGCTCTTTTAAGTTTACTTATATTTGTAGAATTATGTATGTGAAGACAGTAGTAACGGATGTTCACTTACGGTTAGAATTTTTGGCAGTACAACAGTAAAGCCTTATGGTTAGAATTTACCGCAGTACAACAGTAAAGCCTTACTGTTTGAATTTTCGGCAGTACAGCAGTACAAAAGTAAACCTTTAGTGTTAGAATTTTCGGCAGAACAGCAGTACAACAGTAAAACCTCTACTGTTAGAATTTTCGACAGTACAGCAGACTGCTGTATAATTCTCGCAAATTATTCTTAATTGTTCTTCATAGAATTCCCATATGAAATGTATTTGTATTATATTGAACGCATGGATCATCATATAAATCGACTTTGATGTAATAATATTAGCAGAGTGTAAACGCTCATAACTGTTCACAGTGTTATAGCCGACATCAATTTGCTTTAATAGTGTGTTTACAAAATGATAATAAATTAATGAGAGTGAAGAAAATACATGAACTCACACATTTTTGTTGCCGGTAATCACGTGATATTGTTATGATCGACTGTACTATTAAATGGTGTCCAGACTCGTCACACTACTTACCGTTCCTAAAAGGCTAAATCACTGGATTTAGCTGTTCGCCAGTTATTAGGCGCATACTTTCGTCAGTGACTGACAACTGTCCTACATGATTTGAATCGCAGGTAGAAAAGAGAGAGTGACCGGAGAAATTATTTTATGACCAAGCTTTACGAAAATATGCCCCGCCCGGGAATCAAACCCACGACCCCTCGATCAGTAGACGTGTGCGCTACCGACTGAGCTAGCCGGGCAGGCCGCTGGAAAGTAAATCGTTTTCAAGTAGACGACTTTAACGTCTGTGTAAAACAGCAAATGAAAGTTGTTAAATTTGTGTAATATCAGGTTGGTTCAGGAATTAGATAGTTCAGTCGATCATTGAAAATTCAAATAGTACAGCCTATCATTTTTTGTTTTCCATCAAAAGTCACATTCACAACGTTACCATTGACAGAAAAGATGACAAAAGTATCAGGGGATAATGTTTTAAGTTTCCTTAAATTTCGGTAAATTGGGTACAGTTTTAAGCAAGTGGCTTCTTTTGGTACAAAAGACAAACAATCCAGATATAGTACAGCCGATCACAACAAGAACGTAAGAATTCAAAACAATTCGCTCAATAACATTTTTACTTTATGGACGTAGGAAAAACATTTTGGTATTGTCATAAATTGCTTGTAATAGAGGGTACTTTGGGCGTAATAAAAAACAAGATCCCGCAGTTTTCTATGTAAAACATTTGAAAACCCTACCTGAGTAGACGAGTCTGGACGCCATTTAATAGTACAGCTGATCATAACAATATCACGTGATTACCGGCAGTGTTTTGAAAAAATAAAAAATCTAAAATGCCAGACAGAATGAATAAACTTAAAAAACTAAAATCGTTAAGTCAAAAGAAAATGAGAAATGCCTACAATATGAATAACATAGTCAGATATTTAACTGAAAACACTCATGGTACCACTAAGCGTTTCCGGGGGTTCATTAAGAGCCTAAAAAACGACTCTTCGGGAGTTGCTCCTCTAAGAATGAATGGAGTCATTAGGACCACTTCTAAATAAAAAGCAGATGCCCTTAATAGGCATTTTTCACCTGATTTAACTAATGATACCAGTCCAACTCTGCCTTATCTTTGACCTAGCCCTTACCCTGACATGCCGGAAATTATTTCTGAAAATGGTGTATTGAAACTGTTAAAGAACTTAAATATTCATAAGGCAGCTGGCCCTGATGCCATTCAACCTAGGATATTGAGGGAATGCGCAGAAGAAATTGCTCCGATTTTCAATGTCTTGTTTCGGAAATTTTTAGATACTGGATTTATTTCAACTGACTTAAAGCAAGCCCTTGTAGAATCTATTTTTAAGAAAGGTGTAAAATTCCTACCTAGAAATTACAGGCCAGTTTCTTTAACATTTATAGTCTGTAATATGATAGAAACATCATAGTTAGCAATGCATTAGACCACTCTTATCATCATAACATTCTAGTTGATAACCAGCATGGCTTCAGGGCAAAACGGTCATGTGAGACCCAGCTAGTCGGTTTTATACATGATCTGGCTAAACAAACACAAAAACACGAAGATAATGTGGCAATAATATACTTCAGTATGGCTTTTGATGTTGTACATCATGACCGCTTACTACACAAGCTGAAGCATTATGGTATTCGAAATAAGACATTGAACTGGATCAAGGCATTTCGTAAGCAACAAGTCATAGTGCCAAGTGTCCGGTTATTTGCTGATGACTGTATCATAATTATACCGTCACATCAAATTAAAGCAAGAACTTAGACTTTGACTTCCCTGAGCAAATTTTCAAAACGGTATTCATGAACGGTTGTAGACTCATACTCAGCTGAAATTTAATTGATATAAGCGGCCTCTAACCAAAATAAAACTAAAAAAATGGCCGACATTTCCCTAGATATAATTAAAATTTTGGAAATTTTCTTACAAGAACGTGTTGGAGACCCAAACTTACAGGAAAAAATCAAGTGCTATCTCATGGTAGTAATAATTATCATTTGAATGTTCTGGATTTTAAACGTACCTTTCTACTTTCGATTTCTAAAAAATAGAAAAATGACATTGACTGAAAATTAAGATACTTTAAAACATTTGTCCCAGGATTGCTTTGATTATTAAAAGAATGCATTAACAAGGTAGGTTTACTATCATTCAACTATGATTTAATAACAAAATAGATGCAAGAACATTGAGATGTATTGAAATTCAAATGGTTTCAGCTGCCTAGTAATTTGGTCATGCAACCAGCGTTCAGCATGACATCGCCTGTTGACTTCCATATTTTGCGGACAAATATAACATATTCGTAATATCTCAGTGCTTAAAAGAGAATAAACGACGACAAGGTAACGCGCGTCCCCAAACCAATTCGTACCTAGGCTTAAGTAATCAATCTAACGCATTTTATCAAGATTATTAAATTGAATATAAGATCTTATGATAATGGTCTGCTTTAAAAGTTGAATTATTGTTTCGATTTATTTGAATTATACCATCCTACTATTTTGATGTATTTGTGTTGATTTTCAGGATGCTGTTTTCAAAAGCCAAGGAGCATGAAGAAAAATACATTTGCTATGAAATTCAATTGAATTTTGCTATAACTATGGGATGATGAAATAAAGAAGTTGGTATTTACTATGGCTAACAGTAATTATAAAACAGAAATGGTAATAAATTTATAATAAATTAATACTTTTATTGTATATATAGGGTCAATGTATACATGTATTTCCAATTAATTCACTAATTCAATAAAATATTAAATTGGGCTAATGATTTTATTTTTGCAACATCAATTATCATCAGTAATTCTAATTTGTATGCCAGGAAATAGAGTGTATATTCATTTCTTTAGTTTGTATCAAGCATAGTCACAGGCCGTATTTATTCACAATTAACTAGATTTAGATTTTTTGAACAACTTTTCCTATATTTGTGAATTTTAGGAGATGCTCAGTGAAAAGTGTGTGTAGATGAAGATCATCACTTAGTGACTGGTCATGTTCTTATGTGATATTTCAGTGCATGATCATCAAGAAATATTTAGGAAATGATCTAACGTTACCTCACAAGACAGAGGCAAAACTGATGTCTAGAAAATTCCTGTCATCAACAATGATTTCTGTTTGTAATTACCATGTTTTAGATATAAATAAAAAAAACAGTACAAAAAATTATTATATTATTTCAATATAATTTCCTTTTTCTGTGTTTATTTATCTTATATTAACACATACTTCTTATGGCATCCAGCTGAACGATTTACTAATTTATTAATTTTCAGCCTTGAAATTGATGATTTAGTGAATTTCACTTTAGAAAAGTTGTCCAAAAAAAACTTGTCATTGTATGCAGAAGAATGGCCCAAATGCTGATAAGAAAACCTACTTAATGTTTCTGAAAACAACGGGCACTTTAGATCTCAATTTTGGAAAATAATACTGTTTGGAATGCCAAATTGTGATTGAAAAAAACACGAAAATTGCATTGTTTGCCCTTTTTGCCCGCCCCTACGTTGCTATGGGATAGGGGCTCAACTTAGGTTTCTGAAAAACGGCCATCCAGGGAATAATTTAGCCAAGTTGCATATATGTTTATATAATATAA
This sequence comes from Mactra quadrangularis, assembly GCA_025267735.1. NCBI lineage: Eukaryota > Metazoa > Mollusca > Bivalvia > Venerida > Mactridae > Mactra > Mactra quadrangularis. The sequence continues at coordinate 7,109,291 of CM046301.1, read as the reverse complement.
TTAGAGCATCTTGAAATAGACCTTATGGTGAAAAATGTCTCTCATGTCGCAACCAGTAAAAGGTTAAACATGTAGATTTGACTACTAATCAACCATTTTTATCTCTCCAGTGAATTCCTAAGTCTACAATTTTAGACTCAACATTTTAGACTTAGACTCTGATTTTACACTCGGACTCAAGACTCGAAATGTTTTGTGAATACCTTTATTTGAGCTTTGAGTCCGAGTCTGAGTCTAAAGTCTAAGACTGACTCTGTTTTAGACTCATAAAGCGATAGTGAATATGGGCTCAGAACAGCTTGTGGGAGGAATCATGGAAAATGACCTCCAACCTTGAAAAGTGCCACATTATGCACATAACCCGCTCCAAAAAACCACATGATGCAATATATACTCTCCATGACCAACCTCTTCAAACAGTTAATCAAGCTACCTATCTTGGAATTGAAATTAAAAATTATAAATCCTAGACACTCCATGTAAACGAAATAACAAATAAAGCATGTCAAAGTCTATGATTCGTTATACGAAACATCTCTTGACCAAACCTGAAACTAAGGCGGCTGCATACAAGTCACTAGTCTGCCCAATATTAGAACACTGTTCATCAGCCTGGGATCCATATTTACAAAAAAATATTTCTAAAATAGAAAATGTACAGAAACGAGCAGCTTCGTAACAAACAATTATGGTAACTACCGCGGCAGCATAACACATATCTTTCAAACACTACAATGGACATCTCTGGAAAAAAGAATAGAAACTAGCAGACTAACATTATTTTATAAAAATTGTAAACAATCATGCAGTTCTAAATATTAACAACTCTCTTGAACCATACCCCCGACAGTCTAGACACTATAAGTACTCGTTTTCCCCCCGTACAGTGATTTTGTGGAATTCTTTTTACAGGATGTAGCTAGTGTTGACTCCATTAATGGATTCAAATTAGCATTGGCTACATCTGTTCACCCATAAGCACAATCTATTCTTTTATTTTTAACCATTTCCTAACCGCCCTCTGCACTGTTTTTGTATATAATGCAGGTCATTATGGATTTTAAAATTATTAACCGAAGGTATTTTACACCTTTTTATCACAGCTTTAGTTCAGCTTGGTGGATTGAGTAGCTTGAAAGGACTAGAGCTCTACATTCTTCATTTTAACTCCCATGCATGGCCATTATATTTAGAATTGAATGTTTGCCATTATAATGATGATTATTATGTTTTTACTTTTCCCTCATTTAACGGGATTGTGCACATTCTGTTTTATTTCAGAATTACTGCCGAAATTTTGTCATCCATTACAAGTATGTTTTTTGAAGAAGAATCAAACAAATCGATGTCAGAGGTTTTCATGTATTTAACAAAACATGAAACGTTTTGGGCTATTTTGAAGAAGAGAAAAGGAAGATGTACACTTCTTGTCTCTGAAACTCCAGCATACAAATACACTGAACAAAACCTTAAACAATTCGCAGAGCTTTTTAAATCTTCATACTTAAGCTTGAAACTTTTCAAGTTTGTAGATGACCATAGCAATCAATCTAAACGCCTTTTAAGCCTTTATGGAGTCACCTATCACGAATTTGAAAAGAAAATGGAGGAGTATCGGACATTTATAAAGGACGCACAGATGCGTGTAGAGGTTGTTCAGTGTATCGTAGAAATTGTTCGTGATCGCAAGATTCCAAATATGCCAGATATGAATTACATCACTTCGTATGTTTCGGAGATAACGGAAACAGTTAATGTCGGTTTCGTTTCTTTACACGAATGTATATCATTCAACCGCCTTTGGACGGAGTTGCTGCCAGTTACAAATATATGTGTTTCATTGCATAATTTGCTAAAATCTGAAGTTTACTGGAATGTTTCTACAGATACTGTTTTGAATGAATACTTACGAAATATGCATAGTTTGGTAGCAGATAAAAGCCTTTTGTATGTGCGTTTCATGTTCGAAGAGGAATCAAATGACCACGATTTTGATAACATCGAAGGAATGAACAATGCAGTTGCTTTCTTATTGGTAATGGTGAATACAGGAAAACAACTCTATTCGGAATTTTGGAATGATATGGACACTAACCCAGATATGAAAATGGCTAATGTTATTAAGATGTTTAACAATTCAGTTGTTCCAAATGAAATAAAGCTTGCTTGTGAGATACTTGATAGACCTAATCAGACTAGAACTAATGATGTATTGATGAAGATATGGGAGAAAAACAAAATTGAACAGGCAACTTACGCGATAGAGTCTGTAATTGGAGTTCTGGATTATAGTGTTCATGACTTTGCCTCGTTGAAGGCGGACATAGATTCGTTTAGAAAACTGATCGCTCAAAATGTCGATCATTATACAATGCGAGAGATAAATGAAATGCTGACAAATGTTTTTACTTTGACAGATATCTTGTCTAGCCTGACTATTGATATAATGGAAGGTATAGGAGAGTCCTCACAGTTGATTGAGTTTTTAAAAAGTATATCTATTGGAGACATAAGTAACCTGATTGACGCTGTTGAAGATATTTCAGAATCGCATGTACAAGAATCAACGGTTTCCGCTTTAATTCAAATTAAACGTTTTCTTGACCCTTTGCTTAATCCCAAAACGGTTGAAAAAAAAGCAAAATGGGTTCTCCAAACACTTGAAACTCAGACTTTGTCCATGAAAGATAAGGCTAAGGAACTTCCTGGAAAGCTGTGTGATTGCAGAAATAATCTTCACAATTTAAAGTCTTTGTATAATGGTGTTGCTAATAGAGGACAACAAACAAAAGAAATAATTAAAAGTATTGTGATGAAAGGAGATTTTTCTTTTACATTCAATTTAGAAGAAGAGGTTTTCACTTATTCAGCACAATATGAAGAAACCCAAGCCAAATATGAAAAAAATGAATCCGTTTTACTTGATATGAGAAGTCGTGCACTTTTGTTATTAAACTCTGACAGACATGCTTCGGAGAGTAGTTTCAATACAGAAGAATTCAGATTGTTTATTCAAGCCATAGATTTGTGCACAGAGATAAGAGATACTTTATTGCTCTTGTTTTCTACCGGATGTAACGAGTACACTCACGTTGATGAAAAGCTTCCATTGAAATCTCTTCAATATAGGAAAGATGTTTTAACAAACGAGCTTGATTGTTGGACAACCCGTATCAAATCAATTCGGAGAAAATATTATCTTATGAACTTCATAACGGGTGCACAGATACACACGCTCTGTTCATATTTTGACACAGGCGACTCAGAATACGAAGTATCGTCTATTCTCAAATTTATCCATCCTCAATTATCTACAGAACATTTGATGCTTGAAACAGAATTATCTGATCAAATTGAAATAATTTCTGAAGCAGTTCACAAGGCCCATGGAGATTTAAACTTTTTTCATCGCGATATGGGCTGTACAGACTGCAAGAGAAAGAACATAGTAGAATGTGTTCAGAATGGACGAATATTTGTTTCCCAGCTTGAAGAAAATAGCAAGTATGTTTTACAAACAGTACTAGCATTGTATCATAACACCACGCACCATTTTCCTGAACCTAATCAAATAAAACTTTGCCATTCAGATACACAATGGCAGGAATTAGAACTTTTACTAAACCGATGTGAATATGCCTCAAACTTTTATGGACATGTTCCTCTTTACTGCCTGGCAAATGTGGAGAAATTACCAAATGAAGTCCAGTTTCAGCTAGTTGAAAAACTTCAGGCATTAAAGACGGAGTCTAACTTTCTGTTAGCCATTGTTTGTTGTGGTTCAAAGAATCACCCGTTTGTTGATCGACTGTCGCGAAATGTGTCCGTTGTGCAGCCAATGACAGATGCTACCTTTCGAAATTTATTACAAAATAAATTTCATCTAGTTCAGTCGTACACATCGGAAGTTGCAGGTCTAGGTAAAACTTCGAAGATAATTGTGGATGGCTCAAATAAAGACCTCAGCCCCAAAACTCTTCATATTAGTGGAACCCTACAGATAAAGAGTATAGTTGATGCTTTAGTTTCTATAAAACTTCAATGCTTCCACTTGCTTCACATTGATATTGGAATGGTAGATGATATTGATGGAGTAAATGCATTTCTGTTTGAACTGATTGTTCTAAAATATTGCTCAGTTGGTAAAAGTGTGTTTTATCTTCAGACAGAGAATGTTTCTGTGGAAATAGCAAACTCTATACTGAATAAACTAAGCAACTCGCTACATATTGCAACATCTTTCAACAGATTCCATTTGACATGGAGTAATTTTGATGATTTTATTTGCAGTATGGAAATTAACAGCCCCGTTCAAGTTGTCTGTCGATACCTTAATGCCTTCGATCAGGGGCAAATTGACCTAATGGATATACAATATAATAAAAGTAGTCATTTAAGCCCTTTGTCGACGTCAGAATGCAGGGAACTACTTCGAAAGCACTTAGCAACTACATCTGATATATCCTATGCCATAGTAAACATATTTTTGAACGTTCTTGCTGATCAGTTAAAAAAGTTCTCTTGTAGCTCTTTTTTTAAAGTAAGTAGGATTGCTGATATGATTGAGCGCAATGTTGTACCTACCATTAGGAGCAATTTGGTGAGATCTATCATTGAAGTTTCTAAAGACTTTGCCACTAGATCTGTGAATGCTTGTCGAACTGAGCAGGACACAACGGTATCATATGCAAAGCTTGTGGAAGATTCAACAAAGGATACTGCTAAGTCGGTAGTGAAACGAACGTCCGCCATGATAAGATGGAAAGAAAGCAATCATTTAATATTTGTTTTTCATAATCAAAACATCCAGACACTTTCTGCAATGTATCGTGAAAAAGATAAGTTACCGGAACATATCTGTAAAATGTTCGAAACGCAAATGAACAGACCCCTTCCTAACTTTAGAGAGATGAAACAGGCTCAGCTTAGAGAACTTCTTCTTAGGATAGCATGTCACAAAGAAACACCATTTAATGAACAACAGCTCAAAGACATCTCGAGGGGATATGCAATCACTCCAGACAATTTGTTGAAGATGGTTTTAATAATGATGCGAGTTTTTTCTAAAGTGCCAGTTGTTGTAATGGGAGAAACAGGCTGTGGTAAGACATCTCTTATCCGATATTTAGCCAAGGTGTGCGAGGTCCCTTTTCAAGTTTTGAATATTCATGCCGGTACAAATTCTACTGATGTTATTCGGGAGATAAAGAGCTGCAATGATCGTTGCAGTGAAAATTTAAATAATCAATACTGGCTTTTTCTTGATGAAATAAACACTTCCGAAACAGTAGGTTTAATATGTAATATAATATGTCATCGCAAATTTGACGACATTAAACTAATGCCAAATCTGATTATAATGGGGGCATGTAACCCATATAAACTGAGGACAGTTGATGCTATCAAAACAGCGGGACTTACTGGCAAGGTAAAATCGGATGATTTATCCAAACTTATTTACAGAGTGTTACCGTTGCCGGAGATGATAATTGATTATGTTTGGGATTTTGGAAGTCTAAGTAAAACAGATGAGCAATTGTATATTGAGAGAATGGTAGAAGAGGTGTTGAGCAACAAACCCTACTTAAACAAATTATTATGCGACATGCTTTCAGCTTCTCAAAGGTTTGTCAGAAAAAAAGAAGCTTCTACTTGCGTTGTTAGTCTTCGTGATGTACATCGGTGTAAAACTCTAGTAGTATGGTTCGATAATATTCTTGGGAAGAAACAATCTAAAACAAAAATGGGTGTCGATAAGAGTATAAAGGCAATTATCTTAGCCCTTGCTCATTGCTATCATAGCAGGTTTATAGATAAACAAGTAAGAAAGGAGTACCTTGAAGTTTTATCTAAAACTACAGATTCTCTCAACACAGAGTGTATACATAATATTATCAAGGAGGAACAAACTGACATACTTGATCGGATGGAATTACCACCAGGCATTGCTAAAAACTCTGCTTTGAAAGAAAACATATTTGTGATTTTAGTGTGTATTCTGAACAGAATTCCAGTATTTCTTGTAGGTAAACCTGGATGTTCTAAGTCATTGGCTATGCAGGTTATAAGAAGTAATTTGAGAGGAAAGGATTCCAAAAATGAGTTTTTCAAATCACTCCCCCAATTATATTGCGTGTCTTTTCAGGGTTCAGAGTCATCAACATCCGATGGAATAAAAAAAGTATTTGAAAAAGCAGAGAACTACCAAAAATATAATTCTAAAGATGATGTTTTATCAGTTGTTCTTTTGGATGAGATAGGTCTGGCAGAAATATCCAGATTTAATCCTTTAAAAGTTTTACACAGCCTTCTGGAGCCTGAAGGTAGGAGTCGACCAAATGTTGCTGTAGTAGGTATTTCTAACTGGGCGTTAGATGCATCTAAAATGAACAGAGCTATACATTTGTCTCGGCCGGACATGGATGAAGAAGAACTTGTTGAAACGGCCATATCGATAACCCGCTCGTTCAATCAAATGGTCAAATCTGAACAGAGGGGACTGAGCACAGTGCAACATACAAATCAAAGTACTAAACATAACATTGATGACGACCTTAGACGTATAGCACAATCATATATTTCATATACTCGGGACTTACAACATAAACATTTTCATGGCCTTCGAGATTTTTATTCGCTTGTTAAGTTTGTGGCAAGAAATGTCGCGCACGTTAATGACCATGAGTTGACAGCAGAAAAGAAAACTAGTATAATAGTAGAAGGTCTTCAGAGAAATTTTGGAGGATTGCAACACGGACAGAGTGAAATCTTGGAACATTTTCAAAGATGCTTTAATTGCGACCAGCACGCCCTTAAATCATGTAATGATTTAATTGGTGAGAATATAAATGACGGCTTGGCTAGACACCTGATGGTTATCACAAAAGGTGATTCTGTGTTGGATATGATTAAAGCAACCATTAATAAATTTAATAGAGACCGAACGGAAATAATATTTGGAAGTCACTTTGAAGAAGATCTTACTGATGACTACAGTTATAGAATACTGAGTAAAATTATTTTATGCATGGAGCAAGGCTTGGTATTGATTTTAAAAGATTTAGATTACATCTATGGAAGTTTGTATGACATGTTGAATCAAAACTACACTACAATAGGAAATAAGAATAATTGTCGGGTTGCTCTCGGGCCCTACAGCAATCCGTTTTGTCATGTACATGAATCATTTCGATGCATTGTTATTGTTGAGGAAAATAAGCTTGATTATTCTGATCCACCTTTTTTGAACAGATTTGAAAAGCAGTATATGACATTTATTGACATTCTGAAAGATCATCACAAAAGAACTGCCAAAGAATTATTTAATTGGGTTAGATGCCTTACAGTTATTGAAGGCATGCCGTTTTCTGAGTTTACTGCCTTTCCGTATTTCAATAATGAGCTGATATTGTCGTTGATTCTTTATCATGAGCAAGTAGTGAAATCAAACACTGAATCTGCATTGGATCTTTGCAAACATGATTTATTATGGCTACTTCGACCGGAAGTAATTTTTAGATTAGACAAAGTTTCCGACCAAAGCATTGTTCAATCACGCTTTGACATTCAAAGCAAATATTTTGCTCTACCCATTCATAATGGTATTGGATATTTTATACGTAAAGACATGGAGCAAACAGTAGCTTTACAAAGAGATAAAATAACGATTATATTTACCAGTAGTAATATTCATACTGATATTTCTCATGAACTTGTAGATCAGAAATATGTTTCCTTTAAGATTGGTGCTTTTAAATCTGAAAAGCGATTGTCTACATCTTTAAAACAATTCTGGGAGGATGATAAGAAAGAAATTCTGATAGTACATTGCAACGCTGCTGAGGATGGAAAACATTTAATGCTAACTAAATCTCTAATTGAAAAGTTTTTAAAACCTACGAAAGATATTGATGATATACCATTAAAAAGAGTATATATGATTATCCACATGAATATGAGAGATTTGTCTGGAAATATTGAACAAAAATCAACTTCACATTCCATGGCATGTATTTCACAAATAAATTTCCTATCTGGGTGCCAACTTGTTTTAATTGATAGTCTTGAACGCCCAAATCAACCTGTGACAGTATTGTGCCAGAAAAACATCTTTGAAGTTACTGAATTGTACGCTCAGGACACTGTCAATTTAAGAAACGCCCTATTTTGGACGTTCACTCGGATCAAATATGGTGAAAAGGGTAGAAATGCCGATAGCGTTAATGATATGCTATCAAAGATGAGAGTGTGTGAACCATTTCTGCATTTCCTTAAAAGATATATCCCAGAACAATTAAAACGTGATTTAACCTATTCAAGTGATAAAAATTTAAAATGGTTCGTATTTGTTGCTTGTGATGTTCATGCATTAGTCACTTGTTCAAGTCTTGTTAATGCTTTAGAGGAACATATTAAAAGTGTTGTAGAAACCTTGTTGGCAAAGGTAATTTTCGGTATGGAAAGGATGGGTGTTTTAGATAGCTTCTTCGTTGATGATGATAATGTAATTGGAAGAAGAATATTGTGGGAAGACGTGTTGTCAGATAAAACACTTTTCTGCATAGACAACATTCCAAATCCTACTGGCCCGGAGTGTTATTTTTGTGACTCACCTGACATGTCACTCAAAATGCCAGTCAGCAGTATAATATTTGACGCACTTGAAAAGACGAAAGATGTATTTCTAGAGTGTGTTGCTCGCGCCAAGCTTAAATGTGAAATGGACCCTGACGACGAGTTGCCAGATAAAGTTTTGACCGAGATAACTTCTTATCATGAAACATTATTTGTAGATAAAGCCATTCCTGTAGTAGTTTCGAATGATATTATGGAAAGGTATCAATCACTTTGTGACGATTATATTACTGATTTCTGCAATATGTTCTCGAGCAATATTGTGTCACATTTAAGTTGTCATTCGCGCACGGATTTTACTAAATGGCTCTTTGCACAGAAGAGAGGATTGTGTGAGAAAAAGTTTTATACAGTTGTATCACATTTCCACTGCACTGGTTGGTTATATCACTCAAATTTTTCCTCTGCTCTTCAACTGTTGGAACTTTATTCCGATTTCATTGGGAAATCAATATTTCATACAGAACTCTTTATTGATGAAACAATTGAGGAAAACATCAATTTGGTTCTACCAAATGCCTCTTTTGAAAATATCAGCGAGGAGGATGAAGAAGATGCTGCATATCAAAAATGCAGGTCTACCGTGAACAACGAATATAAGACCAAGGACGACAGTGTATTAAGCGGAGGGGGTAATATCAAACACATCCCGGATTTGTCTTCAAGTTCAAATTTACCAGCAAATTCGAAATCCAAATTTCTCATATTTGATGGAAATTCATCACTGATATTGGAATCTTTTGAAATGTTTGTATCCACTATTTGTCTGCAAATGCTAGATTTGTTTGCTGATAATTCTGCACGGTATGTGACAAAAATATTTATTACAATTGCCAGACAAGTTTCGGATGAAGCAATTTTGGAGAAACTTCGTCTTTGTGATGATATTGCTACATATTTCATTGATATACATGGCCTGCAATTAAGTGTTTTGAAACCTTTAGCAAGCTTGTTGAAAAAAGGTGATGTTGATTCTGATGAAGTATTCAAGGAAGTTAAAACAATACTGAATTTAATCGATCATCAACAGTCAAAAACCTCGAAATCACGGACAATCTGCCAATATTTGTTTAGAAGTTTGTCATCAAATAGTGAATCTATTGCTTATAGGTTTCTTTTTCGAGCTATTATTGACAACATCGTTCCTGAGCAGGAATATGGGTTACTGAAAGAACTTTTATTCAACTTCATGAATACTTTTGGTGAAAATTGTACTGATATATTATCTTCATATGACTGTCACCAACAATATATTGAAGAAAATCAATTTTTAAAACACTTAAGTGAGGATTTGTCAGAGTTGGAAAAGAAGCATGGATACGAGCATCCATTTTTCATGCTTGTTGTGGATACAACACAAGAGTTAATACAATTACCGGATGATGATGATGACAGCTTCAATGACTTGATTTACAAGTCTGGGATGATCATGAAAAATAATAGTTGTCCTTTATCGTTTTTAACAGCACTAGCTTTTTTAAAATCGACTATTTCTGAAGTATGTAAACGTATAAATGGAAACACTGATAAGTGTATTTCACAACTGACTGGCTTAGATGGTGTAATGAACGGTTTGACAGGCAAACCTTTTTGTCATTCTTTAAAGTTGTACTTTTTAAAGACTCTGGGACAAACATCCGCTCTTCATATCATTCGTCACACTTGTGATAGCATCGCAAAACCTTGTTTCACAGAGCTGCAGTGGACACATCAGCTTTGGAGTAAAGCGGTCGAGTACAATGCACTTGCGATGTACGTCAATAAAGATGTTTTGAAGATTGGAGAACGGCTTGTTTGCCAAGCTGATCATTTTGAAAAGAATATGATTGACTTGAAAAAAGTTATAGAAGCTAAAGGTGACCAGGGAAAACTGATTGTATTCTCACTCGCAATGAGCGAGTATTATACCAAAAGATATCGTAGTAAGCTTGATTATGATGTAATAAGACAGGCTGCCACATTTTATAAAGTAGCTGAGGGATTGTTAAAATCAGAATGCGAGAAGAAACTGCTTAGTTTACTTATAGGAGAAGATGATTTTAAAAATGATTGTTTTAATCTTCATGAAAAGACAAGTTTTCAACACTACATGATAGCTGTAAGTCTGGTCTCAAACTACTGCCTTATGTTGCAAAAATGGAATGGAAGTCACATAAATAACTCACTGCTTTTTAAATGTCTGGTATGCCCTTCAAAAGTAAAAGCCATTCATAAACCTTGCGATACCGCACATATACAGAAACTAATAGATCATTATGTTTGTATTGATGGAAAAGCACATTTTATTGTTTGCAGTTGCAACAATCGACTTTTGTTGAGACACAATGAGTCATTACTTTGTCCAATATGCGGTAAAATGTATGAATACAATACAAAAGTAACCGAAAAACCATGCAGTTTGGAATCAAATTTTTCTAGATTCCCTTATAACTATTCTTTACATTGTATTCAGGGGAAATATTATTTTGGCAATATGTCAGCTCTATCATACCACGTGTACCACTTCATGATCAAAGGCGCTTTATTGGGCTCGCTTCAACTTGACTTTTCAAACAATCAAGTGGTTGAAAAATTGTTATCAGTGTCTGAAATTGATCTTTATTCTGAAATTAAAGATCACTGGATCAATATTGGTCATTTAACCAACCTGAATGACTATGAACTTGGACAATTAGTGCACAGATTATTCATGTATCCCATTGAAGATATGTTCGAAAACTTTGAGTTTGAAAATGTTGATGCTACACTGAAGTGGGAGCAATCATTCGACAAACGAATATCTGAGTTAGTAAAGGACAACATTCGTCATTTACATCAACACCAAAGACTTTATGAAGAAGTTTATGAATTTCCAAAACCCCATCTTGAATCTCAGGTTCGTGAATTAGATAGTATCGACGAGCACTGGAATGAAATACAGTCTAATTCTTTACTAAGCCTTTTTAGGTTGACCAGTAAGCCTTCTAGACATACTTTTATTCAGATGTTAACAACAAATCAGCAAAATTATCCTTGGTTAATAAGAGTAATGTTGTTTGAAGAAGACCTAAAACTACCTCAACACCTATGCAATCTGATATATTGGCATATAATAACATGTATTAAAATTAGTTATTCATATAACAGATGGGAATGTACTGATATGTCAGTAAGGGACTTTATTAATAAGCAGAGTAAGGGCAATCACGTGCAGACTATTTTCAAAGCATTTAAGTCATCTGTAGCAAAATTGAGAAGAAAGAAATTGGATGACCAGTGGTGCATTGAAATACCTGATATTAATGATAAAACAAAAATGCAAGAATGTCTAATGACGGATGAAAAGTCATGGTTGTACAAATTGATTGCCAAGCTGGTAGCTATTCAGAATGACTTTATAGATTTCAGTTTAATGTTATCTTTCGTTTGCAAAAATTTGCTATTCCTTTTAAGAGATAAAAACTCGGCTTACAGAAGATCTGTTTCAATAAATGAACTAAAACCAGAACATTTAATAAAACTGAAATTGGACAATGCCGACTTTGAAAATATTTTAGCAGTAAATTCTTATGCAGAGTTGGCTTATGGATATGGGCATGTGATAAAATATGACTTCCATAGCATTGAAAATGACTTGGTAAATAACTTGTTATGTGATGGGCAGAGGAGCTATATTACGTTATCAGGATTACAGTTATTTGTTTATAAAGATGAACTGTATCGTTCCTTTGTGTCCCTATTAAATGATGTAAAGCAGTGCGTGCCACAAGAATCACTTCCGGTCGATGTGTTAAAGCAAATAGAAAGAGTCAATTCGGAAAGACCTAACATGGCTTCTGAATTAATCAATTATTTAGATATGATATTGACTTCACTTAAAAGTACTAAATGTGAATCAGATACACCTTTAAATGTGTATGTCCAACCTTTCAAACACATGATTGGACAAGATTTCTCTTTGAATTTTCTATCTTCTCAAGAAAGTAGTCTCAAAGTTTGCCATGTTGTTTCACTGCATGAGCTACTTGAAGAACTAAGCGTGGACCGTATCATTGGATGCTTAGAAGACAAATACACTGAAGAATTAAGTGAAAACGTAATAGACCATTTTAGAAACTTTACCACAGGTTACATTTCAAGATCTGAAGTTGTTGTAAAGGCTTTGAAAAAGTTTATATACAGATGCATATACATGTGCCCGACAAGTCCTGATGGCGTGTTGCATGAGTTTATGGTAAATCGTTCTTTTTGGACTGAATCATCACTCATCGAGAACAAACTACAAATAGATGAATCATCCTCTACTGCCAACACCTTACAAATTGGTGGTAAAACAGAAGAGTTATCGGACATATTTCCCTCTGAAGTTAAAGTATGCCATGTTGTTAACATTGTCCAACAAATTCAAGAAAGTATTGAGGTAAGATTATCTAATTGTTGAAACCATTTAATTAGCCAAATCACTCCATCCTTAAAATGTTATCGCTTCTGTCGCTGACTTCAAATTATTGTTACACTTAAGTGAAAGTAGAGTGTCTAAATACGAATCAATGGGTTGTGGGTTTCATTCCCGGACGGACCTCATTCTATATATGGAAGGTAAATATATCACCCTTATACTATGACCACTGGCACCAGAGTCCATGTCTTATGATCATTAAATAATACGTACGTCCCTGTTTATAGTTTCCTAAGCATACATGTACATGTTTCACTACCTTATATAAAATATACATGGTATTGAACGTTTTCTACAGTGCGTACGGCCCTAACCGTTTTTCTTTAATTCGACTTATATCTGACAGAAAATGTCTAGATTTTAAGATTAACCATTCCTCTAGCATCATGCAAAGTTACAAGTTTATATCTAATACCGTTTTCATAAAATAAGTATAATTTTCAGTATCACTAGTTTGCAGCGATTCAACGACACTACTGACATTCGGTTTTAACTTAACCAGGGGCCACTTTCACAAAACAACTTAAGTTTATTTTTAAACTTAAGTTCTTGCTTAAGTCTAGTTTTTATCTTATCACTGTTTCACAAAAAAACTTAAGTCGATTTTGAAACATAAACTTAAGACAAAACTTAAGTCACCTAGGGAGGTGACTCTAAAACAGGTGACTTAAGTCAGAAATTTCAATATGGCTGCGCCCAATGTTTTAATTCGGAGATGTCATTGAAGTAGACCGCGAATAATTAGAATATATTTTACTCATTAGAAGTGTTTGACGACCAATACTTAATAAATATGTACAGGATATCCCAGAACAGCAAGGTACCAACTAGCAGGTCACATAGTTTGCCAGTTTAAATGACAATTCTTGTTGCATTAAAGTTCTAGATGCTACTGGCAATTATAACATAATTCAAATTACATGACTCATAGAGTAAATGGCATTCAAATACATATATGTACCACTATTTCGTTGAAGAAACAAACATATAAAAATGCGTGTAATGACGATTAAAGCTACCCGACAACAAAATTGAGGTTTGAATGCAAACTATAAGCAAACAAATTAAATAATGCACCAGTGAATGTTAAAAAGCAACTAAATGTAGAATTTAACTAAGAAAATATTGATTTACCTTTTCAGTGATAGCCTTAATAATCCAATAATTTGGCTGCTTTCTAATTACCCATGAAAGCTTTGCCTGCAGAGTGATTTTGTTTTATTTTTCAAACTGTACATATATATATTACATCAACCTCTTTTTGTTTTACTTTCGTTTCCCGTTTGTACAAGGATAACACGAGGACATCGTGTATTGATATTTAATGCGTTTGTGTGATGTGTATATAAGTCATTGCTAAAAGATTGTATATGTATTACATCAAACTATTGACGATTTACACGTTACCGGTTTAAAATTGACAGATTTAACAGCGTAGCTATGAAACATTGATATAGTCAAAACTTAAGACCAGACTTAAGTCAGGAACAGATAAGATTGTCTCAAGTTTTTTCGAGAAACTGACTTAGTAAAAACTTAAGTTCACCACAACTTTTAACTTAAGTCCAAGCTTAAGTCTTGACTTATGAAAAAACTTAATTTTTTTTGTGAAAGTGGCCCCTGGTTCCCTGGACTAATTTAACTACGTATATATTCTATTTATAGAACTTCGTACACGTAAATGTTTACCTAGGCGGTGCGTTCCGATTGGGTTTAAATTTGGCGCGCTTAATTGACAAGGTACGGAAAAAGTCTCGAGGAGTTCATCAACCAATCAGTTTACGCCGGTTAACGCGTCATGATTAAACCGGAAGTGAATAGTGTATCTCAATTGCTGCAAAATGATGATATTGAAATTACGATTAATTTCATGATAACTGCTTTAGATATAAAGTTTTTGAATAGTCAGTTTTGTAAAGAAATGTTTAATCTACAAATCGAGACCGATATTTGCATCCAAATAATGTATACTCCGAAAGGTAAAACTAATCTGTCAGACCGTACCTACTGTAATACCATGTGAATGTTATAATGAAAGTATAGTCATAACTCGTACACGGTAATGTATACGAGACCGATTTTTAACTGTGTTTGTTGACAAAAATTATATGTGTGCGTATTTAACGAGTGAGAGGACTCTGTTGCCAGTGACATTGACGCACAACACATAGCACAATTCGGCGATTTGGCATGCAACAGAAATAGTGCGGCGCATGAAGACAAATCGTTGGATATATTTTTTTATACAATCCTGATTCAATTGTAAAATAAATTATCGCTATGCATTGTCGATTAGATTTCTGTGTAAAAAATCACAGATGTAAACACGTAGGTATGCAGGTTTAACTATCGGTTTAAAAATTTAATTTAATGTGCATAATTTGTTGGATAGTTAAATTTGATTAATTATGCACAAAAATCATACTCTTTCGTTCAGAACCACAGTGGCGAACCCACGTGACTTCATCCGGGTATTTTTTACCATATTTGGAATCTAGGTCGCTCGCCTAAGGTACGTTTTTTGCTCTTTCTGAACTGATCATTTTGTGTTTTCTCATAAGAATACGCGCATAAACCCCCTGCTTACGAAATACGACTGCTGCAGTAATTGGTTTTGTGGAAAATTCAGCCGTTTTGGCATAATTTGGGAAACAATTTTCGAAATGAGTGACATTTCCGGGGTAGCGTTCATTGTAGTTCGACGGTTTATGTGTTTAAATGCCATTATTTGTGCTGCAAGTTAAGCACATGGTATAAATATGTCATATATTCTTCCAATAAGCCTTCTAGATACATCACAATCTTTGAAAAGAGCTAGTTTGTAAATTGTAACAGAATGTGGATAATGATAACGTTCATTGTTCGTGGTTTACTGGATAACGTTCATTTCCTATGTCAAGTTGTCCAATTTTCTTACCAAAGTTTCTAAAAAATGAGCTTAATAGTGCATTTTATTTTAATACTAAACACATGGATAAACGATTTTGATTTTCAAACATAATACAAATATATATATATATATATATATATATATATATATATATGTATATACATATATTATAATTGTATAAGTAGATTACTTAATATAGTTTTAATACTATGACTTTTTGTGACGCGAAAAAGTAATAGACTGAAGGCACTTTAACAATAAATCAAATATAACTATTCAATCAACAAAGATGAGTAGTTCATAGCGTTCAAAGATGACTCTTTTTGTATAGACATTTGAAAATAAATTTTCTTTAGCAGGTTTTCTTATTGTTTGGCATTTTTCTTTAAAATGTTGTAAATTTCAGAAATGGCCAAGTCAAAGTTAAAAGAGGTGGAAGAGTTAAAGTATGTAGATCGTCACCATCAAGTCGGAAGAAATTCAAGGTGGTCCAAAATATTGGCCTGATACATTTGCTGAACATTTTGGGAAAAAGTAACACCAAAGCATCATGGTGTAAAGCGACCATATATAGAGTTCGTTTGAAGCACTCAAAGTTTTCAAATGGATCCTCTATTACTGAACCAGCGCAGAAACCTTCAAAAGAAGCTTATTTCAGTCCACAAACACTGATCTATCTGAAAAAACGTGTATGAAATGAATAATAAGAACAGACTATTGTGTTGGCAGAACAGTTGTGTAAATGAATATAATAACATTGTTATGTTTTTTTTGTAAATGGTTCAAATTATACGTGTATAAGGACATTTGCAATATCTAATAGAACATAACAAAATATATGCTCGCTCTCAGCGACAAGTTTCATCAAGTGGCTACCTACATAGACACAAACTCTATAAATGAAATATTGGGTACACTTGCTATTAAAACTATAGATTTGAAGAATTCTGTAGTTATAAGTAATATTTCATCTGAGCGCAACGAAAGTAAGCTCTGACCCAGGTTACGTTTGAGATTAGAATTAAACCATATCAACTGATATTGTTAGACATTATTATATCATTTACGATTGTACTGACTCACATAGTTTCTTATACAGACATGATCAACTTATCCTTATAGAAATAAGATAATATGTTGTCCTGGCAATACTTGGACATTCTATTATGAAGTGATTTTTCGATTTACATCAATGTTACATTATGACTTATTGAGTATTAAGATTCATTTTTAGCAAAATTATATTGAATATGACAATTCATGAGACTAATTTGATAGATTTCCAAAGGTATTATGCTGTTTGTGTTTGTATGGCAAAAGGAATTTCTGCTAGATTTCATATTATATACAATAATATCCAAAGTTAAATAATAAAGTGTTTATAGATCATTTATTATTTTGTTATTCTGTTTTAACTGTATGCATAAAGAACACGTTTATAGTATAGATACAATTAATCATGACTATGCATGGTTTTTTACTTATTAAATATACTGAGTGTGCATACACAAATTTGAAGACATTAGAATTTTGAAGTCATCTGAAGTGTCTTATATGATATACTTTAACACAGTCAATATATTTTGTTTGTTTTTGTGGCCTTTCTATCTTTAAAGTCATGAAATGGATAGTTAACCTACCAAACGTTCCAGTTATGCGTAAGCATTAGACGGTATTCTCCTTTGCAAGTAAACGCCATCGTCTGTACCTGGTTCGAATTCATGATCTCTATCAATGAGAGGTTGCAGATCGAACTCTTACTCATTCGATCACTGAAGACGTAAGTTCGATGTGGATTCTTTTTTTAGATTTGAATACATGTAAATGTAACGCCACTGCTAAAGTGTGGTCACATCGATCAGACTGTAATGTGGCACAATAAAAACAACTCAGTTCGTTAAACAATATAAACTTTTATTAAAGAAGAATCCAACATAATTATATTCGTTGAGAACGAGATATCCTCTTTTTTACATGAACGATCACAAAGTAATGAATAAAATATCAATATCACCCGATTGGAGACATTTATATGAAATCAAAAAATAAAAACAATTGAAAAAAATAATATAAAGAATTCGACATAATCAAAATGCAACAAAAATATGAAATGATTTCAAGAACATAGTTCACAAAAAAATACACACAAAAATCAATCATTAATAATAACAAAAAGATCACATGATTAATAAAACATAAATTAAAAATAAATCAAATACAAAAATCAAGAAAATAAAACAAACATAGGGTCACAAAAATATCTTCTGATTGTAAAAAAATATTGAAAAATAAATCAAATACAAAATACTATCACCTGTTTGTATAAACAATACAGTGAAGTTCTCTCTATCTATCTATATTAAGACCATTTTTGTTATTTCAAAATTATGCAATTTTTGACAGTTATTACGACCCGAATGCTAAATTTATGAACAAAGGGGTCTCTAAAATAAACCGTTTCGCTATTAAGACCATCGACTCTGCTGGTCTTAATTGCGGAACTTAAGTGCAATAGAAAAAAATCAAAAGCAAACATCAAGAAACAATCCAAAACACTGTAACACAAAAAAGATAATCTGATTGTCTGATTTACAATAAAACAACAAAACAATAATTGAAAATAAATCAAATACAAAAATCAAGAAAAAATCATTGGTTGAGTTTTCTAGCTCAGTGTCTGGACAAACCAGATCAGTACCTGTACACTAGCCCACAGTCAACACATCTATGTATACTGAAAGAAAAAAGTAAAGAAAGTTTTTCACACCTATTTTTTTTCTTTTTGAGCTTTCGAATGAAGACGTTTTTATATGTAAATGATGTACTTATCGATGCTCTTTACACATCTATTGTGTTTGTTCGAAAACCGTGTATTTTATCAGCGAAGCGTAAGAAACTCGAAAATCACTTGCAACGTAAGCACGGCAATTTCGGTAGCGTGTAGAGTCGAGTAATGTACCTCATTGTTTTGAGCTGTTACCACAAACAAACTAACCAGTTTAAAACTCGAAGAAATTCCAATTGGGTGTCGCCAAGGAATAACGTTAGAAGAATGTCAAAGAGCTGTAGGTATGACGGCAAGAGCTGTCGCTCGGCATTTCAATCGCCATGAGTCTACAATTAGTCGCCTTAGAAACCGTCTGAGGGAAACAGGACGAGTCAACGACAGACCCAGATCAGGCAGACCACGGAAAACAACGCCACGCGAAGACCGTCACATCACGACGCTTTCTCGGCGTAACCGGTTTATGTCCAGTGGGAAGATAGCCCGAGATCTCATGAATACTACTGGGACTAGGGTGTGCCTCAGAACTGTGAGAAAGGGCTTCGCGAGGCAAGGCTAAAGGCGTGTCGGCCTTACGTCGGGATTCCGTTGACGCATAGGCATCGTCAGGAACGGCTCCAATGGGTTCGGGGGCATCGTCCATGGACAATGGAACAATGTGTTATTTACCGACGAATCGCGGTTTAATGTATCCTTCGCGGATGGCAGGATTCGAGTGTGGCGTAATCGAGGTGAGAGCCTCCACGCAGACAACATTGTCCAACGAGATAGATACAGAGGTGGCAGTGTAATGGTTTGGGCTGGGATTTACCATGATTGTAAGACTGAACTCGTTACTGTGCCTGGCAACCTTAATGCACAAAGATACTGTGATGAAATCCTCGAATCTGTTGCATTGCCATTTATGCAGCAACATAACGTGGGGATTTTCCAGCAAGATAATGCAAATATTGTTTTATTTGTTTTCTATGATAGAGTAGTATGGTAGAAAAAACGCATTTACACCATGAACAGCAGGCAACCTTCCTATTACACTCCTTTCACAGCCAAGAGAATATCCTACCGATACTTCATTTCAGAAAATGAACGATAGCGAAGCATACTGTCGATGTATGTTTTTAACTTTTCATAGATAACTCTTTTTAAAATCAGACTGGGTGATTTTTTTTAAATCCATTGCAACAAGCAAACGATAATACGATCCCAGGGTAGATACTCATATATCATTGACAGTTTGTTATTCTACCTCATGTTTCGTCGAATTTGGACAAACATTATTCTTACATGAAGTCGACTATGGCAGATAATGAATGACTTAGTCGATAAAAATAATGCAAGAGATTGTGAAGTCGTCCATTGAAATCGAATCTAGTACCCCGAAGACGTTGCTGGTATAATGCTTTTCTATGAAAATTTGATAATAGTATCGATTTTCCTCAATATATAAGGTTTATTGAGTAGTTGTCGACACTGTGAAATGATAAGTGATTACTTATGTTATAGGCAAAGGTCGATGAAAGCTACCCTATCAATCGAATTCGTCACATGTTAATTGTTGGATATACCTTTGTCTAACAATGTCTATTCTAGATAAAAAAATCATTGCCGCAGCAGTGGTATCTGTACTGGCCTCTGTATCTTCTCTTGTGGTCATCTACACATTTTTTGAACATAATACCACAGCTGTAACACATATCAGACATTGTCTGAAATATATTTTAGTAAACCGTCGCAATTTTAAAATCATGTCATATATATTTAACTATTTAGGCTCGTCACCTTTCCCTACTATATACTGGGCATCAAAGTTACCTCTTGTTTACGATAATATCTCAGCATAGTTATAAATCATAATAATTTGTTGTCTACAACTTATAATGTCAGTACGACTCCTTCAGAATGAAGAAAAACAGAACGATGCTGACCGATTCAGAGCGTATGTGTCACGAAAGCGCCAGATTATAAAGGTACACTTTAACTGCTAACGTACGAAGGCACTAATAAGACTTTCACAGACCGATCGAATGTAAATCGTTCATCAAAATCGTAGTAAGATTTGCTAACAAGCTAGATGTTTAATACGACGATAAATGGATTTAAAAACCCGTATGTGATGATAATACAATGGATTGGACCTTGGTTCTGATTGTGAACTTAAATGACCAAAATCTGCAAGGTGTTGACATAATTGGACTAGTTTGCTCCCATTCCTATAGATAGATAGATAGAAATCAAGGCAAGAAAATTGGACAACTTGACATAGGATATGAACGTTATCCAGTAAACCACGAACAATGAACGTTATCATTATCTACATTCTGTTATAATTTACAAACTAGCTCTTTTCAAAGATTCTGATGTATCTAGAAGGCTTATTGGAAGAATATATGACATATTTATACCATGTGATTAACTTGCAGCACAAATAATGGCATTTAAACATATAAACCGTCGAAATACAATAAACGCTACTCCGGAAATTTCACTCACTTCGAAAATTGTTTCCCAAATTATGCCAAAACGGCTGAATTTTCCAAGAAAACAATTACTTCAGCAGTCGTATCTCGTAAGCAGGGGGTTTATGCGCGTATTCTTATGAGAAAACGTACCTTAGGCGAGCGACCTCGATTCCAAATATGGTAAAAAATACCCGGATGAAGTCACGTTGGTTCGCCACCGTGAGAACACTTAAACGGGGAAATTATTAGAAGGTAGACATTGACACGTGTTATAGGTAAATAAACGCTTTCACCCGTAATGCCAAGCGTGTCCGTACAATAATCAGTAAACCGCTTGTGTACTGAACGGAATTTGGTTTGGTCATAAAATATTTTCTACGGCCATTTACCTGCCTACCTATGTACCTAGTACTGGGTTAAAGGCTTGGATACTGGGTAGATTTATCCTGTTAATTGTTTATCGTATACTCTTCGATGCATCGGTTCGAAAGATTTACTCGTTTACGTTCTACCTCTGCCAAGTACTATGGGCAAACTGATATTTCTATTTTTAGACAGAGACACATGAACGTTTAATTCGGATGACTGTCACGTGGTTTTAAAAAGAGTTCAAAAAAATTCTCAAACCTGTAATTTCAAAATGACAAAATGCAAAAACGTTGGACAGTTTTGTTTTAGTTAGATAATGGAAAATTATCAAAAATGAAAGTAAACATTTATCTTTTTAAATATGTATTTCTGATCTTGTAACTGTAAACATAGAGCAACATATTTAATTTGAATACAACGTATTGCCATGCTGTATATGACGTCATACGCGGTTGTACTCGTCACTAGTATGATTATACCATATAAGTCGTTGTTTACTGGTTTATTTATACTTATTTTGTCAGGTGATCGTTACAACCAATGAAAATGCGTATAAAGTTTTTCGACTAAATTGGAATTTGGTAAACTTTCATTGGTTGTTTCATAGTAAATGTCAATATCATAAATCGACACGTTTTAAGGCATCGGTTGAATGTAATGTATTCATTGAGCTGCGAGGGGAGCGTATTTTTCGTATTGATGTTAGTCGAAATGACATTTTTCGTGATATAGTAAAGCTTATGCAATTTAGAATTTCATATATCAACTGTTGAAATTAATCTTTCGCTTTAAATTAAATCCGGCTAAATTCTATCGTAACACTAGTTTTTATAAAGCCGGTATTGATATCTTTAAACCATTTGCACCTATTTACGCATATTTATCACTTGAAAGTGTCCGGTGTAAATTTTGGGCGCTGTAAAATGGACCATTTTAGAAGCTTATAAGCTAATATTTTTCAACAGAATCACCAGCAAATGTCATTTTGAGGTCAAAAAGGCAATTTGTCTGACATGGAGTCTCCAGTGCTGTTAAAACTTAAAAATTTTGTGAATTTTTGGTCCTTTTTGTCGTTTTTTTTCTGTATAAAACATCTTGAAATCATTAATAAAAGAAGCAAATAATGCTTCATTATTGTTGTATGTGCTTCTTCTTATTTAAATATATAGAAAACACACAAAAAAAATTATGACAGATATCATCAATTTGTGTGAAAAAGTCACATTTTTAATGCATCATAATTTTCTTCAAATGAAATGTCGCTTAAAGTAAAAACACTATCTGCAAAATGGACTATTTTAGAAGTTTAAAAGCTAATAGTTATGTAGAGAATCACCAGCAAATGTCATTTTGATGTCAGAAAGGCAATTTTGTCTGACATAGACTATCCAGTGGTGTCTGAGCCTTAAAATATAAAAAAAAATTGCCTTAAAAAGTAGCACTTTTTTAGAATCAGTGGTATCGCTAAAATGCTATATATACATGTATATAGGTAGTCCATATTGATTCATGAAATTGCGCATATTACTTATCAATCTCCGTAAACAGATATCCTGTAGGTGTTGTCGTACAGGATCTCTACTTTCTCCGTGGAAGGTCACGTCGAGATGAACTTTGTTTCGACCAATCAATGCGTAGCTTTCATCTAGACGAAAATACTTTTAATCACATTTTGATTTTGACATTTCTATTTTTAGACCAAGTTTTGCATGCTAATTTAACAGCGGTATTATTCACAGTCTGCGTTTGGGCGGCTCATTTCAAATTGCGTGACGTAGACGATGTAAACAAGTTATGTATCATAACAACTTCGTCATGAATATTATGATAAGAAATAGTTGCCTGAACGTGACCTTCGTTTAAAAAAGGCCAGATCGAAATTAGCGAGTATGCGAGCGGAAAATCTTAGATCGGGTTTTAATCAGATTGATTACTTATAAGCCATTAGTCTTTCATTTGACGCATTATTTGCAGGCGTGAAACAACTTTTTGTCGCTTTAAGGTTACAATGGAAGCAGTTATTTGTCGAAAAAATTAAGTTTGACATGCCTCTTATTATTCACTTGTGAGTGTCTGTTGTCCACATTCGGGGTGCTTTTTAATGATTAAGGGTGTGTATGCCATGGGCAGTGCTTTTCCTATAAAACAGTGCATAAACTAATGGATTTACTTTGTCTTAGTCGCAAAAACTGCATAAGTGGAGACGAACCGCCCCTATTGTGAGAGCGAATCGTCTACAAGCGATTTGACGATAAATATTATGCTTCTTTCGCAGTCCATAGATATGCAATGTTGTGCAAATTTATTATGCTGTCAAGAGAAATATACAACATGTATGTTGTTAAAACATTACTTTTTTCGAGGTTTAACAGTCTGAACCGACGATTCAGTTTACAAATGAAGTCGCCATTTTGAAAAGTTTAGTACCCTGCTATTTTGTTCTAGGTAGCTTACTAGCGAAATGAGCCAGGAACCATCGGTAAAGAAAAAATATTCAGGTCGGGTTAAAGTTCGTATGATACTAATGTGTTTATTTACACAACGGGAATTAGCGTATTTTCACGATTGACTGGTTTGCGTCGTTTCGGAGTTGTTCGATAATTAACGTTTGTATGCGAATCATAGATTCCAAGGTGAGACAACATAGCTCCGTATGGTTATATGATAATGAGCCAGTACGCTTGAATTACATTTCTTTGTTGATAGGCGTGGAAATATGAATATTTATGAGTCAGAACGGTTTTAAGATTTGTCATGTCTCTGGATAAATTGTTTCAAAAAAGCGTCTCTCAAAGATTTATAAGTGAATAAATATCAAAACTTTATTATATGTTTTCCAATGGAATACCGGGATTTATCGGTGAAATAAAAATCGATTTTTCACTGTTTTGAAACAATAAAAATATATTTGTTATTTTTCACTTCATTGTTTGGATCCACGCGCCGTAGATCTATTTACTGGCTTCTTTTCTCAATCGTAGATCGAGAACCATAGGCTACAAATATTGAAAATCGTACATCAAAATTCAAGGAATGAGCATTATGTGTAAAATTACCGTAATAGGCAAATTAGTAAAAGTACGTTAAATGACATGATTAAATATTAAATTATTATAAATATTACTCACAGTCACTTCAGCACATGTGCTCCGATACTGGCAATAGTGTTAAAACCTTATAAGCCAAGTAGGAAGGTCCAAATCCATAATTATTCTCGAATATAAAGAACGCTGGTTACAGTCAGTTCGAGACAACCTAAAATATAACTAGTCAGTGATTAAAAACACACTCACCAGCTGTATCATAGATAAATAACGACCACACTTGGTTTTAAAATATCTGTTGACTGTGTTGTTTTCATGTTTCTCAACTGAATACAAAGCCTTCAAGTCCAACGCCGTTTTGATAAACAAAACAAATTCAAAAGAATCAGAATAATGTCCGACAATGTAAGTGACTAAGAAAAACAAAAACTTAATTAAATCCGACATAATTCCATGTACAATTCCTTTTTATCTTTCTCCGATCATGTTTGGACGCTCATAAGTTCCGACGCCATATTTGTTTTGATCATACTATGAGGTAATGAAATCTCGTATGACGTCAAAGCATGGTTTGACTTTATTTTATACGCGGTATCTTTTTGTACTTATTGATTTTAAACATTTAGTGTGGTTTTATTTAGTCAGAACTGTAAATAAATTATCAAATGTTTACAATTTTTATTACGTCAAAGTATTTAATGATTAAATAAAAATAACAGATGAATGGCTCTTTTTTATCGCACACGCTTATTGTATTGCGACGTGGAGGCACCTGTCAGAAAGGAGGCGTCATAGGGGGAATGCATATCTGACTTAAGCAATATATAACGCCTGTTTGAAGCATAAATTATAATAAACAGAAAATTTGTTTATTTCGGTTTTAGATCGATCTTTATTTTACTCGTGAAGTAAGAATAGTATATATTTTCAAAATATTACATCCTCTGCTCATCACTCGTGAAATAAAAATCGATCTTACACCGAAATAGACAAATATCCTCTATATAATCTATGTATCTTGTGTAAGTGGAAATAACTTAAACATATTAAATATTGTATGCTATTTTATACAATTATACAGGCTCAACGTGAAAATGACCTAAGACTGGATAATGTTACTAGTTCATGGAAACAAGAGAATCATTCAGCCAAACCATCACCAAAAAAGAAACTTGCTAAGAAATTTAAGAAAAAGTGAAGTAAGTGTTGATAAAATTTGACAAGATAATTTGGCCATGCAATTACTACAGTATACAGCATCATTAGTAGTAAAGTCCAACAGAATTAACCTGTGCTTGAACTACCTCATTAGAATAATTACACACTTCACTTACATTAAATTGTGAGTGTCAGTATGCGTGTATATGATTATACACGTGTTTATAACAACCTATGTGACTATATAAATCAATTAATTAAAGGTGGCATGTTATTGTACTTTTAATTTTGAACACATTAGTTTTGGGGGAAACAAGTAAGTCAGCAATATTATGGCACAATTTCAAAGTATTTATTTTATGAAAACATCATTAATTGTTCAGTACGTGTATTTCGGCGAAAGTTTCCGATAAAGCGCGATTTACAATCGAAGACAAAAATAGACTGTAAATACCGAGTTTAATATTTTCTTGCATAAGGATCAAGCTCAGGTTAATTCTGTTGGACTATAAATACAGATTACTAGGTTTTCTTCTAACTTGCCAAAACAATGTTCTGTACTTTCAACGATGTTAAGTGCCAGGAAGAATAATGTTCGTTTATTGATGAAAGTTTTAATTCGTAAGTACGCTCTAATATGGCATCATCTGTTTTCTCCAAAAGAATTTTAATTCAAAACAACAACTTGAAATAATTTGTATTTCCACCCCTGTCTGTTGTATATTCGTTTGTCTCTCTTAAATTGCTAACCCCTCCTGTCTATGAGGCCTAGAGTAATGTATTTTTGTTTTTTCACTGCTGTATAAATCCTCAAAAAATAGTTTACAATGATAAAATCTTCTCTTACACCACGAAGCCTACATTTACTATATTATACATATAATATTATGTGATTTTCTTAAATATATATGTATGTTCAAAGTGTGTCGTTCGACCAAAATTGACACATAAGTTCACAAATTTAGAATAGAGATACATGTGTGCATATGGTTATGTATGAATTCTATTTATCCTACGGTGGACGTTTTATTAATTGCCTTTGTCTTCTATTTCAGGTGATGGGGTGTAGTATATGGGCAAGTATTGAGTATGGCGCATTTCCATTAAATTGGGAATTAATATTACATTTCTTTGCATACATATCAGCAATATGATGAAACAAAGACTATAATTAAACATATATATATATTTTAATCCTATTGAATCATGTGTTGAATTAACTTAATTATTTAGTGATGGACTAGCTAAAGAAAGGTGAATTATGACAATTTACCATTTGATAGTTGATGTCTTGTAAACTTGCAACTCCAACTAAATATACATGCATATTAATTCTTGTTGAATCATGTGTTGTGGTGATGTTTGTTTTATATACAAAATGTATTTGTGTACATAAAATATTGCTCTGGACTAAACAGTTTTCACGGAAGTAATTTTGTTTCATCGTACGAAACTAACATTTGTGTTATTTATCCTTGTTTTTCTCATTCCTTCATTTACTTAAGTTAGAATTATATTTTACTTGTACAAATTAGTTCTAGTGTATCTAAGTGTCAATGAAATAAAGTAGATATATTACGTTTAGTCGTAAAAGTTGTTAAATAACGTGTTTGAAGCTTTTAAAAGTGGGTGAATTCTGCCTTGTATATTTTTTAAAGATGTGGCTGATCATGAATATAATGTTCTAGATTGTACATTGTATTAACTGTATGAAATCTATGAAACTGTTTTGTGTCTGCTTTGGATATATAAAAGTTCCATATTTGATAATTTGACAGTCGCTTTAGTTTCCTATACTTTATTGCTTTTTGAAGATAGCATCTTAACTTTTCTATTATGTATTTTATCATTTATGTATACAGTAGATACTTTTTCATTTCACTTTTATGACATTAGGTTTTGATAAATTGGCCTGATGCTTACATTGTAAATAATTGTATATGTTTTATGAACAGCTATTTTTGTAAAATGTTTTCTGTATTATAACAATTTTTCAGAGATCAAATATGTAACCTTTCTATCATTTTCATATCTCATAGGTTGACAATTTATGTCGCTCATCTAGGGTTTGTCTTTATAGCAATAACATAGGAGATTTGTGACAATCTACCGATTAATATTTGGTGTCTTATAAACAGGCATAACTCTCGACACTTGAAACTAAAAACAAAAAGAGAACAAAGACATGAATAATTGTATGACATTCTTTTTTTTGAGGTGTTGAGTCTGTCCAGAAATTCTTGTAACAGCGATACAATTTACGCCAGATTAGACAATTAACAAAACATAGTTATCTACGGAGTTAGATATTGATTTGTTTAAATGATAATATATGAGAAACCTACTCATACATCTATCATTCTATTGATGTGTTTGTTTTAAAAGTAACATTTGTCTTATTATTGGTATTTTATAGGTACGTGATTTTTGTTATATGAAATATTACAAAAAAAATATTTACTAATTGAAGTGCTGTACATAGTTTTGCTAAATTAGTTTAAATTCTTGTTGTAAGAGTTTATTAAAAATTGACTTGCTGACAGTTAACGAGATATCATCTCTAACTGTTTATGTCTATTTTTGTTTTGAATGCTATATTTATGCATTTATTTTTCATGTTTTAATGATTTTATTATTTGCTGTTCGTATATGTTTCCATTCATTTCTTTATATATATTTTTATGCATTGTCAATTGTGTGTTTGTAATTTTCATGTCTAATCAATTGCTTTTTAGAAAAAGTAAGATAGTGAAATCCATCTATCCATCTATAATGGCAAGTAAATTTCCACTTTTCAAGATAAACAATGATTTTATGGCATTTTGGCTCTTCAATTATATATGATTCTTTGATTATCTATAATTTACTTGATGATTAAACCAATTTCAAGTTCAACTATACCAATTAAAATCAGTTATTTACAATGATATTACAAAAAATAAAGGTAATTATCCTATTTAAGAAGGTTTAGTTCACATTTTATTGATTTCTAATAGGCTAGCATGATTTTGTCATTTGTATAAAGTAACATATATTATTTATCATTTTGCTAAATTCATTAGTTGTATTTAGTACATACTTATTGCCTGATAAAATGTCATTTTTGTGTTGAGATAACGTTTTTCCTTTGTTGACTGAAAGAAATTTGGTTTCTTTCATATTTAGTTTTGTAAATACACTTCACTTGTTTAACTTAATGTTGTTTTTCCTACTTATTTCTTTTTCGTTGTTTATGTCTCAATTTGCGTGAAAAGCTTGGCCACATTAATAATTAACACACAGTTTGTTCTGCTTTACTTGTACTTTTTTACCAGAGACAAACGGTAAAATGTTTATACAGCAAATAAATGCTGATTTAATTGAGTGTTAGAGGCAGTGCAATGGACAAATGGTGTCAAATATATGTCCGTAGCAGGTTAACAATGAACTAGCTATTAATTTTTTGTCTGTTAGTGTAGAGAAAATATTGACATTTACTTGTTTTACATTTACATCATTCATATCATTGCATTCCTTTTTGTACATTGACATTACTTGTTTTGAATTATTTTGTCTTAAGATAGCGTCATTTACTGTTATGCTTATGGTATGTTAGAGTGTGTCTTTAAGTCTTGCAGAGTGTATACTGTACAAAGTAACAGATACAAAAGACTTATTTAAGTTGTTCTAACCGGTTTCGATTTCTTTATGCCATAACATGCTTTTGTAAATACACTTTTTCTTTGTATTCATGGTGTTGATTTGGTGTTAATTACAATTACACTACCAGTTAAGGTCAGTTCATTAAGATGGACATTTGTTGTAAACGTCTTGTCTGCGTATTTCTCGCATCAGCGTATACATATGTATTAACATTGCCAGATCATAGATATTTGTAAATATGTTTTGTTATATTGGATCATTGTGCTGACATTATGGTTTTTACCGTTGGCTTACTGTATATTATATTTTGATAAATGCTATTTCAAAGACATATATCAACACAAATATATCGTAAAATATTTTGTCTTCACCATTGATGTTGCACTTTTATTTGTCTATGTTGTTATTTACATTTATTGTTTGATTTAAATTGTGTTTAGTCCTTTGTTTGTTTCTTTGCAAACCAAGACTTTAACTTCAGACATAACAGTTTGACTACTCATCATTCACAATTATTCATGCATGATTTTTGAATATAATTTATTTCAGTTGATTCACTGTTCCTATACATATAAATATTTTCAAATGTTGTATATATGAATATTTCTTAATAAGCATAATAGTTCAGGAGTGTAATGATTTGCTGGTTTGCTACAAAGAACATATTCTAATCGTGTCATCTAAACGCATGTTATGAACACGTTTTGTTCAATATGTCTGGGTATGATTAACGGTGAAGTGCAACCGTAACACAAGTCTGTCTACCACGCTTAAAAAGTGTTTAATAAAAGATATAACAGTTTCTTTGTCAAAGTAGCAAATAAAATCATTGTCTTTTGCTATTAGTCATTTAATTAAATAGACATACCTTACTCCTTTAAATTGCACTTTTCATGGTGTGTTGTTTTATGTTTGCCTGGAATAGTGTTTGTTATGGACTGCATTGATTCATGTACATATTTGAAGTTTTACTATTAGATAAGTTTTCTTTTATGTGAAATTAATACGTTTATGTGAGTGATTGTAGATTGTTTTTTATACAAAACGGATTGTTTAACATTTAATTAATTCAAATCCTCAATTCTTCAAATTATTGCACAATAGTTTATTAGTAATTATAAAAAAAAATTAATTGTATTATATTGCAATGATATAAAATGTAGTTCGATAACTGGTGTTTTAGTATATTAGAATGTGTCGTTTCCGTGATGTACATTGTGATGTGTATTATGCTAAGTAAAATAGTGTACATAGGGAATCCCAATTTCAAGTTGAAAAGAAAGAAACTTTCAAAGCATGTATAAAAAATCGTACGCAAAGATGATCAATGATGTGTATTCGGCTAGCACTGATGTATACATGTCCCTTTGGGTATGTAACTGGTTATTTCACTTGGTATCCATCGATAAGTCTTTTGTTATTCTCGACAAATCTTTTAAATACTGTTGTAATCGCTGTAGACTGTTATAAACCTGATAAACAAAACACTGATAACATGTGCTTAATGATGAACTTATTAACCAGCCATGTCTGTGTCTTGCTCATAGTGTTTACAACTTGGAAGGTTTTTCAGTTAGTGCTAATTGACGTAATATATCATTATCTGTTATTTTAGAACTTTCATTCGACGTGTTTGTTTCTTTGATAGAGACTTGTGCGACAAATAATTGTACGTATGTTCGATACATGAACCTTGCTTCAGCCCAAGCTTGAATTGTTTCATATTGTGTGACATCTAGGGATTTCCTTTTGTAGTGTCTGTGTGTGGGGGGTTGTGTGTGTGTGTCAATGTCTTTTTCTTTATTTCCCTTTTTGTTTCATGTTTTGGAATTATCTTATGATGTACTGAATGTCATAAGTGTAATACTATTCATGAAATGATGTTTGATCATAACTTTTGTTATGTGACTTAATTAATATTGTAACAGTTCTGTAATGAATGACATAATGACGTATATTTGTTACAATGCTGTATTTAATTTAGCTGTAGTATTGTTATTTCGTGTCATAAAATGTTTACTACGTAAGTAATAAACTATTTGTTTAAGTATAACTGTAAGCAAATATTTGCTATGAGTAGAAGCAGGGCTATTCCTGTTGTATGCTCATGCAAATATGTAGTTTCAGTTAACAAGTATATATGGATGCCAGTAAATGTTGGTCGGTATGAGAATTATCTGAAGGGGGGATATTGGTAAATGCAATAACTGCTTGTGTGACGTATTAATATACAAGCAGAGCATTTGATCAATTTGTTTGTTAGGTTGTGAAACCAACATTAAATGGTATTCCTTAAATAATTGTAATTTTATGTATAATTTTGTAACGTAAATGTCCCAGGTTTCAATTTCACAAACAAGCGTAATTACAAACTCATTATGAAGTGTATTGTAAGCTGAAAGGTTTGTGTTTTACTTGAAGTATACATTTTGTATTCTGCTAGTGCTCTTTTTATAATTTGGTGATTTGGGGTATGAAACATTCTGGACTTTTCCGTCAAAAAGTCGCTAAACCAGTGCTATTATAGTATTAAAATTTTAACTTATGCACAGAGTTAGGTCCATTTGAACCTAACAATGTAAGCTTTACTCAATTTGAAACAATCTTATGTTACCTATTAATCAATTTATTTTAGCTATGCATAATAAATAGAAGGCAATCCAAATATGAAATTGGATATGCAAATAATGAGTTTGTATTACTTTATGATGTGGAACTGGTGCCTAATAACCATACAGGGACATGTGGAGTATTCAAGCTCTAATTTAATCAATGTTTTAAGGTCAGTCTGAAAAATCTGTTAGAATTATCTTAAAGCATTTGACGAGAAAAAAGCTATTTTAGTCTGTATCTTCAGTTATTTTAAATAAAATGGACATTTGGTATTTTCTGAATTATCAAATACATTCAAATTATCAAGTATTTAATTATGTTTTATCTCAATATTTTCGTACAAACTTGGCATTTTCAACAGTTAAGGGAGTGCCGTAACTAAGTTACAGAACTTGTGGCTCAACCCGATTGTCGTTTATACATATAGTTATTTGTTATTATTACATTTGTTGTATTTCTGCAATTGTAAATATGTATTACGGACAATTAAATAAGTTTAAACTAACAGTTTGCCATCATATTTATTTCTATTAAATGCATGTACAAGCATACGTATTTAGACAGATCTATGATGCTGACCTGTGAAAAGATTGAATTGAGCTGAATAGTTCCCTATAAATAATCACGTGTTAGGCTGATGTTAGACAAATGACGCCTACGTGTAATAATATTTTTTTATTTCAATAAATAATCTAAAATTAGCTAACATGTTGAGTTTATTTTTTTCATTTATTTTTATTTTTATTGGTGGCATCCACTTACGAGGGGTGTTCGAAAAGTATTGCTTATTGTCCTCTATTGATATCCACGCGGACCACGTTAAAACTTACACATCCCTGTATACGGTGATTCAATACCTACACAACGATGTGTAAATGTTAATGTCAGACAAAGTGTAAGACATAAATTTTGTCATTTGATTGCACGCAGTCATTGACCACTGTAGTAAAAATGGTTGGTAGAAGTGTCGACAAAAAGATGAAATTCGGGCTTACATCAAAGCTCGCTCAAAACTTGGTTGTTCTTTGAAACAGCTGATGACTGAATTTCTACTGCTTATGGATCTTTTTGTGTGTCTTATGACACAGGTGGTGAAAAAATAAATTTGATTCTGGTGAAGAGTCCATCAAAAATGCACCAAAATCAGGTAGGCCAAAATCTGCATCTCGTAAAGAAATCGATTCCAAAATAAAGGAAATCATTGAAGGAGATGCCAGATTTACAGCTCGTGATATTGCACGAAAGGTAGGCATATCACTATCCACAGTTCATTTCATTTTGAATAAGCATTTCAAAGTTACTAATGAGCAAAAGAGGCAACTGGTAAAAGTGGCTAAAAAGCTGCTTCAGATGTTTCCAAAATTTAACAAAAGCAGTTTGCCAACGTAGTAACAGGTGGTGAAACTTGGGTTCATTATTTTGAGCCCGTCAGAAAAGTTAGCAATAAGATCTGGGCTACTAAACACAGCAAACGCTCAATAATTGTCAAACGGTCTTTAAGTGTGAAGAAAGTTTTGTATGCTATTTTCTTCTCTAGTTCAGGAGTCGCGATTCAAGTGCCTGTGAAAAACTGTATTGCCTCACCCCCGTATTCTGCATTCCTTGCCCTGTGTGATTTCTTTTTGTTTCCGAAATTGAAATCATCTTTTACTGGCCGGAAATACCAGTCCCGGTAGGCACTTGGATCTGCGATTCATCAGTACCTTATGACTATGCCCAAATCAACGTACCATGACGCCTTCAAGTAGTGGATACATCGACTAAAATTTTGCTTTTCTAGCCACGAGGAGTACTTTGAGGGAAAGATATGAGCACTTTTGAGCTAGCTTGAAATTTGAAGTCATCAGATGGAAATAAGCAATACTTTTCGAATAGCCCTCGTACTTGTGGGCCAATTTGTACGATGGCAAGGTCCATTTTAAACACGTGGAGGATTTATTATTGAGCAAGTTGGGTCCAAATCCCAATACAGTAATTTAACATTCATTTCAATGAAAAAAGACAAAATGCGGTTTATGGTCATTGGTGTACCTTTTTCAAGTGCATAGCCGCATTTTCGCAAATGACAAGGAATAAACTTATGTTCCAAGTAATATAAATTCGTGGTAAACGTGTGAAATCACACCTGTCATATTTCAGTGGTTTAAACAACATGTTTTGGAAACACTGAATACTTTACAGAAACCCTAACATATTTCAATAGTTAACAGCACATATGACCCCCGGAATAATGTGAGATAATTCAAGAAATTAACAGAAAGAACTGGTTCTTGTCTGTGTCCTGAAAAGAAACAAATGTATTATAGAACTATCGACCTAGCTGTGTTTTATTTAATGGGGAGCCGTTGTCGAGCACTGTCTTTATCCTAAACTCTCGAAGTTTATTTTGTGTCATTTTATTACTATGCGCATGTCGTTCGTCCGTCTGTTATCTACTTCCTGTCCACTTGATAGCTCGATAATTAATTGACCTAGGATAATCATACTGGGTGGAATAGTTGGTCATAAAAAGTGGTTAACCTATATAGAATTTGGGTTCTGTGTGTTAGATGTCAAGATCACATCACCATGACCTTGCATTCAGAATTTTCACGCTCTTGTCTTTTACTCGAGAACTAATAAGTCGAGGGTAGTAATATTCGATATCTAATGTTTGGTCACAGTCAGTGGTTGACCTCTACGAATATTTTGGGTCAGTAGGTGGATGTCAAGGTCACCGTGGTCCTGCATCCAAATTTAATTATGAGTCCGCTTGGTTAATATATAACTATAAGTCCTAGGGAAATTATAAGATTATCCTTTTAGATTTCTGGTCAGTAGGTCGTAGGTCAATGTCGCCTATGTTTTTAATGCGAATATTCATCACTTTAAGAGATATAAAAGTATTACAAAATTATATATGTGGTGTAACACTAGGCTCGTATTGAAAGACTATCTAGAGTGGAGATGAACGGTCTTTGGTATCGGGTATTTCAAACAAAATTAAGAGCCGCCCGGCTAGCTCAGTTGGTAGCACGCAAGTCTACTGATCGAGGGGTCGTGGGTTCGATTCCCGGGCGGGGCATACTATTGTGGAGCTTGGTCATAAAATTATTTCTAGGGCCATTCTTCCTCCAACCAATGATTTTTAATTATGTAGAGTAGTTGTCACTCACTGACGAAAGTATGCGCTTAGTAGTTGGTTAACAGCTAAATCCAGAGAGTTAGCCTTTCCAGGAGTGAGTAGGTTGACTGACCGCCGTTAAATAACCTATACAATGTGTTGCTACGGCGATAAACCCAATAAAAACAAACAAACAATATTAAACATGAGCTGAAAATACCTTCTTATAATAATTGCTATCAACACTTGCATTAAATCAAGAGCAGGCTATCATTCAGTTCCTATATTTAATAATGTAATTGACCAGATGCAATAAACCAGAATTATGTCCACGGACTATTGGAGCGCTCTGTATTTTGTCAATCTATTCTTTTTTTCAAGAAACTAAAATTTGACCGCGTTTAGTACTTGAACAATATTGGTTGTTTTTTGTTTCATATGATAAAGTATTTTGTACAATCCATTTCTCTTCTGCCTTATAACGTTTACAAATGCCTATCAGCTGCATAACTGAAGCATTTCAAAAGCTCGTCATGGCTCTATACACGATAATGTATACATACGGGACAGATTTTAATCGTTGATTAATATTATTATTAAAGTAGCTCTATATGTATGCGTATATAACGAGTTTAAGTTAATGACTCTGATGTTAGTTTGATGTGCGGCCTTCAAATAACCCAGAAAAATAATACCGGCCACCCTTGTTGGTCCCTATTTTGTAAATTATGTAGATCTACAATATCTTGTATGAAACAATTGCAGACCTAGAACATATCTTTCTCGTGGAAATTAGCAGCATCTCTTGTGAGATCTGAATCCAGGACCTCTCAATCCCCGAGAAAGCATTCTGCCACTTTTTCATCATGGTATATTATTCAACCAATGGTTACCATGGCAACTGAAAATATCCAAAACTTGTATGGCAGACTACTTGCTCAATGGGGCTCAAGATTGGACAGATTGACCACTTTTTTCGCTGCTGAATGAAATATTTTGAAAACGGTTCAGTTTCTTTACTTTAAAATATACTTTTCTTAAGGTCATGTTTCTAAAAAAGTGTTTTTACAACATAATAATTGAGGTTTATATAGAGGTGAGTAATAATCACAATTAATTGGTTCTGCAGACTATCCTGGAATAGAGACGTTTTAGAAATATATTTTTTGTGCTTGAATATTAAAATAAAACTAATACATTGTCAAACTCCTCACAGCGGTTACGTCACGCGTTGCTACTTTAACCACTGCCTTCACATAATTCACGTGACGCAAGTAGTACCATGTGACTAATGTTTAAATTTAAACGAGCAATAACGGTTAGCCTAAAAAGCGTTAGGCGTAATGTAGCGAAAAATAACATTGAATGATAAAAAAATGTGGTTGATTTACACGTTCTGCCAAAGAAATAAGACAAGTTAAATAGAAATATATCAATATATCATTATGAACCAAAATTGTTGAATTCATGGATGAATTACACCTGAAAGTGAGCAAGATCGGGAATGAGCTGCGTTGTCCACCCAATAGGGTCCTTGGTCCAACTCACGCTACTTATATGATGCTTTTGGTTAGAAATCTTAAGTAAGTAGGATAAAATTATAAGTGTAAGATACTGAAAAATATAACATTTATATATTAAATGACTAGAATAAGTACAGTTATCCATTTAATATTTATTTTGCGTAACATTTTGTTATTCATGCAATTTTACGCACTTTAGGTAACCGTTGTCAGGGTAAAATTAATCTTGTTTTTTTTCAAGTTATATGTTCATACTATTTATTTTTTCCCGTTATGTACTTTGAACATCATATTTTACTAAAAGAAGACTATATTTATTAAAAATATTAAAATGTAAAAGACAAGATGAAAAAGGTTTTTCGGCTCTCTGAGGGACGAATTTACTTGTGGTGGCAGTGGTTATTGATTTGATAAAGGGAGATAACCACTGCGGGGAGTTTGATACATTGTGTTCACATAAACTGTTCACTTAAAATTGGGGACGAATCGTCCAAATGCGAATGTGACTGGGGCCGAAGCGTACCAAAACAAACATGGCGTCCCCGACAAAAACTAAAGATCTGCCTCGTCGTGATCGACCGAAATTAACCAATTCAGCCAACATAAAAAACAACGAATTGAGAAATCGCAGCCGTATAATGATTTTGGATGAAATAGATAGATGGCTTTTTGTAAAGGAGAGTTTAAAACTCGAAACGCACTGTGAAGTTGCTCGTGTGCTTCTGGATGCGTGAGTCAAGTCTTGCAATTAACATTATGTATTTGGTACTAAACTAACATCTTATATTCCTTGTTTCATAATTTTGCAGACGATAAAGACTATGCACAACTTATCACCTTTGCATTTCAATTGTCACTCAGTTTAAACTGTTTCAGAATATTTTTCAGCTGTTTCGTACTCCAATCATTTCGTACTCGTCATATTTCAGCCAAGTCTGACGATTCGGTTCGTGTAATGTTGTGAGTCTAGTTTTAGGACAAGCATAAATTTGTATAAATATATAACAAACTAACAAAGCACTCATGTTTTACCAATGGTTATGTATCCTGATGGAAATCAATGGTCTGAACTTGGATCGAACCCATAATCTTCCTAAGCCTAGTACAAGATACTTTCGGTAGCCAGAATTAACTTCATGCTCTCATTTTTTATCCACAGTTTTTTGGACAATGGACCTAAGCTAAATGGCATAAATAAAGTATTTGTTCCCATAGCTAATGAGCAACAGCCATCAACATCTGAAGTGTCTACACGACAAAATATA
Organism: Mactra quadrangularis; assembly: GCA_025267735.1. Taxonomy (NCBI): domain Eukaryota; kingdom Metazoa; phylum Mollusca; class Bivalvia; order Venerida; family Mactridae; genus Mactra; species Mactra quadrangularis. The sequence goes on along the minus strand of CM046301.1, from coordinate 7,071,368 downwards.
CAAACACAACGTCAAGATTCTACACCTGTCACAGAAGAGACTGATTATACTGGAAGACAGTCTTACATGACATTGTAAGATGGAATATTATTTTCTTATATCATTGTATCATCTTTTTGTTTGGAAATGATAGATAAATTAAGATTAAAAGTAGAAAATGAGCCAGAGTTTGCAGACTGTGTCAGGAGCTCAGAAAGGATCAATCCTACTAGTGTTGTGCCTAATACTAGTAATAGAGATTCACTCCCTGGAGGGGGGGTCCAAATTTTGAACCGCTACCACATTATACACCTTTTGCATGATAATGCAATATTTTTATAATAAAAACTACATAACATAGATCTATGTTAAGCACAAAGGCGAGCAAAGCGTGTCCGAGAAAAATGCTTTCACTTAAAAATGTTTAACAGTCAAAAAATACACCTATGAACAGGCATATAAATTCTAAGGGGGGGGGGTTTGACGCCCTAACCCCCCTGCTTTATCTGCCTATGCATCTAACATAGCTCCAACTTTTATAGCACCCTAGAGCAGTGTAGATTGATGGCTGTTTAGAAAGATTGTGCCGTTATATTTAATCAGAGAGTACAACACAAAACTCTACATATGAAACTGAAAGTAATATAACTTTGTCTATCTTTCAAAGGACTCAGGCTATGCTTCTGCTCTTTGTCATAGAACTGACATCTAAAGCCTATACAAAAGTTTTAAATTGATAATTAAATATAATGTTGTTATTTCTACATTGACATATATTCTACAGGTATGGTAGACATATGGAATATGAAGATACTGATGTTAGAAACCTGACATTTAACTCAAATAACAGTAATTCTAATCTAGATAACCATTCAATATCAAGGTAGTTATTCTGTTCCATGTTTTCATAAATTTTAACTTCATTATCATCTTTAGAGGTGTTAACCGATACACCGGTGAATATTGCAATACGAATTCTTACAGTTTTTAACCAGATTGATTTTCCTTGATCCGGATTGTGTAGCTATGTGCCGTACTAATATTTTTTATCAAAAACTGAAAGATAAATGTTTGAATAAATGTTAAATGTGTTGAAAACTTGAAATAATCCTACTTTCCCTTAAATGTTAATCATTTCGTCAAAATTATGAGGGAAAAATTCTCTTCGAAAGTCTGTTTTATAATATGCATTTTTCTAACATATAGTTCATCTTACACGAGCCATTCAAACACAAATGCTGGTGCAATTAAGACGACAAAAAATGCATTAATTCATAATTTGCATGTCCACGCAAAAACCAGAACGTATTGCAATATATTGCAGTTTGGGTTTTGGCGTATTACAATACGGGTTTTACCGTATTGTTACACCCCTAATCATCTCCATTAATCCTACTAGTGTATACTCCAGATGAATTTTTAAAGATACTGGTATTGGCAAACAGTGTGAGCATTGGCAATCCTTCTGTACAGTTACATACAGTAGTCTATCTATACATTTCAATTAAAATACAAAGGCAAGGTACATTATCAGTTGATGTGTGAGTGATAATTCAGAGCTGAAAATATCCATGAGTTGGCTTGTTCACCACTTCATCTGGGAGACAGTAAAACAAATGTGATGGGAAGACAACTGTTATAACCTCAAATATTCAGATTAGTGGGGATAATTTACTTGTTTGTATATCTGTGTCAGTTTATGTCTTCTTGGTTAAGGATTTGTAACAATTTTTCAATCACTTTTACATGGGTCTGTAGCACTCCCAAGATTTTTAATCTAGTGTCCCCAAAGGGGTACAGGTTCGAATCCCATTCAAGGTGGTTATCCCCTTCTATGAAAATTTGACAATAATGTCAATTTTCCTCTGTGTATGGAGAAGATTTCAGCCTTGTGGAAGGGTAGGTGAGTACTAGTTATCAACAAGGGTCCAGGGAAGGTAGGTTAGGTGTGCTGGATGCTGTAAAATAACCTAAATTGTGATGACACAACGTCAAAACAACCACTTTTAATCACTACAGGGTTACAATTGATAAACCAAGCATAAATTTTGACTAAAGTTATTTAAAAGTATTTTCCTTTCATACTTGGAAAATTTTGGGTAAAGGTCTTGCATGCACATACATGTATAATATTGCATTCATGTGTAAATTTGCATGAAGCATCGGAATAGTCAAGGACTCTGACCTTAACTCTTGTTTATTTATTATGTAATTAACATCTTTTTAAGCATTATGATTGGCTGTTTATTTTCAGATAAATATTCAGATTTTATAATGCTTTTTATCTTCTCCCGAGAATCCATATTGGATTTTCTGGATAAAATTTTGAATAAGAATAGCCAATCTTTAGACAACAATTTTGGGTATTGCTAAATTTATTTTCACATTTTTTTATATGCCCGACAGAATTTCGGGCATATTATGTTATACCCCCTGGCGTCCGTCTGTCCATCCGTCTGTTCGCAATTTGGTTTCCGGAGCATAATTTAAGTTCCATTTGGCCCACAATATTCAAACTTCATACGATGATTGTCCATATCGGGTAGAAGACCCCTATTGATTTTGGGATCACAAGGTCAAAGGTCAAGGTCACTATTACCTTAAAACTGAAAACAGTTTCCGGAGTATTACTTAAGTTCCATTAGGTCCACAATATTCAAACTTCATACGATGATTGTCCATATCGGGTAGAAGATCCCTATTGATTTTGGGGTCACAAGGTCAAGGTCACTATTACCTTAAAACTGAAAACAGTTTCCGGAGCACTTAACTAAAAAAAAACTCTTTCGGGCATATAATGCTCTGCCTAGCTGTGCTCTTGTTGTTTTATCAATTAATGATTTAATTTATATGTCTAGTTTATTATACTAAGAAATCATGTAAAATGAAAGAATAATAATGCTATTGAAACATTTTAAACCTTCGTGACATTTCCTCTGGAAAATCTGAATATTATGTCTGCTGAAAGTGAAACCTGATTGTCTAAGATTTTTATTTTATTTCAGTGGAGAAGAAACAATTTATGAAGATAATGTAATTATTAAAACTGAACCAGATTCAGAAACTACAGATATAGAAGCTGTGTCAGAACATGATACCATAGGTGAACATAGTAATAATATTAATGAATCAGAACAAAATGTTGACTTATATAATGTTCCAGTTATCAAAGATGAAAATGATAAAAAAGAGTTAAGTTCAAGAGATCAAACTAAAGATACTCTTCCTGATTCTGCTTCTGTTGATAACTGGAATGAAGACAATGGAGATGATTCTGACATTACTGAGGTTGGTGAAAACATTGAAGAAACTTTGAATGATGTGGATATTGATAAAGATATTGAAACAGTCAATTCTAGAACTAGTCAAAACTATACAAAGATTAGAAAAGGTAAAAGAAAAGTTGTTGTAGATACTGGAAATGATAAATGTAATAGTAAAATAACTAGAATGGATAGTTCTGAAGTTAAAACAAGTAAGTGGTTACAAGTTGAAGACTTTGATTTTAAAAGTGAAGAATTTGAATATCCAAGAGAAACTATAAGTGTATCAGAAACTGATGATAAGTCTGCTGAAGATTCAAACATTCAGGAATCTAAGGGTGATGAATCACACATTGACATTAAGAATGAAACTAAGAAACCAAAAGCAAAGAGGAAAAATAATGAACTTGAATCTTCTGAAGTAAAACTGTCTACAAAGAAATCAACAAGAAAGTCAAGGGCACAAGTTAAGAAACCTTGGATTAATATTAAACTTGAAGATCACACTGAAAAATATCGTATAGAAACTGTGGGTTCATTTGAAAGAAAAAATCGCTGTAATAATATTTTTGAAGAATTATTTGTGTGTTTAAAATGTGGACAATTTAAATCTATTGATAGAAATGCTTTTGAGAAACACATTGAACAGCATGTGAATGGAGTGCTTGAATGTAATATGTGTGATTATGTTGGACGTACCGAGGCATATGTTTGGAGTCATAAAAAATTACATGGTCACATGGGTGATGTGCCGACTAAGTGGGGAAAGAAACATATCTGTGATAAATGTGGTGTTGTGACTTATACTAAAGATGCTAGATTAGCTCACATGGGTCGTGAACATGGTGAGCTATTGGTGTCATGTAAATACTGTGGTGAAAAGTTTGCTACAAGACAAAAAAGATTAAATCATGCACGAGCTGAACATGAAGATTTGTGTCAATATTGTAACATCTGTAGAACATGTAAGTTATCATGGTTTAATGGTTTCCAGTTATAGTATTTAGTTTGCTAACCCAAATCCTTGGACTAGTATAAATTGATTCCACTTGTGAAAATTACTAATTTCATATATTTTGGCAAATAATAATAATTGATAATAATGATAGTTTTTTCATGACTATAAAACATATCATGCCAGTGCTTTCGACATTTTAAGGAAATGAATGTCCTTCAGTCAAATCATGTTCGTTCACACCCAACTAGCTCAGTTGGTAGCACGCAAGTCTACTGATCCAGGGGACATTCTTTCGTGCAGCTTGGTCATGAAATTATTTCTACGGCCATTCTCCCTCCTACCAATTATTTTTAATTATGTAGGGCATTTGTCAGTCACTGACGTAAGTATGCACTTAGTAGTTGGTTAACAGCTAAATCCAGAGATTTAGCCTTTCCAGGAAGAGTGAGTAGGTTGAATGACCGCCGTAACATGACCTATACAGTGAGTTGCTATGGCGTTTAACCCAACAAACAAACAAACATGGTCAGGGGCTAATTCAAATGCTCCATTGAACTTAGGTGAGCAATCTTACCCCACTTGTTTTATTATAAAACTTAATTTTGTAAAATATTTGACTATTTATGAAATGATAATAATTATAATAATGATGATGATGATGAATATTTATTATGAATATCATATTTGGTGTAAACCTGTGTTCAATGTGGTCCACTGCATTCATTTACCTTATTTAGAAAGTTTATGTTTTAATTAAAATTGATCTGACAGGGCTTGGCATAAATTGTCCAATTGTCCCTAATATTTAAGGAGTTGGCTACTTGTTATTGCTAGTAACTATTTTGTTTGGGAAAGTGAAATGTATAGCTGGTTGTTCAACCAGGCAACTTCATTAGAAATTTATGTCAAACCCTGTAAATTGTTCATATAATATACATGTACATACATTCTTGAAAAAGAAATTATAATATAGTTTACAAATATTCTTGAAAATTTGAGCACTTTCTTTTATCTTTCAGCTTTTTATTCATCTACAGCGGAGGAATATTTTGCTCACAAATCAAACTGTAAACCTGGACATCCTTGTCATATCTGTGGTAAAAAACTTACATCTAAAGATAGTTTAGGTATGCATATAAAATATACACATATGAAGATCAGGTTATATCAATGTGATCTATGTCAGTATGCTGCCAAAAATGTGAAACGTCTGAGAGAACACAAGTTGATGCACACAAGTAAGTAATATTTGCGTTGTTGTTCTAAAATTGTAAATGACAGTCTTTAGACCATTCAGAACTCCTCGGCCATTCGCTACGAATAACCTCGGACATATTTAGGCGCCATTTTGAAACTACCGGTGTTGAAGTAAACAAATACACGATCAAATAGACCATGAGTGATGTTTCGTTTTTAGTCCGTAAATTTGAAATAATGCAGTTCAATTATATCACTGAACAATAATTGGTTCAATATATAACATAGAAATATGTTTCGACAAAGATCTGTGTGTATACTACAAGAGCTATTTTGCATAACCGTTACGTGCTTCGCTTGGCATAGGTAGTAAAAACCCAAGCTGCCAGGGTAGACCCCCCCACGAATCCTTCCGAGATTATTTATTCATGAAAGGTCGAGGTGTTCTGAATGTCTTTAGACTAGAAATGCATCCTGAAATTGATATTTACTGAAAAATAGACTATATCCAGATTCCAAATATTAATGTTTACCCCTGCGGACAAACAAGCTTTCAATGCCACAGTGAAAACATGAGTACAAAGAAGAATAGAATTTGATCCATAGTTTGTGCTTTTCAGCAATAATGTGTCACAAACTGTGTTTGTATCACCTGCACAGGGACGGAAAAACCATTTAATTTAATTTGAGTTTCAAATACATATTCTGAATTGATATTTCAAACTGTCTGACGTTTTGATTGTTTCATGTTTCAAGTATATAAAGCTTTAACTGACTAGTTTTGTCAAAATTTCAAAATGTAACAAACTTTACCTATCACACATTGTAAAGACCTCGGCATAAAAATTTGTACGTGACTGTATCTACTAGTTAATATATGGTGATTGTTAGCATCCAGAATATTAAGAAAAAGTAAACTCACCTCTTTGTTTACAACATGCAAAAGCAACTTGAAGCAATCCACTGTAATTTCTCGATGGAAAATGAATTCAGGTACTGAGCTATCCCCCACCATAATGTGTCCCCATGATGAATCGTTTTAATTAACATAGTTCTGTTTATACATTTCATTTTCACATAACAGATGTGTTTTTATTTAGTTTAATTACAATAGAAATATGCACTAGCCTACTGGGCAAGCTCAGCTGGTAGCACAGAAGTATACTGATTGAGGGGTGGCAGGTCAGATTACTGAGCACTGTGAGCGGGGCATACTTTCGTGGAGTTTGGTCTTGAAATGATTTCTGTGGCCATTCTGGCTCCTGCCACTGATTCAAAATCATGAAAAACAGATGTAAGTCACTGATGAAAGTGTGCATTTAGTAACTAGTCTTTCCATGAATGATAAGTAAGTTGACTGACTGCCATGATTTGACCTATATAATCTGTTGCTACTGTGTTAAACCCAACCAAAATATATATTGTATAAACTTTTATTATTACATTTCAGGTAGTCATCCATTTAGCTGTGATCAATGTACATTTACTTGTGTACAAGAATGTCAGTTAAAATCACATCAAAGAACACATACTGGGGATAAACCTTATAAATGTACTCAATGTAATTATGCTGCAGCTTGGAATGTTCAACTCAAAGATCATATTAAAGTTCATTCAATGAATACATCAGTGTTATGTGAACCATGTAATATATTGTTTAAGAATGACAAAGCCAAGAAAATGCATGAGAAGAAGGATCATCGAAGCTAACATCTATCTGAGAATCTAAAGCTAGTCAGTCATTGATTTGGCTATATTTTATATTTCAAAATTACCTGTCATTCTGTGTTACATATGAATAAGATGAATTCCAAATATGTTATTGCAAACTGACCTATTAGCTGTGAGAAATGAAAGATAAAAATCACAAAAAAACAACTCTAAAATCATCTGTATCATTTACTAGCTGATAGGTTTATATATCTATTTTATCTTTTACAGTTGTATGCCCTAACATTTTCAGAACACTTCTCAATATCAAATATTAAGAATTCATTTTTTTAACATGATTACAGACACTGACAGGTAATTTTAAAATACCTCGATATCTTTTTACTGTGTCTGAAAGCTTTCTTAGAGCTTTCTAAAGATCTTAAGCAGTTCATCATGTTTGTCCTAATTAGTCATTCAGCAATATAGATTGGTGCTTTCAGTTAATTACTCTGTATACTAGAACTCTAATAAACATTTATCTTGCCCTACATTGTTCCCAGTGTTTAAGTTATATAGAAATAATGTTGATGTGAACAAATATAGATATTATGATATTTGACCACATTGCTTAATCATTATTACTGTATCCAATATAACAAATTATTATTAAACTGTTAAGAGTATGGTGACATAGAGGGGAATTAAAGATATACTTAATTTTTTATGTGGCCACGTAAAAGCTTTACGTGGCCACGTAGTAGCTATTACGTGCGCACACAATAACGTTTACGTGGCCATGTAATAGCTTTACGTGCGCACGTAATAATTGACCAATGAGAGTTGTCGAAAATGGCCGCCAATTTCGACAACTCTCATTGGTCAATTATTACGTGCGCACGTAAAGCTATTACGTGGCCATGTAAAGCTATTACGTGGCCATGAAACGTTATTGCGTGCGCACGTAAAGCTATTACGTGGCCATGTAAAGCTATTACGTGCCCACGTAAACGTTATTGCGTGCGCACGTAATAGCTACTGCGTGGCCACGTAAAGCTTTTACGTGGCCACGTAAAAAATTAAATATATCTCCATGTCACCTCTATGCCACCGTATTAGAGTCATTGTTATTGATATATTAATCCAAAATTTCTCTGTTATGTTATTTGACATGAGTATGAAATTTTATTGGCATTTTAAATGGCAGGATTTTATGTGAAACTTTATGTTATGTTAACAGTTAATTTTGCTGAAGTAACTTATTACTGTATAAGTGTAAGTTTTGTTTGGTTCAAGTTCTGTGATGTTAAATTTCTGCAGTAACTTTTTATGAAATGATAGATGTTGTATATCTTGAAACATGTCGATAAAAGTTGAAAACTTTGCATGAAACTTGATTTTAAAGCAAATTGTTCTGTCTTTAAGGCAATAATCTATGTATAGATTATGCTGAATAAAGAACTATTGTATTGTATGGGTTCAATTTGTTGGGTTCAAATTCTCTGGTGTTAAATTTCTGTTTACAAAATTTCAGCAGTAACTTTTATTAAATGATTGATGAAACCTGTCAATAAAAGTTGATGAAAAAACATCATGCTAATTGTGAAATGTATCAAACAGACAATAATGGTAGAAGTATAGCATGGCATTGTTTTTTATGATATAAATTGTATATAAGACAATAGTTGCAGCTACTAACATATTATAGTTTGATCAATGAGGGATTTTAGTCAGTTATCTTTCCTTGATAAAATCTAAAGCAATCCAATTGGAAAGTAGGTCTTATCAGTTTGAATCCTCAAATTCAAGATGGAGGTCCTTTTGTAATGAAAATAAAATATTTATTTTATGTTAATGTTAATTCTTTTATCTTTCTTTATTTTTAAAATTTTATCTTTCTATGTAAGATGCTTGTGCTTTTGCAATTTCTGGGGCTAGGCTGACCAACTGCAGAAATAGAAAATAGCTTTGCAAGCAGTTTCACTTCTACACTGTATTCATAATTAAAATAATTTTTTATATTATTTATATTTAATTTATTTAGCATTGCTTCTTTTAACCACAGATATTTTATAGTTTATTTTATTTCTATTATTTACATTTATTTTTATAACATGCTACTGTTTCTTTAAAGTAACTTAAGTTGTCACTATGATTAGATTGTTAAGTTTTGTTATGTTATTTATTATTTATTTTTATGCAAATCAGATCTGTTAACGTATACATTCACAAATTGTTATTTTTTTATTTCTGATGTTTTACAAATGCTATCTTGAATAGCTAGATATTCAAGTACAGTAAAACCTGTCCTTCCAATCACCCGTAAGATTGTTGTCAAATTTAAAAAGACATAAATTTGACCTGCTTTATGTGTTGCTATGGGGATAATTAACTAAAAGAATTATAAAAGATATTGATGACATATTATCTAGGTTATATTCAGTAATTGTTAATTTGTTTATATGACTAGTTTTATAGCTTTGTGATAAATTCCCGGTAATAGGTCCAGTACAGAAAATGTTAACAAATTTATATATCAACCTTAATATTTGTTTTTCAAATTTATACATAATGTTAACTCTTTATGAAATATTATGATACAATTTGATAGAATAAAAAGATTAAAATACTGATTTGTGATGTATTTATTTAGTCCCAGTCTTAGTTCCATGACATAGCATGGAAAATTTCACAAATATAAAGTATCTGACTTAAAGAATGGGAGGTAACTCTGTCCATTGACTTATCAATTTTCTTATCACTTATATATTTTCCAGTTTGTACCTCTTTTAAGATTAGTATAATGAAATGTAGGAATGAAAATTAATCAACTAATCAGCACATTAGGTATAGCCCGGTGATAAGTCTGTGCAAAAGTCAATTAGTATATTCATAATTATCAAGAAATTGATATGATTTGTCAATGTCCATCACTAAGTTGGTTTGAATGTCTGTTGGTTCTAGTAAATGTTTGTCTCCAAGGGGAAAATACTTTGATTTTTCCTATTCTAACTGGACTTTGAGCAATGCTTTGACCATAAGAAGACCTGAATTGAATTTAATGTCACATGGTTATAAAAATCACCAGGACGTTTAATCATTGTTTTTCTGATAACTGGATAACGCCTTCATCTTTTATTTTCTAACTTGCAATGACAGTTAGCCTTGTCCTGTAGTAGATCACTATTGACCTAAGGGTGACTGGGTCAAAGGTCATAATCTCTGGGATTACTAACCAGAGACATATAGATAACTGTATTCATGGCTGTGTTTCCAAATTAACTGACCATCATCTTTCCTTGTGTAACGTAATTGGGTTACTATATTAACATATACCTTTAATGGTTGATTAGTTATATCATTACAAGTTTATATTGATTGATCTGTACATGTATGTACTTTTATGATTTCATCAGCCACACATGTTTTGGGAAAAGGCCATTTAAGTTCATCTTATTGCTTAGTTTGTAAGTGTCCCGGACATATACCGGCAATGGTATATATGATATATCAAGTTGTTCGCACGATCTAAAAGGACAGTCTAATACAAGTTGAAGATGGTCGTGATAAGTTAAGTTGTTTACAACATGAAATTATACTTTAGCTCATCCCTAGTTCCCAGAGACTGCGCAATATTAACATGTTTTAGTTTGATCTTGGTGATCTTCCACTCTAGAAGAAAGATTTTCCCATGGTCATCTGAGTGCAAAGTACATCATATGATGGATTCCATCTGCCGCACGTGATAATTGCTTAAGTATTTCTAAGTGGCAATCGTGTATATCTATTCCTGATCATAGTTTTTCCCAGGGCATGTTGGCCTTTCATTTTCTTATAAATACCCGTGCATGCTCATTTATCATCAGACTATTACCATCAAGTCTCATACGAACCTGGGTAAAATAAATGTACTAAACTATACGAGTTTGTCTAACCTCTAACTACGTTACACTTGGTTTTATTCCTTTATTTATTTTATTTGGAAGTTATTTATAAATTATTTATAATTGCCTTATTTCTGTCAATTTGATCCGTATGAGTTGATATGACCATGCCATGGGTCCCCTTAACCCGTGCGTTGAGTAGTACCGAATAACAAGAAAAAAGTCCCGCATATTTATAATTATACCGCAGAATAAACAAAACTTGATTCGCATGTATTCGTAATCCTCAGACATCTTCGTTGAGTGCTACTGTGTGGCTGGAAAGAAGATTTCAGAAAAGAAACGATTCAGTAAATACACATAACATACGTTTAAACAGTTCTAAACGAGATATTTGTATCTTCAATGATAAACTGAAACTTTTTTTATTTCTTTAATGGTATGATATTACTTTTAGTTCTTCTAAATGCAATCACTTCATTATGATCGATACGGACCCTAGTCAATTCGTACCAAAAACTTGAAAAAGGAAAAAACGTAAAAAATACAAAAATATCATGTTTAAATTTAAAAAAAAACTGTAATGTGTATGGCAAATAGTTTTTTTAATTATAACTTACATTATTCTCTATGCCTTTTTTTCCATATATAACAGGGGCCGTTAACAGGCGCCTTCCCCTCTTGAAATTTTTTTAAAATCATGCAGTTTTCCCCAAATTTGGAGTTTACCTTGGATATTTTGTTCCCCTTTCTATGAAATTGCGATAAAATTTCCCCAAATGTTCTATATATAAAAAGGCCCCAGGCCCCTTCCCCAAGTACTGAAAAAAAGCTCTGTTCTCTTACATAGATGCAAACACATCATTATTTGTGATGGAACTCCACAAATTATAAGATTGACCTGAGGCTGACTCTTTAGCTCGCTGCCAAATTCAATAAAATTATTTTGTTAGTTATAGTTTGCACTAATGCACATTGTGACATGTGTCAGTGATATTGCTGTTATTTGTATGATTATTTGTGTTTACAGTGAACAATGGGACCAGTACCACAACCAGAAGAAGAAAGAGATAAACCTGGTCATCAAAATAATGGAGATATTGAAGACACAGGTACTTACATTAAATTGTGTCATTGAGATGCTTGGGAGCATATTTTTATTTATATACCTGTCAAAGAAGATACCTATGTTGTGGTATTTGCCTGAGTGTTCACATTATGGGAAGAATGATATGTGTCTGGGTAGCTGTCTGGAGAATACTCATGTTGTATGCAAGTTGCATATATTTCTCTCCTTGTGACTTGATCATCTATAACAAGGATACATATTCCCACACCTTATTTGCAAGTATATTTTTGTTTAGATGACTTGAATGAACATTTGATTGGCTCAGGTGGCAAGTGGGTCCGCCCAACAGCTCTTGGCAATTATTATTATAGTATTAATAATTATGTAATATGTAAACTTAACACTACAGAGAAGATGCAATGTGTTATATCAACAGAGTATATATTATATTTCCAGAGTATCCTGATGTAATAATAAATGCTGGTTCAGATAGTGATGATGATGATGATGATGATGAAGATGATGTACAAGGTGGTTATGTTGGATATCAAGCATTATCACAGAATATAGATGAAACAAATACAGACACTGACTCTGATGAGTCGGATAATAACACACAGGTAGATATAGATGTTAGATTAGAGCTGCTTAGATTCATTTTATCATAAGCCCATGTTGCGAGGAGTATTGATTGGATTTCAATTTGGGACTTGGGACTTTCCATTCCATATCAATATTTCAACATACATTTGTATCTTTATTTTTAATATTTATTTTGTTTTATTTGGATTTTATCAGGGCTCAAATTTAACAAAAAATTGAACTTGCAAATTTTTGTGAGTTAAATTTATTTCAACTCGCAAAATGAAATAAAAATCACTCACATTTTTTCTCTAAATTTAATAGCATACATAGTAAATAACATAATTACATGGTACTATATTTAACTATAGATCGAACGAGGGCAGTATTGTAGAATAGACTTAGAATATCGAACATGCTTTAAATGTTTATCTTTAGTTAATACTACCAATTTATCTGGCCGCTTCAGTGCTGATTTGAGTCTCATTAGTTAAGACATTAAAATTATGAATTTATGTGGCGATTTCAACTTGCGAAAATTTGCGAGTTAAAATAAAAATTACTTGCTATTTTCAAATTCCACTCGCATTTTGCGAGTATGTGAGCTTAAATTCGTGCCCTGATTTTAGGTTATTTTATGATTAATTCAAATTTTTATATCATATACAGTAAACACTTTGAGTGCACACTTAACCAGGTATTCTAGACTCTTATTTACCAGTACTCATTATTTAATAAAGAACCTGGAACTTCTTGGTTCTCCCTCCATGGAAGAAAAATCAGTATCAGATATCTAATATTCATAGAAGGATATTATATTCAGGATTTCTATTATTGCACCAAGGCCTATAGTATAACTACTACTCATGTTAATCTGCCATGTATTGTCAGTAAGTATTAACCTAGCACTCATGCAAGTTTATGTAAGTCTAAAATTAGAACTAAAAATAACTCTCACTTTGTAAATCATGTGAATGTTGAGAATCCAATTTCTTGGTCATTTCACATAAGCAAATATTAATAATTTGGTGTAAGTTTATCAACTATCAACAATACATTCCATCTACAAATGACTCAAAATCACCAACATGGAAGACAACTCTATTACTAGCGATGTATTATTTACTTATCAACTATATAACTTTTACATTATACATTCTAGTCAGAGGAACAAGTACAGTTTGAGACAATAGAAAGTACAGATAATTCACAAATTTCTACTGCTAGTACTATACATACTGAAGGTATATTACATCAAGTAAGACATCCTAACTATCCTAATGTTGATAATCTACCAGGATATATGCAGGCTAGTTCTCTTTAGAAATATTCTCTAAATATTGATTAAAACATTAAAACCGTCTACTAACCTGGGTCTATAGCACAGTTGGTAGCGTGCCAGGATTTAAATCTAATTTCACATAAGGGCTTCAGGGTTCTAATCTTTGTCCACTTTGAGTGGTTATACCCTTCAATGAAAATTTGACAAAAATGTCAATTTTCCTCCAAATGATAAGCTATATGGAGAATTTTCCTGCCTTGTGGTGAAGTAGATGAGTACTGGTTATAGAAAAGGTTCTAGGAAAGCTAGGTTAGGTGCACGCTGGTCATTGTAAAATAACCTAACTTGTGTTGACACAGCTTTAAACCCAGTATAAAAAAAGAACTTCTTAGTAGGATATTTTCTGCTTATTATCAATACAGGGCTTTTTTTCATGTATAACAGGGGCCGTTTACAGGTACCTTCTTCTAAAATTTCTTTGAAATCATGCAGTTTTCCCCAAATTTTGAAGTTACCTTTGATTATTCATTCCCCTGTCAATAAAATTGTGATAACATTTTCCCCATTGTTCTATACAAAGTAAGGATCCAGGCCCCTTCCCCACTAACTGAAAAAAAGCCCTGCAATATTGTGGATGGGAAAACATTTGAAAAAATATCTTATCAAATTTCAAATGTTATTAATTATTCTGCTTCTTGGTCTCTTAGTTCTGAGCTAGTACAGTTTTTGCTCAAGAAAAACAATAGAGATGGTTTTGGATGTGATTTGATCAATATGGAACTTGCTACCTGGTAATTACTAGTCCCACATCATAACCACTCAGCTACTTAACTATACACAGGGATATTATATCTTTATTTATTTGGATATATTTATAGGTACCTGATTTACCTCGTCCTGATAAAAAAGAACTTTTATGGAATCAACCGAGAAATTCTGATCAAATATTAGACACTGGTATGTTTATTCATAAATAAAGTTTATATATTGTATGGTTGTGTAATGCATAAATGGGAAGTACTATAAATAATATGATTTCTACTAGACTAGATCAGATAATGTAGATATCCTTTGTACTATAATTTGTCTACTTAGCTTGGTCTGACTACAAAATCAGGAGCAATAGGTTTGATTTTTGGGCAGATTACAGATAACTATAGTTGAGTGTGGTCAGAAAATGTTTGTAACAGATATTTTCCTGCCTACCTCTATATCTCATAGAGCAGTTATCAGCCATTGACCAAGGCATGTGTGCAGTTCCAGGAGAAAAGCTTGGTACAAAGATCTAGGTCTATCCTTGGCCTGAGAATGCCATCTGACTTCTGCAATATGACTGTATAAATGGTGAAGTGTGGTGAAAAGAACCACTCATTACTTATCATATTTCTTTATTACATAACTATTCTCTGCAATCTATGAAATTAGTGGGTGTCCGGTTGCCAGGACAACCACTTTTTATTTTGGGCAACCAACAATTTGTTTTGGGCAACCAAAATTCTGCAAACCAGAGATAGTGCTTGCTGCTTAATTGACCTGTTCATGCAACCACTTTCATATCCTAATTTTGTAGACTCTCTGAAATGTAGCTCTGAAATTGGTATTGAATGTAGTTTTCTTGTAACTGCAAGTTTTTTGTTTTGCACTTATATTGAGGTTGGACCCATAAACCCGTTCTCTTTCTTCATCATTGCCGTAATCAATGTTTTGAATATGTCTTTATTAGTTGAGATATCATTAAAATGTATTCAATTGTATATGGCGCATACATCAACCTTGCTGATTTAAATATTCACTTCAGTACTTCTGTACTCACTTTCTATGAAAATAGATATCAGTATTTATGTACATGGATTATCAAACAAGTATTGAGTACTTAAATTTGTAGAGTTAATCATGTATGCGCCTCTGACAGATGAATAAGATTTAACAATATATTTGTATAAATTGTTTTACAATTTACTTAGGTCATGCAGATAAGATCAAATCAGTGATGTCAAATATTCAACTTCCATCTACCAACATTCCAGACTGGGCTAGAAATTTATCTGAAGAACAATGGCATTCACAAGTAGTGAGTAAACTTGTAAACACTAGTACCAGTCTAGAAGAGGAAGTAGATAAATCATGTGATACAAACATTCTTACATCATCTGGAGAAACCAGTCAACAACTAAACTGTGATGATTCTAAAAGTGATCACAATTCTTGATATTTTATTTAACAATTTCCGATTTCAACTTAAATATCAATTTTTGTGAAACTCTCAAAAAAGTAAGAGAACATTTTACAAGTGATGAAGCCGTGACAATATTCAAAATTGACAATTATAGTGCAATTTGACATACAACGGTAAAAGATGGTGATTTTATACATGAACCTACCCTACTAGTAATGGTATAGATGATTTTAGTGCATTTTTGTTACTTTCATTTGATTTTCTATTACCTTTTTAGGTCAGTTTGACTTAGAATAATATGATTTCATTTTCTAGATCAGTTACAGACACTACTGTTAATGAGGGACCATAGTCAGTTATTTCCATTTGTATACTCTTCAAATAGGTAGGTCCAATTAGTTGGATTACATGGATTTTACCCTTACTTTTCAATGTCAATTTGTCAAAATTAAATCTTAATATTTTTTTTGTAAATCATTTAATTTTTTTGAAATTCAAGCTAAGTATTTTTAGGGTAAAGAACTATCCAAATTTTATCCTTTCTGTAAATATCTTCATTAATAAGAAAGATATTAGATGAAATATTTTGTTATCCTTACATAGAAATTCAAAGAGAAAATCAGAGGAATCCAACTGTAAGGGCCTACTTTCCAATTGGATTGCTTCAGATTTTATCAGGGAAAGATAACTGACCAAGTCCCAAATTAAAAATATATTTTAAACAAAATTAACCAAATCAGCGAGTGAGAAGCTTTAATGTAAGCAAGTGTAAAATATTGAACATTTCATTATAAGTAAACTTGAAACTGGGAATCCAATATAAACATTTCTGTCTTAAAGAAATTGTAGAATATAGTAAGTTATTCTTTATTCATTTCATTATGTATCAGACCAAATGCATTTATCTGATTACTTTTTTATTGGTTAGAAATCAAACCTAGCAAAAATTTTGTTGTATTGCTTGGTTCGATTTAGATGCACATATTTACAAGTTTAAACAAATTTATATATTTCTATTATTAGCAACCCCAGGACATTTTTTTAACAGAGTATGTATTATGAATTAAATAATGTAGATTTAAAGAGCTTGAAAAGAGCACCACTGAACAGTTTAAAATTTTAAAATATGTCTGTTAGTTCAAAAGTTATGTTATTGTAATTTTTTTATTTTACGGTCAATATTATGGAATGTTAGCCTTCTTAACACTTGTGAAATCGTTGCGCATCTATGGAAATCTTCACTTTCTTTTTTTTCATTAAAAGTAGCATCATAGTGAACAGTTGTGATCAACACTTCCTTGTTGATGAAAACAACAAAATCACAATATTGTTAGCCACATACATACATTTGAAACTGTACTTGTGTATAGTATCAATGTGACTTCCTCAGTTCCATGTTCTCATCTAAGTAGAATGATGGATCACTTATTTCATGAATTGTTGAGTCCTTGTGTTTGTATGAGCACTTCACTTCAATAAGTCCACCAACTTTCAGCTTTTCTTTGTAACGATCTGTGGTAACAGAGTCCAAAGACGAGAAATATGTGAGCTTTTCCGTATTTTACTTCTTGTTAACTGCCATGTTTTTGCCAACCACCAGTCAATGCGCATGTGCGAGATATCAGAAATCAAAACAATAACAATAAACTGGCCTGTATTCGTTGTCATTCACTCTTTCTATCTTTGGTAGAATAGAATTTTCAATTTCATCATAGTGATTATCATTGTCAATAGTTTATGGCATTTTGATTTCTGTGGATTGAACATTTTTTGAAGAATTTCATTTATCATGACATTTTCCTTAACTCTGTACCCTTTTCATAATGCCTTCCCTCCTGTTCTAGCTGTTTTTATAATACTGTTTTGTCTATGCTTAGGCATGTCGGCTCTTCCAATTTGATGAGTCACTTTGTGAGGGAACTGTCAGAAGTGGGTAGAACATGTGGTTTAGTGTCTTGAAGGGTGTAATATGTCTGTTAGTTAAAAAATTATGATATTTCAAATTTTTTATTTTACAATCAATATTATGAAATGTTAGCACTTATGAAATCGTTGCACATCGATGGATCTCTTCACTTTATTTTTTTCATTAAAGTAGCATCATAGTGAACAGTTGTGATCAACACTTCCTTGTTGATGAAAACAACAAAATCACAATATTGTTAGCCACATACATACATTTGAAACTGTACTTGTGTATAGTACCGATGTGACTTCCTCAGTTCCATGTTCTTATCTAAGTAGAATAATGGGTCACTTATTTCATGAATTGTTGAGTCCTTGTGTTTGTATGAGCACTTCACTTCAATAAGTCCACCAACTTGCAGCTTTTCTTTGTAACAATCTGTGCTGACAGAGTCCAAAGACGAGATATATGTGAGCTTTTCTGTATTTGACTTCTTGTTAACCGCCATGTTTTTTGCCAACCAGTAGTCAATGCGAATGTGCAAGATATCAGAAATCAAAACAATAATGAACTGGCCTGTATTCGTTGTCATTCACTCTTTCTATCTTAGGTAGAATAGGATTTTCAATTTCATCATAGTGATTATCATTGACAATAGTTAATGGCGTTTTGATTTCTGTGGATTGAACATTTTTTGAAGAATTTCTTTCATTTATCATGACATTTTCCTTAACTCTGTACCCTTTTCATAATGCCTTTCCCCATGTTTTAGCTGTTTTCATAATACTGTTTTGTCTATGCTTTGGCATGTCGGCTCTTCCAATTTGATGAGACATTTTGTGAGGGAGCTGTCAGAAGTGGGTAGAACACATTGTTTAGTGTCTTTAAGGGTGTTGATTTCTTTTTGTCTGAGCTGAGACTAGATGATTCTTCCAAGCTCCTGGATTTCCTGCTGAATAGTCTTATCAAAGGCCTCATCTGACTTAAAGATTTTATCATAGTCTTCTTCTTTGATGGGTTCTTTGTATTGAAATAAAACTATGAAAATGATAAAATGAATTTAAAATTCACTTGCATCTCCATGCATCCATTGTGTAAATCACTGCAAAGGTGTTCTTAAGGAGTTCTCCTTACTTCGTAAGTCTAGTTAGACATTCTAAAATTGCAAAATGTTTAAAAATACATTTTATGTTTCTGTACAGCTCAACTGTGCTTAGACGTCTTAGAGAATATTATCTTGTAAAATTTATTACTAATTCTTTTGCCAGAAGATAACATTTATGCTGAATTATTTGAATCAGTTACTGAACAATCATATAGTAGATTTCACACAAAGACACTGTAAGTGCACAGCTTGACATACTTCCTTAATGGATAACTAAAGTTCTGTTCATTAACTACAGCTTAAATCAGGGTATAGTTAAAAACTTGCACACATTTGAGAAAGTGTTATGTCCCAGTAGAAAAAATTCCTTCTAGTCTGGCAACCCACTTTTCTGACACCGCATGACTCACTATATAGCATTACCAATATTTCGTCAAAAGCAAAAGCAATTCCAAGGACAATTTGATGAACTATGTGGCCTCTACGATTCCATGGCTTGGCCTTTGATTTGACCTTGTTACTTGTTTTTGGCATGGGAGGATTGTCTATCAAGTTTCAAGTAGAATTCACCAAGACACTCTCGCCAATTTCCATGATGGTGGGATTGAAATGGTGGCAGCAATCTGTTGACTAGGTGTTTCTTAGTTGACCCAGTCTTAATTGAGATGACCCAGTGTCCAACTTAACATAGAATTCAACATACACACAACCACACTTACTTTCATCTAGATTGGATGAAGAATGTGGCTGCTTTTGCAACGGCTAGTTTTTTTGCTTGACCTTGTGACCTCAGTTTTGATCCGAGATAAAACAGTTTCAGTTTTGGTCTAGAATCTACTGACACACGTCCATACCTGGATACATGTGAACCAAATGGAAACTGTGGCCTCTATCATGATTAGAAGGTCTTTCTTTGGTTTGACCCATTTACCTAGTTTTTTAACCTATAATTCATCAAGATACTCACTACACTAGTTTCCATGATGAATCAATATGTTTTCCTTTTAATAATTGACCTAGTAACCTAATAAGGCTGGCCTGGGCCCACGCTGTCCCCAAAACCCCTGAGATACCATAAGGTAGGTTTTTGCTTGACGCGGCTCAGACATTTATATTATAGTAGTAGTATCGGGTAACTGGCAATTGTATAGGTAAATAATTATCAACAGCCATTTTAACACAGCTATATTAATGGCATGCAAGTAGCTGGAACTGCAATTAAATAGTGGGTGTCTATGTTATCGGCTTTTCACGCACACAATTTTCCAAGGGGCAGTTATATGAATCAGCCCGGAACCCAGACACAGCTGGTGTCTGGCTGGCGGTCGATATTTAGAAGGGAAGCAGGTCTGTAAGAGGACAAACCAGTGACAGCTCTGAATGCACGCTGAACAAAGTAAAGCACTACATTTCATAAACATATATGTTGCAAGTTGAAAGATACAAAGTAGCTCAGTCATTTTACATTGTCCAAAGCCTAAGGAACATCTTTTAATTGCAATGTAACAAGAGGAATATTGTAAGTAATGTTATTCGTAGGCATTCTACTATTGGGGCCTGTCTAAACGCATGCGTTCATGACAGCAAATATTAAAACATAGTGGCATTGAAATGTTATGTGGAGGAAAAAGCTTAGTGGACTTAAGACCCAAAACCAGACGGCCTTGTGAACCCTTTCACTTTGAAGGAGGTAATATTCTCTTGAGTTACATGTGGCACCAGAATATAGGATTGTGCCATAACATAATGGTAACTAATTATACCTCTAATTTTTTGGCTTACAAAGGCTAAAGAATTAATGACTTAAGCGACGGCTTGAAGTCCTGCTGCATGCAGAAATGACAAAAGGAATGGCAACACGAGCGGAACACATTATGCGTCTTCTTCTTCAAAGTCACAAAAATACATCTCCAACCGGAAGACTAGATCTTATTTCAGTCACAAAACCGCAACTCGATCTGGAACACAATCCTCTAACCACAACACATTTGTCTATTTTAAAATCACAGTAGGAAAACAATTTGGAACTAAACAGTGTATATTCAGTCGGCTTGCTCCAGGCTAACTACCTCGCTGCCTTGTAATGAGAACTGTAGTTTCACTGGGCCCTCAAGGGTCAGGGTTATCCAGTTCTGGGAAATCAGTTTTCATAATGTCTTCTGTAACTGTTACAATTTCGAGTAGGAATGCGTAATTTTCCCCATCAAGAGCGACTCCTAGCACACATATGGTCTTCTGTGTCAGTGGGGCTGTGATTTTCTGGAAAAAAATATCTTATATTCTAAATAGACTACATCCGGAATTTAAATATTTGGGGTTTTCCCTCCGGTACAAACAAACTCACCGCTACAATGAAAACGTGTGTACAAAGAACAATAGGATTTAATCCATAGTTCATGCTGTTTAGCAATGATGTGAAAAACTTTGTACCGCTTGTGCACGGACGAAAAAACCCATAAATGTGAATTCCGGAATAGGTCTTTTCGTCATAATCTGCATATGAGCCAGCATTCGTAAAAGAAATTATCATCTGAATGATATACATTATACAGAGCTTTCATTATAAAAATCAGCCATATTTTTGAAATAACATACGAGAAAAGTTTTTGAAGATTTTGAAAAAGAAGCAGATGAGTGACTTTTTGTTTATGATGATGAAAGTACACCTTTAAAAAGCTTATTGTAAAACTAATTTATTTTTTTTGGTGTTGTTTTTCTTGTGATTTTTTTTATTTTCTTGTTGATACAGTCTCATTTTTAAAATAGTTTTTTGATGTCCTTGTCAATCCATGGAGATGTTTCTCTTGGTTTAGCTGTTTAGTGTAGGATTTTTGTTGTATAGTAGATTTAAATTTGTTTGCTGTCCCAACAAAAGGAATCAAGAGTGTATGGGTTACATGGATCAAGCTCAACCAAGAATATCACGGTCAGATATACCAGACGGTCACTAAGTGTGGCTCAAAAAATAAGCTTCTCTTTGTTGTTCTATAGAGACCTCGAAGGGTCTAAGAACTACTATTAAACGATAAAAACACTGCAAAACGTTTCACAAGTTTATTTCGACATCTTGACTATTCTAGAACAACATACTGACGGCGGATAAAATTTGTACTTGATTTATGTCAATAATCAGTTCCGATATTTAATCGAGCGACAGGACTATAATATTACGATCACGATTACCTCCCCTGAATTATCTCCCGAACATACTCCCCCTCGTTGATGAACCATGTTCATCAACATCTAATTACTAAAACGATATAAAATGAGTATGCATAGATATTTGAGAGACACCGATTCTGTATTCCGGTCAGTCGATTAAATTTACAAGAGTTTCAAAGTATTATCTAACTAAATATACAGCGATGTACATAAACAAAACAAGAATATTAATAAGCTTAACCCTTCGAAACCCTATGTGTACATAAGACATAACTTAAAGACAAAAAAATTGTCGAACGATACAGATACATTGAATTCTTTACTATTACGATCATAGCACCATCAACTTCTCTTAACTATTAATACGACCTTCCATAACAAAAATCGGAAGTCCTAATGAACAATGATCCGAGCATTTATTTTGAAAAACTTAACCCACATTTAACAATGACGTTAAATGTCTAGAAACCCATACTAATTCAAATAATGCTATTACGTAAATACCCCATAATGTTTTAACTCTTACAAACTATCTCCAACGAAACGCAAATTTTTATGTCTTTTTCTTAACAAAATTTTGCATGTTATCAGTCCCGATAATTCAGCAACATCAAACAGACGTAATACGATTACCTATTGCAAAAAACTTACAAGAATAATAACTATTATTCAGTAACATTAAACAAAAGTAGTACTTTTACTTAATACAAAAAAAAACCACAAGAATAATAACAATTATTCAGCAACATCAAACAAAACTGATACTATTACCTTATACAAAGGAGCCCTCAAAAACTTTAACAATAATTCAGTTATTCTATTAACCCAATATATAATGCTATATTAAACAATTTGCAAAAGCAGTATTTACTTCTTCACCATTGCAAGTACTAGCAATATCAAATTAAAGACACATAAATCTCTCTGCAGTAAATACCAAACAGTGTAACACACTTATAAATACAATCTATTTACAAAATATTATAACGATAGAAGATCCAACACAAGTCTAGATGTATACTATAGGTTATAGAAAGATATACAAGGGTGGAAGCTGAAAGTTTTTAATATATTAAAAAACTACTTTCAAAACTCTGAAATAATCAAATTTCATATAAACTGCAAAGAGCAATTTTATTCTAAAAATAGAGAAATCAGTATTAATACTAAAAAACCCTCAGCTTCACCCATTGAAATATAATATACAATATGATATGCAACTTATATTTTACAAATCATCCAACTAACATATGCCTAAAATATCAACATCAAATAACAGACTTATTCTTTGATTTTAAGTTAACTATTAACTCATTACATGTATAATCTGTGACATAAGAATGCAAGGGAATGAACAATGACTGAGTCATACATCCATGACAGACAAATGTAAAACAATGCAATGTTCTATATAATTAATTCTTATGACAACTTCCTGCAACACCCTTAAATTGTGTAAGTTTAAACAATCAAGGTAAGTACACTATTGAGTAGTATCTAAATATACAATAAATTACAAATATATCATTAACATGAAACATCAAATGACATGGTCATGAAATACTCTCATTTGCACAATGTAATATCGTTACACAATCAAATAACACAGAAAACTTCACGACTTGTCAGACGCTCGGACCTATGATGAAATTTGTCACAATTGTTAAGTCCACATGTCCTTGACCTACGACAACGTTTTCCAATGTGATTCTCACCAAGACATCTAAACACAGTTTTAAAAACTTACCTTTTTTCCCATCTTTCTTCAATACTTAAACTTTTGAATGTATCACAATTCCATACACCATGTGTCCCATTACATATCTTACATAATCTTTCATTACTAACGTAAGTTTTTTGAACTGTAGATTTCTCCTGTTTACTATCTAATCCATTTTTGGTTTCTAAAGCAGTATTTCTAAATTGTGTTTCTATTAAAATCCAGTTTTTCAAATTAATAATATTTTTACTCTCTGAATGTTCACAAAGCCAACGTTGAAAACGTACAATCATTAATTCTGGCAGTTTCTTAAGTAATTGTAAGTACATGAAGCTGCTTTCAAGGTCACTTGTGTTGTTCTCTTGCATGTTACAATAGAAATGTCCAATAAATCTGCATCTTTTTCTATAATTTTTGCATTTTCATACCTTATGACAGGAAATTTATCAAGTTCCTCCAGAAAACGATTAATTTTACGACGTTCTCCGTCATATTTTCTTTCAAGTCTGGATTTAGCTGCCTCGTAAGCTACTGCAAAGTGACCTAATCCTTCAATAGCATGAAGTGCATCTCCACCCAAGTACTGACGTAATTGAAGAAATTTGTATTCAGGAGTGGCGTTGGTACTATCAATACATGACATAAATGCACTATGCCAAAATTCAAATGATTTTTGTCACCAGTAAACACAGGAATGGACACACTTTGCAACTGTTTGTACATGTCACTAGTATGGTCATTTTTAACAACAACAGAAGTACTCACTGAGATATTAGTCATAGTATCCTGTTTATAATCCAAAAGTACATTTTGACAAAGTTCAATTTGGTCAACAACTGAACGAATAACACATAAATTTATCCTTCTCTTCATCGTCACATAAGTCCTTGTATTTGTTACATAAACGAGTAAGCCTATCCTTGTACCTAGACTTCTTTACTTTCAACGAAGCAATGTTACTGTCACAAGTTTCAGCCATGTGGTCGGCATCTTCGACCTCGTGGCTCGGCGAAGCCTTCGACGGTGAACTCATTTTCTCCAGAAATGTCCGATAAATGACATTTAAAACATAGTCCAAAGTAGTTTAACCTCGCTCTGCTACCATTAAATGTTCTATAAAGAGCTCGAAAGGTCTAAAAAGGATTACCTCCCCTGAATTATCTCCCGAACATTTGTAGTTGACTTGGTTTTATAGAAATAAGTAAGAACGGATAATTCTTTGATGCCTTTTAATTTCTTACAATTGTTGACTTGTATATCATCTTAACATCATCGTAAACTGTAAATGTAAAAGAAAACAACCTAAATATCCAGATAAAACATGTCAACCCATACATAAAATGGAATATAAATCCTTTTCCAATACAAAAGTCCAAATATTACAAATTAATGAAAGTCGAAAAAGTTGGGGTACGAATCGGTTTTTTTTTCGAATATATTTGAGTGCGAATCGTTCCCTTTTTACCATCATGAAAAATCCATGGTAAACAATGTTGATAGAGCTATTTCTTATAGATCTATTCAACAATGGCACAATATATGCTACCAGGGTCAGCTTAAAGATATATATATTTGGGCGAATGAACTGAGTGATGCTCATGACATGCAATTTCGCGACTATGTCAAGCAAAACGCTATTTAGTGATCACCAGTCTAGCGCAGGTGCTCGTCTGCAGCTCTACGAATTACATGGTTTGAGTGGCCATCAACACTCAGTAAATCTAGTAAAGAACCTTTTACTCTAGCTTCGAGGTTAGCTATCACCTGCTTCCCTACCTTCTTCTTGGGTTCAGACTTGAATAGCACAGCAGCCAACTTTTTTGCTAGTCTGTACCCGTTTACATGATTTTAGATATGCGTGGTCACCTTCTTTTTTATCCGATTTCTTTCCTTTTCTTCTTCTGATCTCTTCCAAACTTGCAGTAGTAAACACTACTTGCCAGTACGATGTGAGGTAATCTGTGATATAACTACTCAATATAACTTAACACCTGTTCGTTTCTACCAACTTTATTACTACGTGTACTTTGGTAGTATTGACATCGAGCAGTGTCTAACTAATGAGGACCCCGCTGCGGTTTCCTTATATAGTGCTTGTACCCACGCCACGCCAATCAAAGCATACGAGTTTCAACTTATCTAAAATTGGAAAACTCGAGAACGTGAAATAAATATTGTGTCCGAACTGGTCAAGTGACCAATAGCCTAAGCAAATATATGATGTTTGACAAAGATAACAAAATTAATGGACCTATTGCATTACATATTCACTCCCCTTCTTAATGAACGTTTTTTTTTTTGTTTTTGTATTTTTTTACCTAAATAAACGTATTGATTAACATCTTAAACCTGCAAGTTCACTATGTTAGTCGCTACTCCATGATTCAGTTTAAAATTCACAATCGTATGACATATTATACTTTGTGAATAAACAACTATTACAAGAAAGAAAAACTATTTTTTTCCTGGAAAGAAAAGCATGGTAAGTATATAATACATTGTCATCAAAGAATTAGCACAAAAACCGATTATATTATTTTTGCCTACAACTTGATGTATTGTTTGTGGTTTAAGGAAAGTAGTTTTGTTTAATCTGACAATCGATGCGATACAGCAATCGTCTTCTAATGGTACGTAAACATCTTTGATCCTTACGCTATTCAAATCAAAGTAAATACGGCAACTGTTTGGTAACATAAAATCTCGCCCTATATTACAATTTCTGGACATATTAATTACTATAACAAATTTGTGAGACAAATCAAGTGAGCTTACTTTAAATCTTATATTTGCATAGCCAGGAACGTTTAGCTTAGAGCCTGATACTGATTCAAGATTGACGTTTGTTTTTTTTCTAATTTTGGTTTGTGTCTTAAATTGTCATAAATCCTTTTATGTAAGTCTGAGCACGCTGCCCCTGTATTTAAAAGACATCTTATTTTTATTTTTTCTACTTTTACTAAAATTGAATGTCTTTAAGTCCTAATTAATCATTAGAATAAAGCAAGTCTTCATTACGTTTCCTACCATCGACCTCTACTTGGCTGAAAGTACCTAGTTTTTTGATTGCCTACTTGTGTTATGATTTTGCCCTTTTACATCTCTATGATTAAATTTTCCCCGTAAATTTTGCCAATCCCGACAATTTGCTCTAAAATGACCTGTCATCAACAAAACCAGCACTGACTTTGTGTTGGTGGTTTGCGTACACTTTGCGATTGAGGTATGTTATATTTAACCTCGTTCAGTAGAGCCGATCGTCTTCTGCGGCAATCTTTAATTAGATGCCCAACTTTCCTACAGTATGAACATCTGATTATATTTCTACGCATAAGGTCAACCTCCATGGGCACATGTTAGTTATTTCCCACTTAGGTGATTAAACTTTAGTGAGATCATTATTTGATAGTGGGTGCGTTTTATGTCGCTCTTCAATATTTTAATCACATGTCTATCGCTCCTTGAAGGGTACGAGGGTTTTCTATAATCACCCTCTTGGGCACAGATGGTTGCAACAAGCCTTCTGTAAAAACATAATTAGATGTCTTTCAACAACGGGAAGACCATTTTGGCCAATTTCATATGCCTCTTCCGCCAGCGCTATAATCCTATCTGCGAAATTTGGTACATTCTCATATTAATTTTGTTTTATTTTTGTGAGTTCCGCAAATTTTACATCTTTGTTTTTAGTGTTGCCAAATCTATTTTCCACTTATGTTTTTAAAGCCTGCCAGTTTGCTGGATTGGCATCCAGATATCTCTGAATAAAATAAGATACTACATCGGTGCTATACCTAAAAGCTAACTGTACTTTTTGATCTTCAGGTAAATTGTTTATAACTGCACATTTATCAATACTTTTAGTCCAATTTTCGAATTTTGACTTATTGCCATTAAATGTAACAATTATGTCTGACAATCCTAACCCCCTTATTTTATCGTTCAAAGATTTGAGAAGCTGTGCTAAATCCATTACAAAAGATAAAAGTAAAATCATCAAAACTCTTGAATCCGCAAAACCCTGGTTCCTAGTCCTGGTTCGTAGGCCCATTTCATGCGTGTGATATAACTACTCAATTTAACTTAACACTTGTTTGTTTCTACCAACTTTATTTCTACGTGTACTTTGGTTGTACTGACATCGAGCAGCGGCTAACTACTGAGGGCCCCGCAGTCATGCTGCGGCTTCCTTAGTGCTTGTACCCACGCCACGTGAATCCAAGCATACGTGTTTCAACTTATCTAAAATTTGAAAACTCTACAACGTGATTGTGTCCAAACTGGTCAAGTGACCAATAACCAAAGCAAATATTTTATGTTTGATTAAGGTAACAAAATTAATGGACATATTATATTACACAATCATCAAAAAAGCAACGTTAGGTCTGTGTACAGATGCATGAGGTTAACATATGTTTTCATACAAAATCTTTTAATTCCCCTTTCACATCATCCACGTCTACCATCCCTTCATGTACAAGTTCTTTAATCTTCTTTACTAATGAAGGGTCTATCATTTGCACTAGTCCTGCACCTCTTCCAATTACATGGGTTTTACTAGGTAAATCTAGTAAGAAGCCTTTTACACCATCTTCTAGGTTAGCTCCCAACTGCTTTCCTACCTTCTTCTTGGGTTCAGGCTTGGAATTTGGAAAGTAAAGGACTTCTTTCAACACAATTTTGGCACAGCAGCCGACTTTTTTGCTATCCTGTACCCGCTTACATGATGATTTTAGATATGCATGGTCACCGTCTTTGTTCTTTATTCGATTTTCTTTCTTTTCTTCTTCTGATCTCTTCCAAACTGGCAGTAGTAATTTAAATAATTTATATGTATTTTTATTATTCTTAACATGTAAAATAAATAAAGTCATTGGGGAATTCTTTTAAGAGGCTGTCCATGAAAAATTAGACAGGATGCACTAAAATAATGACCTTTTCCTTATGGTTCGTAGACTTGGGCATAAATGGCACCAACTGGCCTCCCAACTTACCAGAAAGATCTTCCAACTAAGGGGTGTTATACACCGATATGCCCACTCTGTTCTTTAGTGCTGATGGCAGAGACAAACTGGATGGTCCAGAGGCACTCTTATAATTGACTATAATTGGCACTACTGTTCAGCTCTGAGTAAAATAAGGAATCTATGCGTTGCTTGGATTTGTTGAAATGTTGAAACTGATGGTTCATCAATTTTGCATTATTAATAAATTTATCATACTCATCTAGCACCTGGTCACACTCATTGATATTCAACTGTCCTAAAATTAGCAATTTGTTTGAAACAAAACTTACAGTGTTCTGTATCTTTGCATATTTATGAAGGCATTAGAAGTTCAGAAAATTGTAATCTTATAGAGATCTCTCAACTAGTAACTTTTTTAACATAGTGCAAGTCTGATTTTAATTAGAGCAGCTCTCACACTTACTTTCTTGTTAGTCAACTGTCTCCAAAATATTTTTGGCTGAACACTCATTTGAATAAGCCGCTAACCTATAACTATGAGCCTAAAATCAGAAGTGTCTACACCAGACAAATTCAAAACAGTGTTTAACCTACTTGCAACAGTGCCAGTGGTAATCTTAGCATGTGTTTTATAAGAAATTAACACTTATTGTGATTTACGAATATATTTAGTAGATTTAATATCAAACAACAAACACTGATAGAACACAATAGTTCATCCTTATACTGCTTTAGCTGAAAATTGAATGAATTAGCATTCCCAACAACGTTATGTTTTCAACACATTTGAAAAAATAAAACAAGCTGATTTATCATAAAATTTCATTTGATCTAAATGAAGATATACAATAGTCTGTAATCTAGGTGCTTCTTTAACGATGAAGATTCTAGAGGATGCAGAGTTCTTAAATAATTTTGTACAATAGTTACATCCCAAGTAAAACTATATCTAAGCTTTGGTGATCTATTAATAAAAAACCTTTCATGTATCTGGGAATAATCTGACAGTTATTACACCAACTGTTATTAGAATTAATTAAAAGCAACGTTTGCAATAACATCAATTTATGAGTATTTCGCACAGAATCAGATTTATTGTGGATGCTCAAGAACTCCAAATTTTGTACAACTAAGCCTTCAGTTGTTTAAAGAGATTGAAACATCTCAGCACACATCAAATATGCCAAGATGTTCATGCTTGTCAGTATTGTTTCCTGGTTCCTTTACTCCAAGATGAGATAATGATACTGCAACTTTCTTAATTAAATCCGTTTCTGCAGGCTTTTCCCGATACGATAACTGCGCAAATCTGTAATTTCTTCATTGGATGACATTCCTTGTTGTGTACCAATGTTAACAGGTCCTTGTGTCTTGGAAGTCTCACTGGAAAAGAAGCAAGAATAAATAAGATTAATGGAAACCATGATTGCGTTCTCCAATAAGGGGAACTAATAGTGTCACATATATTTCATCTGATACTACTTTATTTATGACTTTACCTATCAACCTATAATAAGGAAAAATACCGGTATATGGAATCCACTCCTTCCAAGAAAATGAAATGGCATCAATATTATGAGTTCCAGGCACTTGAAACCATGTGACAAAAGTAATAATTCGTTTAATAATAATAATAATAACGACTTTATTTATTGTGGATAACATATTTGGTGTAAACCAAGTTTCAGTATGGTCCACGCAGATATTACAATGTACATACATAATAACAATAACAATGAGATCATCTTGAAATTAACAAGCAAATTTAGAGTTTAAATATATAAACATACAAGAGAGGTTATTTAGTATCATATAAGGAGACATTTATCATATTTATGTTTACTATATATGTGACTTCAAATTGCAACATTCATTAAATTGACTTACGATAACATTTTTAATAAACTTTTTTGTGAAAAGGTGCACTGACTTACAGAGAGAATTAGCAGGTCTTCAATGTCACTCAAAGTTAGTCTGTCAAAATTTCAAGGAACTGACCTTATCAAAGTCAACCACAGATTCACACAAATTCACAAGACTACAGCACACATAAGCTATCTTGTCTATGGTTGGTATTGATTCACTCCCTTTAGTGATAAAAATATCCAGTGGAAGGGTTCTATTTAATATGGTATACTTCTGTCTCACAAGTCCAATAACCAGCTCTACATGAATACGAACCCAATGTTGTATAGCAAATCTATACGTCGAGTAGTTTCTATGTCAAGAGGAGACAATTGACTCTTTCCTTTGGTAAAGGCTGGAATTTGAACTTCCCCACACACCGCACCGACACTGGATTAAATGTCAAAGCCACGATCAGCTAACACTAGATCACCAGGCAATATTTTGTCTAAAAATCACTATTTTCTGTAATGTGTTTATCACTTGATCTTGCTTCCCATGAACGAGATATGAAAGAAATCACACCGTGTGGGGTAATTCCTATGAGAAATTTAACAGTGTTATTGTGTTTGTAAGATGATCATGTTTCAGCCCTAGTCTTCAGATTTGTAGGTCGTTCAATAAATAACTCAAAGCAGTCTTATTACAGTATATTTCTTTCCGAATTGTTTTTGAAACTGGATTGGCATGGTTTTTCTTAATGCATCTCCGTCAGGCCAGACAATTAACCCTTAACCGCTCAATCCCGCATTTTTACGTGTCTACACCCCCCCCCTCCAAAATGGCTGCCACAGCCTTGAAAATGGTGTTTT
Organism: Mactra quadrangularis; assembly: GCA_025267735.1. Classification (NCBI taxonomy): domain Eukaryota; kingdom Metazoa; phylum Mollusca; class Bivalvia; order Venerida; family Mactridae; genus Mactra; species Mactra quadrangularis. The sequence goes on along the minus strand of CM046301.1, from coordinate 7,039,751 downwards.
TTAACTGGAATAAGTGAATTTCACTTAAGGATAGTTGTCCCCGAAAAATGAGCTCTTTTTCGCGCGCCTCCCTCCCCAAAAGATGTCTCAGGGGGGTTTCTAAGGGGGGATGTGCCCCCCTTTGTTGCTGGGGTTTGAAGGGGGCGCAGCGCCCCTCATCGCCAGAAAAAAAATCGGGGTCATTGAGTGCAGAAAAATGGCGCCAAATGCTGATAAGTAAACACGTTTTCAGTATCTGAAAAGACCTGGCACTTTAAACCTCAATTTTGGAAAATATTACCGTTTGAAACGCAAATGTGGGGTTGAAAAAGAGCGAAAATTGCATTTTTTGCCGTTTTTGCTCCGCCCCAGCGTTGCCATGGTAACGGGGATCGGGGCTTAACTTGGTTTTTCTGAAAGACATTCTACCTGGTAATAACTTGGCCAAGTTGCATATCTGTATGATAATTAGTAATGAAATTAGAGCATCTTGAAATAGCCCTTGCGCGTAATGGTGAAAAAATGGCTACTTTTCACACGTGTCGCAACCAGTAAAGGGTTAAAGGTTTCATTGTAATGTACATGGCGTCAATAACATCATTAAATATCCTAGATATGGTAGAACCTGAGGTATTCAACTGGTATGTTAATTGATTCACTGAGGTGTTTAATCTAAGTCTATTCAAAGTTACAATCAAACATCCAAACTTGTCTTATGTATGACGCTCTGGTAGCTGGAGTTCAAGATAATTAAAAACTGTAATGAGTATAGAAAAACATGGGAGACCAGTAAAAAATCTAACTTTCTCATCGTTCCCTTCAAAAGATGATCTTTGAAAAGGATTTGAGCAGTTCAATTTATGCTTCAATTCAATGTTTTCCGACCGAAGTAGCTGCAGTTCAGCATCTTTAGCATCCAACAGTGACCGCCCTTCATCTGTCTGACAACTTGCTTCTGGAGCTTATTCTTCTTTATGCATAACACCAATCGGCGCGATATGACCTTTCTGTGTTGGTGCGCCGTAAAACCCAAACAAACAAACGCATAACACCAACACAAAAGTTCATTGAACATAACAAGTGCTCTGGCAGCCTCCACTTTCTTGTTCCGCATTGTTCTGCAACTTCTAGTCAAGCAACAAACTTAAAAATTAATGTCTATTTCTGTATCAATATAAGCGCTTCATCCACTGGGATCTATCTAAATCTCAAAAACGTTCAACCTACCCAGGGATCAGATATCCGACTGGTGGTACAAGGGTTTTCCTTAAGCAATCCGTTACTTGCAAAAAGTTCTCTTTTGTCAGGCTACACACATAATAAGAGTAACACATCATGGTCAATAAGAAGGAATCTGTTCCCATCCTCAGACAAATACAGCCTACAACCAGGTTATATCTGTACCACGCAGAGTTAGCTAGAACTCTGAGGAACTCATATTCATCAGGAAGTCGTGTTCAAAAATATCATAAATCGTCAAACTTACGATTGATAAAATGGTCAGAACAAACTCAGATATTCTTTAAATTTTTGCCGGTGAAATCTTGTCCCAATCTCGCCAACCATACTCTACGTCGTTCACCCGACAATTGCTATGTTTTTTTATCCCTGATTAGTAATAACCTCCGGCAATCTATATAATAATAAGATCTGTCATTTTCTTTATCGGAACGATTATTACATCCAATGACTCTACAATAGTTGACCATTTAGACAGAAAATCGATAAAATTTACATCGTAGTAGTAATCAAGTTAAGATATGTAACGGAAGTGTGCCTCCAAGATGGCGGACGGAATTTTGCTGACATCATATGCAAAGGGTCTATAGCAAGCTGTATGCATCCCCTTTTTAACAAACTAAGAAAAAGATCTACAATGTCATCATACGAGAGTCACTAAACAAGAACATAAGTTGAAGATATTATTAAAATGTATATATCAAACTATATTTGTTAGTTTTATTGTAAAAATGTACTTACGCATCGATTAGAAGCTTGGCCACTTCGACATCATTTAGCAATCCTATTAGAAGTTTTATTTCATTCCAGCGATTTATTTCCAGTCCAATATGTACTTTTCTTTTGCTGGCAACTACATTTTTTTCGTGCTTTTTTCCTTTCTTGGTCGAATCCGGCAGTTTTTGTCGACCAGTGCCTGCTTTTCTTTTCGTCATGGGTGTCGCCACATTTAAATTCTGCGCATGCACGAAACATCGTCAAATAGTGCTTCGAAAATCAGATTAATTTTAGGTTGTCCAACCGAAAAAAAGAAAATGAAGGTCAACTATGTGAATTAATTCACCACTATATATTTTTAAACATTTTCTTTCTGATTTGTTCTAATGGATGCATGGCCAATATTTAAATATAGTTTTTGAAATTAATGTAAATTAATCCGTGAGATATAGTCCTATACACTTTAATGTGAATAAAGGATTCTGATTTGCACCACCTACCACTTGCATGGTTACCAGTGTCATATACCCTAGCCTAGCAAGGATGAATCAGATTTCATAGTATAAGTAACTGGTGGTGGCCTTATATGTTTTTTTGCCTTAACATTGTGAATCCTCTTTTTTAAACTTAAACTTTTTCATTTGATTAAACGCCTATGTCTATATTACATATTCAATGGTGTTGTACAAAAAAGATATATTGTAAAAAATAAATACATGTATGTAAATAAAAACCCTCTACCATTAAACATAATGTATATACAATAACACAAAACAGAATAAAAATTTATCACACATGATCTTATATAGTGTGTAAGTTTATTTATTTTTTATTGTTTATATTGAGCCTTTATATTTCATATTTTTGAACATACATCATTCACAGATCATGATTTGACTTAATTGTACATTTTTATCGCTATTTTTTTATTTGTTTTTATTCATTTGATATTGAAAGTTGGTGTCCTGAACAGTATAACATATTGCTACTGTAATCTGGACATGTCCTGAACAGTGTAACATAACATCACTGTTAACCAGACATTCCCAAAGGTGTTTTTTGTTACATTAAATTGTCACATAAACCCCTACCTCTGGAATTTTAGGGGATATTCTCTAAGTCTGGTTCTGAAAACCCGGAGAATGGGTATAAATCGTCGTGTAAAGATAGACTGCCAATGTCATTCATGGTGTCAAATCAATGTCTAGCATAACACGCAAATTTTTATTTTAAGAAAAATTGGTGTAAAAATCTCTTCATCAAATCCACAGAAGTTTTCTTAAAGGTGTTTTTGTTTTATGTAATCTCTTCCACAATGAGCATTCTTATGCTGTTTTGTAATGTTCATGCTCCTTGTGATTGGAATTTAAGTAAAAATAATTATATATGCTTAAATGGCTTATAAAAATGTTCTTGAAAGTGCATCTTGGAAACACAAGTACAATGTATTTACTTATTATAAGTTTAAACTTACAGACATTGAAGCCTGTGTTCTATACGTTTATTTAGATAACTGGTTCTTCTGACCAGTGTCTGTAAATTATTGAAGTTAGAGGTAGTGATCCTTTTGTGTTGATGGTCCAGATGTTGAAGTCATATAAGGCTTCAAATGTCGAAGGGTCTTGGATTAGGACTGCTTCTCTCTGGATTCCAGTAATTTATACCTGTTAAGGTTACAAAATACCATAAGCACAAATTGAACAGGATAGTATGACAAGAGGTTCAGAGGGCAGAAGATCCCCTATTCCTAAGCATGTATAGTTAAATCAGGTGAATAATTAAATGGCTAACTTACGTTCTCCGGTGTTACTCACAAGGATGATTCAAACTCTCAACAATAATCACAGATTTTTCTGTAGAAATTCTTTGTGTTCTAGTTCGTTCGTGGACGTCCAAACCAAAACTGATCATGCGCAGATCCACTCTTCCGGTTCTGGCTAAAGCCCGGATTTACCTCAATCCGACTAGGATTTACCTCAATCCGGCTATCACAACACTTCTCCCCACCTTAAAAAGGTTCCTCGGTGGGCTTCGGGCGACCCCAAACTCCAGGGGTAACTGGTTGGGGCCCCCAGTCCAGACCTGCACTCACCAAGGTTTCGATAGCATCTAGAAGGGGTTCGGACAGTGGTGCTCTTCCTGGGTTCCTTTGACCTATCCCAGGATCCATAACCTATACCTTGGCACAAACTCCAGTGCCCCCCCCCCTGGGTTCTTTTTAACCTACCCAGGTACCATTGACCTATATACCACAAGGCAGTCTGGCTCTCCTGCCTGGGTCCCTTTGACCTACCCCAGGCTCAGTAACCTAACCCTGATCTGGACCAACACCTCCAGATCACCATTACAGTTGAGGGTCAGTAGGTATTAGCCTACCGGAGCATGCTAGATAGACCGAGGTGCCTCAGTCTACCTGCATGCCGTTCTCTTCACTATCAGACTTGAGCAGATCATCGTCTGAATCTGCTCGAGACGGAGGATGTTCAACCCCGGACCCCTCAAGTAGGGTGTCAACCGGAGGCTGTTCATCCTCGGACTCCTCAAGTAGGGAGCCAACCAGAGGCTGTTCATCCTCGGACCCCTCAAGTAGGGTGTCAACCTGAGGCTCCGGTTCCTCTAACTGAGGTGACCTCCTCTCCACATATAACCTACGGGCATTGGCACTGGCAATTTCCAGAAGACTCTCCCAAGCTCCCCCCCCCCTCACTTTTGCAACCTCTGCAGCCACCCACCCGATCATTCCGGGTAAAGAGGCTTGGTGACCTGTTGGGGGAAAGTATGGAGCATCAGTCTCCAGCAAGATCCTAGACTGATCCAACTCCTGGACTACCTTCTTGTATCCGGCATTCTTAACCCCGTTAACCACAGCAGTGAACTCCACATAAGTGTTCGGGAACACTGATAGCCACTTCTTCCACATGAAGGCTGAACCTGTGTAACAATGCAGGTGTATCAGCTGGCTTTCCTGTAGCATGTTCAACAGGGTCCAAATGGCTTCATCCGCACGGTCCTTGTCACTCCTGGCATGTAACACCAGTACCTGACCAGCCCTCAACAAACTCAGGGCTCTTTCCAACTATACCATCTGGTTGAAAGCATCTGGGTCCCGAGCAGTTCTATCAATACCTACTTCCCCTAGACCGGCAACTTCCGGGAACTCGAGGATCTCCCTCAGACGGTCAAGGACCTTTGCACTGCCCTTCTTCTTGGGATGGAGCCCAACTACTGGCACCACCCCCTGACTAACCCACTCCTTGAGTTCACCCTGGGTAGGGTAACTCTCTGGATCACAGAATACCCCTGTGCATCCGGTCTGGTTAACCACCTGTGTCTCAAGGGGGTTCAAGTCCCCTAGTTCCATTAGACTTGCTGCCCTCAAGCCTAAACCTTTCATCACTCTATCCAGGTGACAGTGACTATCAAAAGCTTCCGGTAAAGGTGGAAGACTCTTTCTGTCATCCTCAGAGCATACAACCGGTTCAAAGTCTGTAACTTAACCGGGTCCAGCACTAACGCCATAAGAAGGAGCATGCGCCAATGTACCAAGGAGGCGATGCTAACATCACCCTTGCCCAAAGTGAACCTTTCGGGTTCAGGTAGGGCAAGTAACCTACACAGATCCCGCATAGCGGTATCTGTTTCCTGATCAGGCTGCCCCTCCCAAGCCTCATCAGGGAACTGGTCCACACTGTGGAGGAGAGTGAGAAACTCCTCCAGGGATTGGTGCGCCCCCAAAGCATACCGGCAGGCAAGCTTGAGGGCCTGATGTCTCCTTTCAGTGACATCCGCACCAGACAACTGAGGGTTAAAGACCCCAGGTACGTGCGCTACCAACGTATGTCGTTTGGTAGCCACTTGAGTTCTGCAACCTGCCACCGGGCACCTCTGGGTTAACCTAGGCCCGGGTGACTGAAACCTCGACCTCTTAGCGTCACTCAACCCCACCCTCGAAGGTCCTACCTGGTTCGCCCCTGGGCGCTTACCACCCCTGCCAGCCGGTTTAAGGGCTTCAGCATAGGACCCCTTACCCGGCACTCCACCGGATGATCTCCTCTGACTAGGACCCCCTGAGGAAACCCCTAAAGAGCCTTCCTCACGAGAGCTAAACTCACCAGCTGGTTCAATACCACTGGCCTGTGGGGCGGATCTCTCCCCCTGTTCTCATGGTCGAGAACTCGAGTGTCCCTCAAGGTTCTCACCTACCCTCTCCAGAGTGGGATCAGACTGCAGCCTGATATCCCTACTCCTTCCCGACAACACTGCCTCAGGCCTGTTCCTAGGAGGTGGCAAGCGAAAGATATTCTTACTTATCCACTCCCTGGACCTGAACTGCAGAACGTTTAACTCGTTCGCCAGGTGCATAAACCACACCCTGTTGACCTTAGGCCTCACCCTAGCCACTTCAACCTGCCTCATTAGCACCACCAGACCGTCTGGTTCGGTCGCCAGACACACCTCCCTAGCCAACGTCCTAGGCGGAGCCAATTGCTCTCTGTTGGATTTCTCCTTAATCCACCCTAAGGGCATCCTGAAATATTCAAAAATAGAACCATATTTCATTACCTCCCCTCACTGCCCTCTTCGCAGGCAGTCCAGACACTTGTAGATTTTAATGTCCAATGCTTCCAGTGGCGTAACCTCAACACACGAGCCATGGTACCACTCGTCACACCGGTCACATTGGATCATGAATCTACCACCCCATGGTTGCCTACACAAACAATACAGCCTATCATCCCCCCTCGCGGTAACTGTATCATTTGGGTCTGGCACCCACTTCTCCACCCACTTTGGGACCTTTGCATCCCTGCACGGTTTAAGCCTATCTTGATTAATAACCATGATAGCGTTCCTTAATTTTACCCTAAACACGTACGATGACAGCTTGGCAACCACCACCCCTGGGCCCTTCCATGGAGGGGACAGTTTTTTGCACTTCCCCTTCATCGCCGCAGAGTCCAGCAGGTAAACCCGGTCACCAACCTTATACCCTCGTTCCAGTAACCTTAAGTCATAGTTACGCTTCATACGCTTAGACTCAGTCTTCATGTTTTTCCGAGCCAATTCATGAGCCGCCCGCATCCCCTCCACCAAATGTTCCAAATATCCGTCAGGATCTTGTTTTTCCTCCTGAGCCAAAGGGAACATAAGGTGAGCTGGTGTGTTCACTTCCCTTCCCAACATTAACCTGTTAGGCGTGAACCCAGTCATTCTATTAACCGATGACCTCAACGCCCCCACAATTTGCTGTATATGCAAATCCCATTGGTTTTGAGACCTGCCTCTAAAGCACCTAATGGCGTCCATTAGTGTCCTATTATAAAGTTCCACCTGGCCGTTAGCAGATGGCCTGTACGGTGTAGTCCTTGCTTTATGAATTTCTAACACCTTACATATTTCTGTGAACAGTCTTGACTCAAAATTCCGCCCCTGATCTGAAAATATCTCAAAAGGCATTCCAAACCTTGAGAAAAAACCATTCACCACGGCACTAGCTGTTGTCTCTGCGGTCTGGTCAGGAAGAGGTATACATTCAACCCATTTAGTGAACTGATCAACGATCATTAAAACGTATTCATTGCCTCTTGGAGTTTTTGGAAGTGGCCCCAAAAAGTCAATATGTACCCTTTCCATGGGTGACCCCGCCTGGTATTCTGTCAGACTGCATTTTCCTTGCCTATCTGACTTCTTATTTTGGTTGCAAATCAAGCATTCAGAAACGAATTTCTTAACATCCCTTCCCAACCCATACCAGGCAAACCTTTCTTTCACCCGTTCTTTTGTTCTTTGTACCCCCTGATGACCAGCCACAGGAATATCATGATTGAGCAGCATTGCCTCACTACGATACTGCTCAGGTAAAACAAGACGAAGGGCCCCCTGCTCCCGATCTTGCCTATACACTACCCCGTTTATCAGACTGAAGCGTTCTTTATCAAGCCAATATGATTTTACGGTCGGGCTGGCGCGGAACAAGTCGGCAGATTCCGGAATTGAGCCATCCTGTAGCCACGCAATGATAAAGTTCATATCCCCATCTTCCCTCTTAGCTCTTGATAATTCCTCCACTGAAAAACCCAAACAACTTAACCCCTCACTAATCGGCCTTCGCTGAGGCGAATCGGACGTACCCTCCGACGACACTTCAGCTCTACCTACCCCCTCCTTATTGGCCCTAGTAGTGACTATATTAACACCAACCACCACGGCCGCAAACACATTATTCCCAGGGACATCCCATGGTAAATTGTGTAAAGCGCTTTCCAACATTATTATACCCCCGCTTCGAAGAAGAGGGGGGTATACTGTTTTACCCTTGTCCGTGCGTCCGTCCGTCCGTCCGTTACAAAATTTCCGTCGCAGTTTTCTCAGCAACTATATCATGCAGCAGCCTAATACTTTGCATATTGCTTCATCCCATAGTCCCATGTGGTGTAAAGCGATTTCATGCTCCTTGCTCATCTACTTCCTGTTTGTCGCATATTTTTAGATTTTGCGGGGGTATCACTAGTGAGCATTAGCTCACAGATTTACTTGTTTGTTCTACCAGTCCCGGCCTAGGTTCCGGACATGATACACCACGTGACTGAGTTACCGAAACATTGCGCACCTGACAGCCGCCCCCCCAAGGAAATGGAGTTTACACCCTGTTCACCGCCAATGATGTTCCCCGCACCACCCCCCAGAAACTGGCACTCAGTAGAGAAGTTATTATTGTCCATAACCCCCCCCCCCAACCAAGCCTTTCCCAGTCGCCAATGGTACTACATCGTCGAAAACCTCACTAAAGGACCCCCAGTCATCCACCGCCTTTTTACAATACCGGCATCCCTTGCATGGCAAATCCCCCTGGCCCCAGTTTCACAAACAAACTTAAGTATGAACTCAATAACAGGCTCAAAATGTTTTTGGCCTCTTAATAGCATGCAAATGAAATAAGAATGGCTGTTATTAGATGATCATAATAATGAAAACATATAAAATGTTTCAACATAAAATATCATGGGTTTGATTATAAATTCAAAGCCACAAACTCAATTTTCACTTGAGACTAAACTCAACAGTTCATTAACAGACTCAAATCAATACAACTAAATTAAACCTTATCCAAGCATGGTAGTCAGTTTTAATTCATAAAATAAGCTTTTAAATTACTATTTGGGTTTTCTATTGATACAAAATTTGTTGTAACATTGATTACATAAGTAAAATTAATGAATAAAACATAAGATTGAGTTGAGTACAAAGTTAAGTTTTTTCGTGAAACTGGGGCCAGATCTATACCCATCCTGAAACTTCCACAGCCACCCCTGTCCCCGTTAGGTCTCCTAGACAAAGCGTCTGCATTTCCATGGTTACGACCTGGCCGGTGCTGCAGCACCATATTATACTGAGATAGCTCTTCCAGCCATCTCGCAATTTGCCCCTGGGGTTCGTGAAAACCCATTAACCAACGGAGACTAGCATGATCAGTGCGCACAATGAACGGCTTTCCCAGGAGATAATGTTGGAATTGACGCGTGAACCTTACAACTGCAAGTAGTTCTTCTCTTTCGTGAGGGCGTAGCTCCCATAAGCTACCACCCGCTCTTGACCATCCTGCGCCTGCAACAATTCTGCGCCAATAGAATTGTCAGATGCGTCTGTATCTAAAATAAAGTCCCCCTCTTGTAAGGGTAAGGCTAACAGAGGCGGGCTGGTCAGAGCCCCCTTTAACCCCTGAAATGCCTGTTCTTGCTCCTCCCCCCACACAAAAGCCCTTTTCCCTGTAATCGCATATAATGGTTCTGCAAGCCTCGAGAAATCCTTAATAAAACCCCTGTGGTAATTAGCCAGGCCCATAAACTGTTCCACCTGCTTTGCATTCACCGGTGCCGGCCATTCCCTAACTGCCTCTATGTCTGTTTCCGACATAGCTATACAATTACCACTGACCTTTCTTCCCAAGAATTCTACCTCTCGCTGGAATAAAAAACACTTTTTAGGTTTCAATTTAAGCCCAAATTTCCGAAACCGTTCCAAAGTTAACCTAATATTCTCAAGGTGATCCTCGAAACTTTTACCCAGAACCACTATATCATCCAGAAAAGCCAACACTACCACCCAGGTTAAACCCCTCAACACCAAGTTCATGACCCTAGCATAAGTAGCCGGAGCCCCCGTGAGGCCAAAACCCATTCTCACATGCTCAAACAAGCCATATTTGGTGATAAATGCCGTTTTCCTAGAATCCTCTGCTCTAATTGGAATTTGCCAATAAGCTGAATTTGCATCCAGCTTAGAGAACCATTCACTTCCCGACAAAGTGTCCAAGCAATCATCCACCAGGGGCAAAGGGAAAACATCCTTGACTGTTTTCTCATTTAGCCCCTTGTAATCAATACACAATCTGACTGAGCCGTCTCTCTTCCGGATGAGAACCGGAGCACTAGCCCAGTCAGAAATTGATTCTTTTATTACCCCGACTTTCAACATCTTATTAAGATGGGCTTCCTCCTCCCCTGCAAAACACACGGGTGTACGCCTTATTCTTTGTTTCACTGGTTTTGCATCCCCCGTATCAATCACGTGTTCCAACCCTGTGAAATTTCCTAAATCAAACTCATCCTTAGCAAACACATCCTGGTAATCACTCAGTACTTGTGCAAGCAACTCGCTCTGAGCCTGATTCAGATCACTACATGACTCCTGGTACACCCCCGCAGGTGCTCTGGCATACCTGCCACCCTGGCCCCCCACTTGTATAGTGACCCTCCGGACCGCAACCCCCACTACAATTGGTTGTCTGGTCTGGCGCCACTCCTGACTCCTGAATTCCAGAGTCACCCCCTGGCGCCCCCTCAGCCCCATCCTGAACCCCTGACTCCTCACCTGATGAATACATAACCTGGTCAATCGGGTAGGCTCGTGCGAGTTCCTGACCCGGTTTGACAACTTTATAACCATCGGTGGGGTTCACCACACAAATAATTGGATCTGTAAACCCCTCCCTCACTACTCTTGGAATCAAAACCTTGGTCTGACTCAAAGGTTCAATTACATAATCAGTTAATTCGGAGTCCATGGTGCACTTTACACAAGCCACTGAATGTGGCGGTATCACTCTGCGCTTAACAACAGAGACCCTTGCCACTTGGGGCCCATCACCCCTCAAACCCATGTCCAAGTTAAGTGACATGCCATCTAAGTCTAAAATACCCCCGGCCATATCCAACACTGACCGGCCCGTGTTGCACAGGATGTCAAACCCAAGCAACATTTCTTGTTCAATAGGAGCCACATAAATATTTTCCTTATACCATTTGTGACCTATCTTTAACCTGACAGGGCCCATGATACACCCTTGGATGTACATTTCCCTACCAGCCGTCAAGAGCCTTACCTCCTTGATTTTCTCGGCCTTACTTTTGATTTTACAAAAGACCTTATCCGAAATTATGGACACTTGAGCTGCTGTGTCCACAACGGCCTTGACTGGCACCCCCTCTACCATGACTGTGAGGGTGAACTGGGAGGCTGACCTAACCTGACACACTATAACCGGTTTTTCTTGGTTACAATGTTCATCCGGGGCCCTAACTGTCCCCACCTCCTCTATCCCGAACTTATCATTACTTAAATTTCGGCCTTGGTTAACATCGTTCACCCTCAGGGCCGGGGATTGACCGCCTTCACCGGCCATGCTCTTTTAAAGCCTTCGCGGCGCGCTCTGGACATTCCTTTTTGAAATGCCCCTCTTTTTTACAAAAGTAACTCACCTTTGACTTGACCGACACGTTAGTCCTGGGTTTCGTTCCCCCAGACGCCCCCCAGACGCGGATAACTGCTCAATACGAGCTTCGAGCTTCCGTATACTTTCCTTCAGATCCGCAGTATCTGAAGTGGGCTGCGTTGGAACCGTATACAGTACACTAGGTGCCCCCGCTTTATCCGCCCCTGCCCCTACCCTGGGCGTTTTCTTACCAAACAAAGCACCTTGGACTTGTTGGTATTTCCTTATGGTCAGCACTGCCTCCTGCATGCTGGTCAACTCGAGCATCAACACATGCTGGCCAGCTGGTTTATCAACTAGCCCCATGCAAACCCTGCTTACCGCTTGACACGTCACGAATGTGTCATCAAGCCCCTGAAAAGCTTTACTCGCAAGCGACATAACTCGATCTGCAAAATCTTCCAATTTCTTGGATGGATTTTGCGCCGCCTGATTGAACTCGGCCTGTGCTGCCCCTGGCAATTGTCTTTCCCCGAACCGCGCCTCAAATTTAACGACGATGTCGGCAAACGACGATATCAGACCCGGATCATTCAGTATCACGAAATAATCCATGGCCTTCCCTGCCAAGCACCAACACAAACCGTCAATTTTCTCTGCCTCAGTCCAATCACACGCGCGCGCATATCTGGTGAACTTAAGGTAGAATGCTTCCCAACTACCCTTCCCAGAATATGAAACATGCTTCGGCATGGACTGAACACTGGTCTTGGCCTTACCCTTGCCCAAACCTTCTTTTTCCCACAATATAGACCTGAAACCACAGATGACCTCCCTTCCGAACCCAAGCACTCCATTTTTGGTAGCACTTCAGGTTCACAAGGTGTAGAAGCCAACCTTGGTTTGATAAAATCCTGGGGTGTCGCCAGATCCGCCCTTGGATAAGCAAATACAGGCTCCCTATATCTACCACCCAATTCTGCCATGGTCCTCCCCCCTTTCATCTAATCTACTAAACTGGGCCCTCAACCGCCCCCCAATCCCCTGGCCTGTCCACCCCTGACCTTGCCCAGGATCGGTACGAGGTCCCTCCAGACCCCCTTTCTGGGCTGCAGCCCCAATGGGCTGCTCCCCCTAATCCATGTCACGCTCCGCCCCAGACCAACACTTATTTTTAGTGAAGTCTATGGCCGACAACTCCGCTTGCATGAACGTCCTACGACATATCACCGCAAGGACTTCAGGGGTTATATTTCCTGAGTTTTCCCTAACCGACAGGCCTTTACAAGCCTACTACTTACGCCAGGAATTCTCTGCAACTCCTGGGGCCCACTGAAGTTAATCGCCATTCGCCTGGCCTCCATCCTTGATCACACCGGGCACTTCCTCTTGCAATTTACCAATTCACACAAACTCAGGTTAGCTACTCCTGAGTCCGTAGAACAGCAGAGATTACAACAAAGGAACAATTCAACTCACCCTGATTAACTACACGAAGATGAACCACGCCTGAATCTAAGATTCGGGAGAAAGCCCGCTCAAATCGGCATGGACCGATTCTGCAAATTCGGCTAAATCTTCAAAATCCCACCCGCTGCCACCAATATAGTAAAATCAGGTGAATAATTAAATGGCTAACTTACGTTCTCCGGTGTTACTCACAAGGATGATTCAAACTCTCAACAATAATCGAAGATTTCTCTGTAGAAATTCTTTGTGTTCTAGTTCGTTCGTGGACGTCCAAACCAAAACTGATCATGCGCAGATCCACTCTTCCGGTTCTGGCTAAAGCCCGGATTTACCTCAATCCGACTAGGATTTACCTCAATCCGGCTATCACAACACATGAGTTCTACCGCTAGAACACTGCTCCAACTGAGTCTAATAAATTATTTTTTTCAAATGATTCATTTATATATTGGTGTTCTGTTTCCTTGGCTAGTATTGGAATGTCAACAATGTCTGATATCGTATAAATTCAAATAAAAGATTTAAAATATATCTGGGCATATAAAAAACTTACATAGACTCTGACTCCGATCCTTTTTGTGTTGATGGTCCAGGTGTTGAAGTCATATAAGGCTTCATATGTCGAAGAGTCTTAAGGAAATACTACTACTGTCTGTGTTAGATTTCTTCAGGTATGAATCTCCTTGTTTTCCCATGATTATTCTAAGTTTTGGCGGTTTGGTAGTAATTTTCTGTTCTATGGGTGGTTCTTACAGCAATTTTATTGGTGTAGAAATCTCTACATCAAATATACAGATGTTTCCTTTTTTATGTATTCTCTTCCACAATGAGCATTCTTATGCTGTATTGTAAAAAGTTCTTGGAAACACAATTATTTACTTGTTATAAGTTCAAAACCACAGACATTGAAGCCAGCGTTCTATACATATATTTAGATAACTGGTTCTTCTGACCAGTGTCTGTGAAGTATTGAAGTTAAACATTAAATGATGTTGAAAATGGCCAAACAATGGGCTATTCGTTCACAATATGAGTATCCTTAAATGCATACAGAAAAGCATCTAGATGATAATGCATTAAACTCACAGTACATTAAATTTCCCCTAACTTTTGACTTTGGTTACTTCTCTTAGTTATGTACCTTAGCCAAAGTAAGAAGTCTGTACATTAAAAATGATTTAACTGACACATTTACAATGTTGATACATTTTAATTATAAATAGTGTTTTAAATTATTGTTCAATCTTCATGAAAACATGTTGTGTAAATATTAGGCTTTCAAGGAAATGTAGAAAGTTTTCCAGTTTCAAGTTTATTTATCAAGTGTAGCTTGTCTAATACCACTACCGTATATTGTTTTTATTGCTTTATTTATTGACAAATCTGTTATATGAAATGCACATTAAAGCAAATATGAAATTATTATTTAATGTGTTTTTATTGTGTATGATGGTGTGATGTCTTTATTTCAACATTTCTTTAGTCATATTGTGACCGTAGTTTGTCCTACTCACATTCCCTGAGCATGGGTAGAAGTCTGGACCAAAGCTTTTGATCTTAAACTAGGCTCATACATTCTCTAGTGGCTGACAACTGTCTAACTTGGTACTGAGGTAGCCAGGAGAATGACTGTAGAAAACAATCTAGGGCCAAATGGGGCAGACATATGTAAATCTTGTCCAAGAATTGAACCCATGATCCCTAGATTCTAAGTTACAATACCAACTGAGCTTTAGAAATGGGCAGGTCATACAATTTACTGTGACATATAAATTGTTGGTTAAACCATGAAAATATTATTGCACTGCTGGTTTTCAATAAATTTTCTACACAATATCATACTTGTCACAAGGAGTGAGCATTCCAAGATATAACCAAAAAGATAGTGAAGTTGTAAAAAGATATGGAAGCAAAACCCACCTTGACAGTTGTTTGTTTGATATTTAGAGCCACATGGTTCACAAAAAGTAATATGGTATTGATTAATTTATTCAACTCTCAGTGATGCATACAATAACTCCACTGTTTTAAATACTCACTACTGTATTCCTGTACTTACTATCACTAAATGAGTATTTAAATCAGTGGGGAAATGATACTTCATGTATTTACACACACAATGTACTTAAACTCTTGTACATTTAACACTGTCAGTAGTTGGTCTAACTGATGTTCCGGGGACATGGGTTTGGTTATAAGGCTACAATATAATAGAAAATTTTATGAGTGACATAAAAACCCATAAAAATTAAATTTAACAGACATTTATTTCTTCATACATTGAAGTCAGCTTTTGTCTATCAAAGGGAAGCAACTTGTACTATTACTGTTTAATATTGTATTGAGTTTTATCCCCTTTCTACTATCTTATTCAAAAAGGAGAAAATACTGCTGACACAATGTGCAATAAAAAAGAAATTTTATTGTCAGTGAGGCATCTTCTGTCACAAAACATGTGAAGAAACTTTTGCATATACAAATGTATTGTCAAAATGAGATGCTGTCTTTGATCATTTACTTTTGAGAAAACCTGTGTGAACCATGTTATGCCTTGTATAAAACTTTACCTGTAGCGGACCATGAGCTTATTTATTCTTTTTTTCACAATGTACAACAATAAATATAATAATTATTTATATGTACTTTCTTATAGTAAAAAATATTGAACTGGCACTCAATTAATTTCCATTTAAAATTGTAACATGCTTGTTTATACCTATCGCTTATATGAAATTACCTGAAGATATTGGTTTTGAACATTACAAGATTTACAAAGTGTGCTTTCATTTTAGTTCTAGAGTTCTATTTTTAAATGTACATTTTACATTCTGTGAAATTCACCATTAATTTTGTATGCCATGTGTCATGTCATTGTTACCGCAATAAGATTATTATTATTACATGTATATGTGATTTTGTGGGTCTACTAAGAAAGAACCTTCATTTCTTACAATTTTTTGAACCAATTTCTATTAACTCTCTATGAGACAACATTATAAGATCATTGTGTTGAAAGACTAGTTTACATCATATGTTTAGAATGTAGCGGGACTATGTATAGAATGTACTAGGACTATGTATAGAATATACCAGGACTATGTATAGAATGTACTAGGACTATGTATAGAATATACCAGGACTATGTATAGAATGTACTAGGACTATGTATAGAATGTTGCAGGACTATGTATAGAATGTAGCGGGACTATGTATAGAATGTACTAGGACTATGTATAGAATATACCAGGACTATGTATAGAATGTAGCAGGACTATGTATAGAATATACCAGGACTATGTATAGAATGTAGCAGGACTATGTATAGAATGTAGAAGGACTATGTATAGAATGTAGCAGGACTATGTATAGAATGTAGCAGGACTATGTATAGAATGTTGCAGGACTATGTATAGAATGTAGCGGGACTATGTATAGAATATACTAGGACTATGTATAGAATGTAGCAGGACTATGTATAGAATATACCAGGACTATGTATAGAATGTAGCAGGACTATGTATAGAATGTAGAAGGACTATGTATAGAATGTAGCAGGACTATGTATAGAATGTAGCAGGACTATGTATAGAATGTTGCAGGACTATGTATAGAATGTAGCGGGACTATGTATAGAATGTACTAGGACTATGTATAGAATATACCAGGACTATGTATAGAATGTACTAGGACTATGTATAGAATGTACCAGGACTATGTATAGAATGTTGCAGGACTATGTATAGAATGTTGCAGGACTATGTATAGAATATACCAGGACTATGTATAGAATGTACAAGGACTATGTATAGAATGTACCAGGACTATGTATAGAATGTTGCAGGACTATGTATAGAATGTAGCAGGACTATGTATAGAATGTACTAGGACTATGTATAGAATATACCAGGACTATGTATAGAATGTACTAGGACTATGTATAGAATATACCAGGACTATGTATAGAATGTACTAGGACTATGTATAGAATATACCAGGACTATGTATAGAATGTAGCAGGACTATGTATAGAATGTAGCAGGACTATGTATAGAATGTAGAAGGACTATGTATAGAATGTAGCAGGACTATGTATAGAATGTAGCGGGACTATGTATAGAATGTTGCAGGACTATGTATAGAATGTAGCAGGACTATGTATAGAATGTAGCGGGACTATGTATAGAATGTTGCAGGACTATGTATAGAATGTAGCAGGACTATGTATAGAATGTAGCAGGACTATGTATAGAATGTTGCAGGACTATGTATAGAATGTTGCTGGGTAAAGCAGCATGTTCTATAGAATATAAAATACTTCATTCATTTAATAAATCAATTATCATGTATTCTATGTATATTTAAATATAATACATGTTTTAATATTATAACAGTATGAGATCATAATTCTTGTCTCAGCTAATATGTTACTGCCTTCTTTATATTGTACAGTTCCCTTCAAAAGTTCTTGGTCAAATAAGATATTGAAAAAAAAATCTGATCATGCCTACTGTGAATATTGTTTCTATAATTAAGGCCACAACAAGTTGATGATATGTTCTACGGATTTTTCTAGAAAAAAATGGGGCGAGCGAGCGAAGAAAAAAAAATAATCTTAATTCAGTTCCTTTATATAGCAGTTTGACGAACTATTTATGAGCGAGCGAGGAAATAAAAATATATTTTTTGTAAAAAACCATCAAATTTAAGGTGCGAGCGAATCTTAAGAACATGTGATCAATTTGTTGTGGCCTAAAGCTTATTCATGTAACATAGATTGAATCAAGTGTTCATAAACTAATAAATGCTGATTTTAGACTTTGCTCTGATGATTTTTTGTTTCTTTTACATTGACAAATGTGAATTTGTGTAACCACAGGAGTTTGACACTTAGGATTATACTTTGAAAAAGCTCATCCTTATTATAAAAACACAGAGATACAGTACTCACCAAAAGTTTGGATACAAAGGAAACTTAATATAAAAAATAATTACATTTGATTGTTTGGGGTAGAACCATTATTTTTAATGTATTTAATATGGTTGATGATTAAATCAAAACAAATTTCTGGAATGCAATATCACATTTATTAGATTCAGTATTTGATATCCCAAAGCATTCCAAACCAAATTCAATGTATTTTTTCTCTATAACACAGATTTTAAGCTACTTTGGTAGTCTCAACTACAAACAGTACTATAACAAAAAATATAAGCAAAACTAAAAAGCATTTCAAAAGAAATAGTAATCAAATGTTTGGAAAACCCATTTAGTAGGCTTACGAAGTAAAAATGTCTCCAAACTTTTGGTGGGTACTGTATGTTTTCAAAGTACAATATAGAATTTCAAGCTCCAGTATGGTTTAATGTAAAACATATTTTTTGTTCAAGAACTTATGGAGGGCACTATACAACTTGATTCATTATTAATATTGATCCATGGTTCCATGTGTTCCTATAACCAGGTACAATATTACCTGAAACAAAAAATGTTTCATCTACACAATGTCTATATATATACTGTAATATTAGTTAAGGTAAAAATATTGATGATAATAAATCTCTGTTATTACATTGGTGATGAGAGATTGTCTTAGTTAATTTTTTTATCCATAGTGAATCTTCAACATCTAATTGAACTATACTGTATGGATTTGATGCATGAACCTTTAGGGATTTAATTAATAGAGTTGTATTAGATGAGAAATAAAAGGTAATAAGTTCTTGATTGTATGGATAAAATACAGAGGTTACAGTGAATCTGTGATAAAGTAATTTTTTTTAATAACGTCGTATTCAACACATATTTAAGTTATATATAGGACGGCCAGCTCTTCCTACTTTAGGTTTCCTTGACACTTTTCTATCACCAGTACTAACTTACCCTACCACGAGGCCAACAACTCATGTATAGGGTATGACCTACCGCGACCGGGTTCGAACCCACGATCTCCGGATTCAAAGTCAGACATGCTAACCACTACGCCATGGCCGCAGCTCGATAAAGTAATAAAGTACAACAGGTGATAAAGGATATAGTAATGTGTATATATAGTAATGTTAAATTTACACTGACCCTGCTGATTTAAATACTCACAACTGTACTTCTGTACTCATGATTGATAAAAATATATTCCAACCCCGCTGGTTTAAATTCTTACTACTGTACATCTGTGTTCAAGCTAGATAAAAATAGATACCCATCTTTGTGTACAAGGATTGTCAAACAAATATTTAAAGTATTACTGTACTTCTGTACTTACTATAGATAAAACTAGATACCTATATTTATACCCCCGCTTCGAAGAAGAGGGGGGTATACTGTTTTACCCTTGTCCGTGCGTGCGTGCGTGTGTGTGTGTCCGTCCGTCCGTTACAAAATTTCCGTCGCAGTTTTCTCAGCAACTATAACATGCAGCAGCCTAATACTTTGCATATTGCTTCATCCCATAGTCCCATGTGGTGTAAAGCGATTTTATGCTCCTTGCTCATCTACTTCCTGTTTGTCGCATATTTTTAGATTTTTGCGGGGGTATCACTAGTGAGCATTAGCTCACAGATTTACTTGTTTTGTCCTGGGATAATTGAACAAATATTTCATGTATTAGAGTATTTAAATCAGCAGGGTTAATGTATGCACCACTGACAGTTGAATTAAATTTAATAATAGTTGTCAGTGATGATATAATAAAGTAAAAAATGTTTGAACTATTACAATATATTTATTATCAAGATAAATATTTACATATAAGATTGAGGACATACACTTGAGTGTTACTATCATTTAAACATTGACTTACATTGTATTGAATACCTTCTATTATAACAGTGTTAACTTAGTGATAACTAATCTAAGATTTCAATTGTTATTTTACTTCTTTAAAGAGAAAACCTCTAAGAATCAACTATGTACAAGTTTATAATGGATTTAAAAAGTTAAGTGTCATTTAAATGCTACAACTATTTTTGGATGTATCATTAAAGGTGAGTTTAAACTTTCTAATGATAAATTGTTTTGATGTAGTAATTCTTTAACTTTTCAATGTTAACTTTTACACTTGCTTGGTTTGTAGATATGTGAACAAGTCCATTAGTTTAGGTTTTTTAGACCTTAAACTAAATTCTATTTTATTTTGTGTGAGTACAGAGACTGCTGAAATAATGAAATTCGGTTTTCGGGTTTTTAATTATCTTAACTTTCACTCTTGCACATTGACAATAAATGACATCTTAATCGCCTACATACTTTATAATGTGCATCCAATTGATTTGCTTATTTTCTAATTCTTTTTATGTTTAATTGGATAATTTCAATCCTGCAATATTGTGAATCATTGTAATGATGTCTTTCATTGACTCTGGTGCCCCTAATTAGACACCATACTTAAATTATTAATTATTGTTATAAAACATGTAAAAATATCATTTTATTTAATAGGTAGTGTAGACTCTCTGAGACCGTAATTAGACATTGCACTTTGTTTATTATTGATATTATTATTTAAAAGTAACAATGATGTGATAAAGTTAGTATAATATTACTTCAGATACAAATCAATGATATTTTTTCAATAGTGTCTCAACTCTCAAGTTATGCTAGACATGCTCTACACTGTCCGTTTTGAGTTTGTTTATAAATATAATAGCTACCTTACTTCTGATTTACAAAATTTTTTGAGCCTCCTTCTTAACATATTGTTCTTCATATGATGCGACATTGACACAGGTTCACTGAAGACCTTAAGCTAACTTTACCTCAATGTTAACATGTATAAAAATGAGCTAATTTTTTGTAAAGTTTGTATGTTGTATCAAACTATCATGTATCATACATATTATTCTTTACTATGTATCTATATGTCCTTTGTTCATATAGAGAATGTTTAAAACAATGACATACAAAGATATAGAATGATAACATTGATGTTTACATCATTTCTTTTGTTAACAGAGTATGTAACTAATCTCTGAGTCTAGATATATAGATTGTCTACCTTGATGTACCTGGTAATATGAGTACAGGGAACTTTTATGTCAATACAGAAGTTTGTTTCCTCTTACCCCTTCCTGTTGATGCACCTTTGATTGATACATGTATGATGTCTTATCAGAGATGGAGCAGTCCAAGTATATAATAAAGTTTTTCTACCCCGTAAATACTCTATGTTTCATATTTTGTGTAGTCAGTAATAACTCTTCATGTTACCTGCTTTTATGATGCAAACTTAAATTTAAAAAAAGACATTGTATATGTTCTATTATAAAACATATTTTAATAGATCTGCACATAATTAGTCTAACTGTTGTATGAAAATGTAGACTAGATACATTTGGTTTTAGAACTTGCCTTTAGCGAAAATAAGTACTTATTCAGTAATATAAAATACAGAAACTTGTAAATCATGTAAAGCTATGATATTCATGTATACAAAATCTTTGTTAATTATAGTCATTTATACTCGACATGGTTAATTACGATATTTTTGTTTTCACATTAATCATACTGTATGGTTTTAATGATGTGTAGAAATGTTACAACTTACCTGACATATCACATTATAGCTATACAATGTATCATTATACCTATACTAATGTTATGTTTTATATTGTTTTAATTACTTGCTTGTGTTATGATATTATATAATCCTACAACATTAACCTCATACAGGTCAATCTTATTGAAAATTCAACACAACACGTTTGATTGCTTCCATAAAAATGCACAAAACTGCACAGGTGACCAAATTTATTATAATTATACCCCCGCTTCGAAGAAGAGGGGGGAATACTTTTTTACCCTTGTCCGTGCGTCCGTCCGTCCGTACGTTACAAAATTTCCGTCGCAGTTTTCTCAGCAACTATAACATGCAGCAGCCTAATACTTTGCATATTGCTTCATCCCATAGTCCCATGTGGTGTAAAGCGATTTCATGCTCCTTGCTCATCTACTTCCTGTTTGTCGCATATTTTTAGATTTTGGCGGGGGTATCACTAGTGAGCATTAGCTCACAGATTTACTTGTTCTATATGATTTGCTTAAATTTAAAACTACAGTAAAATGTTTACTATTAGGATGATCAAAATTGATGGGTCTTAATATCA
Organism: Mactra quadrangularis; assembly: GCA_025267735.1. NCBI lineage: Eukaryota > Metazoa > Mollusca > Bivalvia > Venerida > Mactridae > Mactra > Mactra quadrangularis. The sequence continues at coordinate 7,017,535 of CM046301.1, read as the reverse complement.
GGACCCTTTTCTTCTCAAATTAAGCATTTGGGACTTTATGTTGGAAAACTTACCTATCATATATAACCTTGTTCAAGAAAATTTTATCTTACTTGTTCTGTATTGGGGAACTCGGAAATAGACTAGGAAGTCATTAATCTAAGTTGTAAGACCTTGTTTCAGGATTGAGTTAAAATAAATTAATATAAACTAAACTAATACATAAGGATTGAACTAGTGTCCCCCTGTACTCTGTTCCATAATTCAAATATATCTAATTTATATTGTATAAATAAATAAAATACAACATAATTATACAAATATATAACTTACCCACAATATCTAAATGTCTATTTATGTGAGAGATGAAGAGATTAATGTAGCTAAAAGTAACATATAATTTCTATTACATTTTAATCATAAACATTTATATCAACTTATAGCAAATTATAGTGCAAGAAATCAGTACAATTTATCAAATATTTTAAATGTAGGTAAATTTATCCATGGATATATTTGATGCTTGATGTTAAATCAATAGTTTTATAACCTGTACAAAATGTATATAGACAGTTTAGTTTTGTTTTTAAATTGCAGACATTTTTTTTTAATTTTCAAGTAGCTATGTGTCCCAAGGACCTTGTAAGTCATCGCCTTAATTTTCTGTAGCATGTTATGTAGTAATGCCACAACAAATTGATCACATGTTCAGCTTCTATGGATTTGCTCGCACCTTAAATTTGACGGTTTTTACAAAAAATATATTTTTATTTCTTCGCTCGCTCAAAAAAATTTGGTCAAACTGCTATATAAAGGAACTGAATTAAGATTTATTTTACTTTTTTTCTTCGCTCGCTCGCCCCATTTTTTTCTAGAAAAATCCGTAGAACATATCATCAACTTGTTGTGGCCTAATGAACCAAATTAGCAGGGAACTAGTGCTACTATAAGAAATAAAGTGTCAAGTAGCCTTGTCATTGACTGTCATTCTCGTACCCCGAGGTTATCAAGATTCTCGTGTTTAGAATCCTACTAGACTCTGGGTACGAGAATGCCTGACTGTATGAAATAAGTAACTTTCAATAGCCGGAATCAACTTTGCTTGTCTCAGGTTCTAGGCTAGTGAGTTCAGGTAATGACTGATTTATACAGTCTCACATAATCTTGCTCTGATGAATTATTAATAGTCAATTAAATTGTTTCATATTCTTGTAAATAGGGTCCTTTATGTCCCCTTAGTGTTTACTGGTAAGTCAATCAATCAATCAATCAAATCCAGATGGTTTATTTGTCAACTGCTGCCGGTGTCCCAGGGACTGGGGTAGACAGCAGGCGGCTAGATCTTCTTACACCTGACCTCCATGTAACCCTGTCTAGGGGATCACTATTATGCAGGTTACAAGTCTTCAAATCTGCTTTTACAGTTCTAACCAGGACTTTCTGGGCCGTCCACATTTACCAGAGGATGGGATGCTCATGTTTGTAATAGAGTTGATGCACCCTGTAGAGCGCATCACATGTCCATACCATGTATAAGTAAAAACATTGTACTCGTATATATACTTAGCATTATCATGGGTTAAACTCTTTGAAATCCCTATGTTCCTGATTCAGCAGCTTTTATACAGAAAAAGCACATTTTCTCACATGTGCGCAAAAATCATTAACTTCAGTACATAGTCCTAATAACTTTCATATATGATGTGCATTAGTTTATCATATATTACCATCATCGTACATGGTACAGTATGGTAAGATGTATCACATATATTTTGACTGCTGATACAATATATAAGATTAATATTTGACATTGATGTTATATGTTTGATAGTTTTATATCCACATATGGTACATGTATGGTACATTGTACCTTGTATGTATTGTAGAATATCTAAACTTGTACCCTATATATACCACAAGGATGTTGATTGTTTAACCTTTGTACCAATGTTAAATATTGGTTTTGTTATTGAATTGAAGTATTTTAATAAAGTCAAATTTAATGGAGGATTTATATTTTGGGACTGAATATTTTAGTGACTGCTTGTTTTATTAATTTAATTTTGTGGGGAATCTGTTTTTGGATAACTACAGCTTGCAGCAAATTAAAAACTGTACCTGATTTTATTGCCAGTTACTGTATCAAAGTGAAATATATGTGAAAATGAACTGAAAATGTATTAATTTATCAACCTCTGTTTATTTATAGTGATCTAATGACTTTTTAGTTATGAGAAAATTGCAGCAAGCAGAATAATTTTGATCAAATTTTTATTTTGTGATTATCCTAGGTAGAGTGAAGACTCATGGAGTATTAAAGATGGATGGTTATAATTGATAGAGATATTACAACTTTAATATACATTGTGTATATTGTTTTATATAATTAATGAAAGATTCCAGGTAAGTGATATATACATAGTCTGAGTTCTTTTACCTCAATCTTAAGTTTTTCTTAGAACTTTCTTTCCCCAGTCAATAGAATCTCCTAAAAAAATTCTGTAGCATAAATTTTTTATTTATTATACCCCCGCTTCGAAGAAGAGGGGGGTATACTGTTTTACCCTTGTCCGTGCGTGCGTCCGTCCTTTACTGCAGTCCTTTGTCATTGCTAGGAAATCTAGAAAGTGAAATGACTCTTTTCCCCACTATTCCACACTGCCCGTGAGGTGCTGGCTACAAATGACTTGTGTATTATCATTTTGTGCCATTGTGGACTTCTTAATTAATGTAAAATAATGTTAGAAAGTTTTATTGTTTACTTCATCACTAATTTTAAGCTACTTGTCGGATTAATTACCTAAGGTAAAAAAACTAATGAGTAATATATAAGTACAAAATGACGACAATATATATTTGATGGATATATTTGTCATTGACTATCACCTGTACTTACTGAGTGTGTGATGACGAATTATACATACATATAATTATCATATAACTATTTTACATCTTGTGGGTTGTACGTGCTATAATATAAGTTTATTACTGGTCCATGTCCAAAGAAATAATTATAGATATATATTGCTGCTGACATCACATGGTCAAGTTTATTAGTTCACTGTACTCTAACCCATCAGTGTAAAGAAAATATATGAATACATTGCATACCTCATTATATGCACGTAAAAGTTAGGACATTTATTGGATCACACATGGCAGTGAGGTGTCTGGATAGATTGACATGTGGCTCCTTTATCCAAAGCATAATAATTATTTTATTATCCGAGGGCAAACTGACCTGAAACCTAGTACATGTGAGCATTGAAGTCACAGAAGTATCAAGTGCAAGAACTGTAACTCTCTCTAGTCAAGTTTTGGAGTTATTCCCCTTTAATTTATTTAATAGTACATTTCTTACATTTGAGTATTTTTTGGTGGGGTTAAGTCACAGATTGTATATGTGATATAAACAGTATATGTCTACCTACTCACCATTCCTGGAAAGGCTAAATCTCCAGATTTATCTGTTAACCAGTTACTAGGTGCATTCTTTGGTTAGTAAATAACAGCTACTCGCATGATTAAGAAACAGTGGCAAGAGGGTGACAAAGCTCTATGAAAGTATGCCCCGCCCAGAAATTGAATCTACCACCCCTTGTAGGTAGACTTGTTGGTTTCAGATTTAGGTAGCCAGGAGGCTTAATGAATATTTATATAAACAAAGATAAAACTATTACTGTCAGACTATATTGTAATACCTGAGTACATGTAGTTACATAAATAATTGATTAAATCGGTAATATATAATATAATACAGTAATTGTATCCAGGCTTTACAAGTGTTTTTATTGTTGAGATAATGTTGTATTTGAAAAAAGCTGTTCTATTCTGTTCTGTTTTGATTCATTGTAAACATGACTACAAAACATAAATAATATAGATCATTTCAAAATTACTTAATTGTCCTGTATACATTTCAATGTTATGGTTTCATTTTTCATGTCATGTTTTTACTCTTTGTGTCTCAGCATAATTCAAAGACATATTGAAGTTGAATCTAGGCCTTTAAACAATATTCTCCAATAAAAATGAAGTATTTTGCTCTATAACAAAAATTTTTTTGCCCTTATATAGGATATTAATTGATAGAAAATTTTGTATCGATACATATCGAAAGTCAAGTATCGGTGATATATCAATATATATCGAGTTAGACAAGGACTGCATGATGATATGCATGATGTTGAAAGTTGTTTCATACATTAAACAAACTATATATACAAATTGTATTTTCTTGTTTTAAAACTTAATAGAAAAAATGAAATCTCAGAAATATAAAATAGTTCTATAGTGTATACATTATAGTATTATATAATTCTAGATTGTATGGATATCCCAAATTGCAGATGGATATTAGATCATCTGTCAAGAATCCATGATACATTGATATTGCGATTTTCAATGACTGCTCTACCCTTATACTCATCCTAACTCATTGCTATCTCACTAAATGGAAATGCATGATACAGGAATACTCAGATTACCACTGAAGATACCATTGGTGCATTGATAAACATTTTTTTCATGATATGGTTGGTCTCCTTACTTCAATACTTGTCCCCTGAAATCTGCTAGTTAGGGTCCAATCATTCTCATACACAGATATTATCACAATTTTTGATGACTTCTGGGTACGAGAATTGGGCCCAGTTGGCATGTGGATAAAATGGTGAATCTGTATCCCTACATCAATTGACCAACATTTTATTATAAGTGTCAACTCATTTTTTTATACATGAACATATTTGTAAGGATGATGAAAACTTGTCAATTAGTTTATATCTTTATGTTACATCTAATTACATGACAGATTCTACTCTTAATTAGATGGGCTTTTTTATATTAGGCAATAGCAAGTAATTACTAGATTCTTGTTATAATATGGGGAAATTCAGATCAGGTGGATTTGTTTCCAAGCTCAGTCTGGAGAAGACTATTGGAGTATTTTAAGTGATAAACATTCACCTTGTGCATAGATTATGTAAGATAGTTATGTATGAAATATAACAGTTTGCATTGTTAAATTTTGTTCAATTGTAAATGGCACATACAGTACCCACCAAAAGTTTGGAGACATTTTTACTTTGTAAGCCTACTACATGGGTTTTCCAAACATTTGATTACTATTTCTTTTGAAATGCTTTTTAGTTTTGCTTATATTTTTTGTTATGGTATTGTTTGTAGTTGAGACTACCAAAGTAGCTTAAAATCTGTGTTATAGAGAAAAATTACATTGAAATTGGTTTGGAATGCTTTGGGATATCAAATACTTAATCTAATAAATGTGATATTGCATTCAAGAAATTTGTTTTGATTTAATCATCAACCATATTAAATATATTAAAAATAATGGTTCTATCCCAAACAATCAAATGTAATTATTTTTTATATTAAGTTTCCTTTGTATCCAAACTTTTGGGGGGTACTGTATATTAGCTCCTCTTATTTAAATACTCACCACAGTACTTTAGTACCCACTATCAATTAGAACTAAGTTATCCATATTTATGTATGGGAGTTATTGAACAGCAAGGTTAAAGTATGTGCCATTGACAGTTGTATAAAATTTAACACAAAGAAGAATAAATTTGGTTATTTCATTTCTGAGCTTTTTCTTACCCATAATTTATTACCATCAAACATTTGAGTTTTAAATTAGCACAATTTTTTCAAAATAAAAACATCCAGGCAAAGTGATTTTTGCCTGGTGGGCAGGGGTTAAGAAAGGAATTAATTTGTTATTGCCTTAATTAGATTGTTAACTAATTTGTAATCAACTTAACTCTCATTTCAACATGACACATGGGTTCATTAGATGCTATAGTAAAACATGTTACAAGTTATTTTTATTATAATAAGGCCATTTAAACTATATGTTTGTTTGATTGACCCTTTAGATTTAAAAAAAAAGTTTTAGTCAAAATTCTCATGATTTTACATCATTCAATGTAATACAACATTGGAACAGTCTAGGTTTGCTGCAATTTTATGTTCATTGAGAAAATGTAGCGTATCCAAACTTTACGTCAAATTAAAATACTGATTGTGATGACCCCTCATGACTTTAAAATTGATAGTTTTTTCTGTCTTAAATCAAAGAACTAAACAAGCTGCCTGGCTAACTCAGTTGGTAGCATGCAAGTCTACTGATCAAGGGGTCATGGGTTCGATTCCCGGCCGGGGCATACTTTCGTGGAGCTTAGTCATGAACCCATTTCTAAGGCCATTCTCCCTCTTACCAATGATTTTCAATTATGTAGGGCAGTCGTCAGTCACTTACGAAAGTATCCGCTTAGTAGTTAATTAACAGCTAAATCCAAAGACTTTCCAGGAGGAGTGAGTAGGTTCACCGACAGCTGTTATATGACCTATACGATGTGTTGCTACGCCGTTAAAAAAAGAACTAAACAACAATTGAAGAACAAAAACCTTAGTAATTGCACACATGGATCACAGAACTCTTGTAATATGTTCTAATAAGTCACTACAAGGGTCCTTGAAGTAAACGATTTTTATTGTTTTTTTAAATTAACATATATGAAGGTACATTTTCTTGTAATCTTGGAGATCTGTTTATTTTATAAGTACACAAATTTGCATGACCATGTAATTTAAAATTATTTTTAAAATGTTGGTCAGAAACGGAAGAAGCAAATATTTTGATATAGTTAGCCTTGTTTAAAATAAACAGTCTTCTTAATTAGTTAATTTTTATTTTGATGAAGTATTTTTGACATCCTTTTTACTATCAAAATTAAACTAAATATGTACAGCGCCCTCCAAAAATCCTTGGACAAAATTTTTCTTAAGATAAACTTATTTGAATTTGCTCATGAAAATAACCAAAACAAAGATTCATTTGAGCCAAATTTCAAAATTTATCAACATTTGATTTGAAATTTGTGATACGACTGAAGTTTACTTTGAGTAGAATTACATGAAGTGTGCATTATCATTTTTTCTAAAAAAATTCATTCTTTTGGAGGACACTATATGTGACAATGTATCAATTAAACATGGTGTTTAGTTTCTATTGTCAATTAATGTAGGTTAATTAGATTTCAGTATTCTAGATTCATGTTTCATTCATCTATTGTTTATATCTAATGACTTATTTACTCTAATAAATGTACACTATTCAAGTTTGCATGACTTTGATCTTTTCTTCTTTAATTCAAGCATTGAAGTATTTAAAATATTCAAATTGAAACATTATCAGTTTGGTAATTGACAAAAGTTCAACCTCATATTTGCTGATTTTGAATTATATTTTTTATAATTGTGAATGCAACAGACACTGTTATATTACTTGGCAAAATATTTCGTTATTTTCTCATAATATTTGGGGTGTTTCCTAACTAGACCCATGTGGGTCAGGTTAGCTAAAAATAGAAAAGTGTTAAAATATGCATTTACTGATGAGAAGGTACTAGAGCTTGTTATTGTGCAACATTAGTACAATTCTATTAAAAAGATATCCTAACCACCTAAGAATGTTGAAAAGACCAGAAGTGACCAATGAAAATGTTTAATTTCAGCAAGTACGACATATTACAAATCTATAAATAGCTTGGTGATTCCATCAGTATCCTATTTTTGTTTTCAACAATGTGTAAGCCACATGTTTTAATTCTTTCAGTTGAATGTTATAAGTGACAAATGTTATCAGTAAGTGATTTCTTACATTCTTAATACTGTTTTAAAGACTAAACTTGGTTCTATACTTCTGGCACAGTCATTTGCCTGTATATCCCTTTAAAGTACAGCTCATTTATGTAATCAATGTATTAATAAACACAGCCATTTCTATTAGAAAGCTATGTTTGGGAGTGAAACTTTGAAACAATTAAAACATAATGATAAATTTGCAATGGCAAAATATTTGACATGTAGTAAAGGAATATACATATGTAATTCAACAACTTGTTTTTATAAATATCAACAAAGTATTGGTGATAATAAACAGTCAATTTATCATCTTGGTCTATACTTGTCATTCATAGTGACTGTCACAAACTTTGACACCCACTTGTTATAAAACTTTATTAGTCTTTGTTTTCTTTTTTGTTGTCTTTCTCTGTGATCACTTAGATATCACTATATACAGTGTATAGTCAGTTTTTTGTCAACTGTCAAAGTTTGAATAATTTCATGATGATTATACTAAAGGCAACAATAACTAAACAAGCAGAGGCAGGCATTAAACGACTAAACTGTTTGTCTGTTATATTCAATCTTAAAACATGCTATAGGAATGCCATATAGACTTAACCATAGTGCTGAAACACTAAATTTGATAAGGTTACAAAGTTAGTAATTTTATAGGTTTGCAATATTTTCTTTTTTTAATTCAGAGTAAGTGAACTTGGGCCTTGACTGCTGGTAAACAGAAGTCAGTGAGTGGTCATTCTTAGAACCATTCATTAACAAACCAAGCATCACTACTTGTAGTAAATGGTTTTCAAAATCATCAACTCTGACCTGGGTTTTATGTCTGGAAATACAATCTTCAAACCTAACCCATATAAATAATTCATTGAAATCATTCTATCCATAGACAATGAAAACATCTCTATATAGACACACAACTCATCACACTTTATACTAAATCAGCAGGAAATAGTTTGGTTTTCAGGTTCTGTTAAGAGTTTAGAAATTATTCACTTGTTCATTCATAGCAGATAATCTGTTTGAATTGATGTCTGTGTACTGATGGAACTACTTGAGCTTTCATATAATTTTCTTATATTGTTAAATTCAAAATTGATCTTTTTATTGATCGTTAGTAGGGAAGTACAGTTTTGATTATATTGTATTTAAATCAGCAGGGTACATGCATGCACCATTGACAATTGAATAAATTAACAATACAACTGTAATTAATGAAATCTATATAACGCATGTCTTCCATGTAAGCACATACATGTGTACAGGTGTATATTTGATCTATAGTATAACATTTACTGTATCAACTAAGTATAAGAGAGTAAAATGTTACCATTATTATTTGTTATTGTATTATCTTGTCAACATTATATGTCTGTAATCAATCATGGAATACATCTGTATTGATGACATATCACAATACTCACATTATTAACAATATACAGTTAAACCTTGATACAACTAACACCTCTAACACTCTGGGTATATTTTATACAGTGGTACTAATACTACTGTGGTAAGGTCTGTTAGCACCTATTCATTCTCCTTCTAAATGGTGTTTAGTTTACCGGGGGGGGGGGGGAGGGAGGAGGGCATGCTCTCCATATGGGTGCATAGTATGTAGATCATGGCTAGAACTTAACTTTAAACTTTAAGTTAAGTACTTGGCATAGACATATTTGTTAGAAGAATTTCTTCCTCTGTTGGTCTTTGGTAAGTGTTGCCCTCACCATTTCTTAACATGTCTTGTGGCTGGCTCCTATTGGTTTCTATGTGGGTATTTTAAACTCGCTTTTATCAGAGGTAGATGTATTGTTCGTTTTTTCTCAACTGTCAAAACATGAATAATTTCACAGTGAATGCGTTTGTTAAAATTATTGTCGTAATACATCCATGAGTTTCCGAAAGTGTGTATTATGATTGAGTAAAGCTTCTTATGTCGTATGATATGCTTTAGTCAAGATATTTTAATAACAATTAGGCCGCCAGTATAAAAACAATGCATTCAGTTACCGTGAAATTATTCAAGCTTTGACAGTTGAGAAAAAACGGACAATACACATAGAAACAATGTAGTTGATGATGATATTTTTTTAACAAATACAGTGCCCTCCAAATTTTCTTGGACAAATGAAAATTATCAAAACATATTCATGTAAAATCTGAATCATAATGTTGATAAACTAAATAATGATGGTTTTGAAAAAATGTTTTTGTCCCAGGACTTTGAAAGGATCTGTGTATGAATGAAGGGTATCATTGTTAAGAATTGTTTCTTGTTTTAAAGATGGTCACAAAGAAAGGTTACACTGTATATATCAATATTATTCTTTTGTTTTTATATATATCTAATATGTCTCAAGGACTGTAGTGTCCATTGTATGATTGATCTTTTATTGGTCAACTAACACTGGACATGAATACATGAATATATTGTTTATGAATACATGAGGGAATATATCTATGTGACACCAAGTTTTATTTAGAGGAAATAACATTTTGTTAGAGATCTAAACATTCTGTGTTGTTTTACTGAGCTGTGTTTCTCCCAGGTCCGCATGGAAGATTGGATTTATCCAATTGTTTAGAATTGTTAAATAAAGTCATTATTGTTATTATTATTACTGATTGTACGAGAACTTTATATTTTTTATAATATGAAAATGTTTATAATGCAAAGTATACTATATTACCAAGATGGATTTATACTTGATAGAGGTAGGTTGGTCTTATATTAATAATGCAAAATGTAGTACATTTATATTGTCAAAGAACTCTCACCTAGAATCAGAAGCCAATTTGTATTGGAGTTTTTGAATATCGCAGGTTTAGTGCAAAACTGTTAAAACTCACTATTTTCTTATATAGAGTTACGACTGTTTTGCACTAAACCGGAGATGTACAGTTCCCTCCAAACATTTTTGCACGAATGAAGTTTTAAAAAATTTGAATAAGAAATGCAAGTAATGTTATTATAAATAAAGCTTATTTATGTAAAACAGTTCTGTTCTGTTATATGCTGTTCTGTTCTGTGCAGCTCTGTGCTGGCTGTTCTAACCATTGACCAATGTTGAATTTTTCTTTTCATAGTTATAGTAATTTTGTATAGTTAAGACTGTAGCAGTGTAATTTATTTTGATACTATCAACTTCCATTCACAGGATATTTTACATGTATATATCTACATAATAAATTACTAAATAATTATGATTGTACAATAATTTTTAACTATTATACTACATTCATATAAAAATATTTAATAATACTACAAGATTTACATAATGTTATTATATACTACAACATGAAAATCTTTACAAAATGTTTCAAATACTATTTTACAATGTCCTTAATATAAATGCTATTGACTCTTTGAAATATAAAGTATTTCTGACTTTTTGTGTTATTTCTTTCACCAAGTGGCTACATTCAGTCACCTTTATTTCAACAAAATTTGATATTTGAAATGTTACGGTTCAAAGTTTTTGACAATAATTGTCAGCTCATTGATAAAAGATAGTTAGCTACATATTAGAAGCAATTATACTGTCTTTTTTGTTAAGATACCTATCACAAATAATTGATATGATCATTTTTTGATAACATTTTAAGATACAATAATGTGTGTACTATTGTATACATGTATAGTCAAATATTTGGGGTCCTTTAGATGTTCTTAAGTTATTTTCTTCCAAATAAAATGAATATTTGTAAAGTTGGCTGAATTGTATTTGATTTTTTTATAGTAAAAAGTTAGTGTGTATTATATTGAATGGAATATAAATTGATTCATTGAACAAAAAATGGAGGGAAAAAGTATGTTACATTTTGTATTATAATATAATTGTTTATTTAGGGACATATCATAATATTTACATTGGTTAGACTTATTTATTGGTTCCTTATATTTCTACATAAAAAATATTGTATTAATACTGTAGTACCTAGTTCTTTGTATTTGTTTGTAGAACATATTCCCTAGGTATATGGCATCATGTACTCTCTTTGTTTTTGTCAGTGTAGTTTTAATTATGTTTTATGAGAAAGCATTATGTTTATTTTCTGAGCTATAAGATTAGTAACAATTGCTTGGATAATTTATATCTAGAGCAGTTGACAAATAAGGTCTATCACAAGCCCCCTGGCTAGCTCAGTTGGTAGTTCCAAGTTTTGGGGTCATAGGTGGAGTTCTTTCATGAGACTTGGTCATGAAATAATTTCAACAACAATTCTACCTCCTACTACTGATTCTAAATCATGCAAGGCAGTTGTCTGTCACTGAGAAAAACAGGATTTTAATTGAGAACTTTTGGGGGGTACAGTATGTTTCAATTTCAATATATAATGTATTTTCTATTAAAAAATAATATCTTTCTGGACATCATTGAATCTTGTACATAGATTAATTAACTTTTAGAAAAAAATGAATTACTTGGTTTGATTCTGGGAGCTCGCGTCCTGTTTTGGTTAACTTAGAACTGACTGGTTTCAATCAGCACTTGTAAGAATGATAACATCCCTGACCATATCATGTTTAAAATTCAACTATAAATATAACAATAACTGAGGTGTAACTATATACATGTACATTGTTGTATGTTTATATTGTACAGTCAAAGGTCACATAATCAATCTTCACCCTTACAGTAATGTTGTATACCAATACTTAATTACAGGGTAGCCAGTTCTTACTGTTTGATTTAATGTTTAAACTAAAATAAAAAAGTTCACCAAACTTTTGAAAATCCGCCGGTATGTAAACTTAATGTCAGGCTTTCCTGGTTTAATGATACAGTGTTGTTTCACACTTTTTGATATACAATGAGATAATGAAGTAAAATCAAAGTACTGATAGTGCTGATGGTATGATGCTACTGAAAGTATAAAAAATGATTATCATGTTACAGTCTTGTAAAAACTTAAATAATGAGCATTATTTTGTAGGAATGTGCAGTTTTTACAAGAGTACTTGGTAAATCATACAAGCCTAATTTCCAACCACTGATGGCAGATTTTTATAAACGGTTACAGTTTTTTTAGAGACAAATATAATAAGGGACCTTAGTCAGTTATTTTCCCTTAGGTCCAATTAGTTGGATTACTCGGTTTTTATCCTTATCTTTCAATGTCAATTTGCCAAAATTAATCTTAAATAACTTTTTGTAAATCATTTTATTTGTTTGAAATTCAAGCTAAGTATTTTTAGGGTAAAGAACTATCTAAATTTCATCACTTCTGTTAATATCTTTATTAACAAGAAAGATATTTGATGAAATATATTGTTATCCTTACATAGGCATTCAAAGATAAAATCCGAGGATTCCAACTGTAAGGACCGACTTACCAATTGGATTGCTTCAGATTTTATCAGGGAAAGATAACTGACTAGAGTCCCTAATTAATCTGCCCACTCTCTGAGACTGAGATCCAAGTAACCTGTATGAGATTTTTCAGTATTTTGAATCAGACTGGCTTGGTTTTTTCCGTAAGAGCCAATACATATTCCTGAAACTACTGCTTGTTAATTCTGTCTGGTTTCTGATAGGGCACAGTCCAAAAAGTAATGTATGGTGCCTGTTCAGTCATATATCTGCAGTCAGTTATTGAACTCAGTACTGACACGTTTCCTGAACTTACTTAGTCTTAAAAGTACCACAATAATTTGAAGATAATGTGAGATTTAAATGAAAACAACAAAAAATGATTTAATGTTTTGCCAACAATGAATGTATTAGATGATAAAGTGTTACATAATTATAAACACTATATAATAGAAAGAGAGGGGGAACCTGGGTCGATGGCACAGTTGGTAGCGCGTGGGATTTGGAATCTCATGTCCCGAAGGGGGTACAGGTTCTAATCTCGCCGAGGGAGGTTATACCCTTCCTGAATCCCACCCAGGGAGGTTATAATATATCCTTCCATGAAAATTTGACAATTATGTCAATTTTCCTCCATTGATTAGATAATATGGAGAAGTTTCTGGCCTTGTGGAAGGTAGGTGAGCACTGGTAATAGACAAGGGTCCAGGAAAGCTAGGTTAGGTGCGCTGAACACCATAAAATAACCTAAATTGTGTTGACAAGGCGATAAACCCAGTAAATAAAAAAGTAGAGAGAGATGGTGAAATAATTGTGGTGTTGTAATTTAGTCAGCAGATAGAAATGTTATATATCTTATCAACCTGATGACTCATTAAGGATGTAATTTTTGTGATAAATGATATATTCAAAATGTTATCTGATATACAGTACATAATTATATACTCACTTCTAGATCATCTTAATTTAGCCTTAGATGCCATATTTGGACATGTTTTTTTGCCTGTGAGAGGGTATGTTATATGATTACCTGCTGCATGTTCAGTAACAACTGTTAGTGAACGTTACGGATATATGGGACGACTCAACCTGAAGACAACTCAACCTGTGGATAACACAACTCAAAGTTGGACAACTCAATCTGTTGGTAGGGGATTGAGTTGTCTCAGGTTGAGTTGTCTTTGGGTAGAGTTGTTCCAACCCTAATGTTACGGAACGTTTTGGAATGTTTGGGGTAATTGAACAGGCACCTGTAGTCTACTCTGCTTGCTGGTTGACCTGGTGGTAAGGCACTTTAAATCAAACATAGTTATCTGAATATATTAAATGACACAGTAAATAATCATAAATAAAATACATTTTGTTTTACCAAATTAGGTATAAAGTATATGTTTTAGACTGTTCACAACAGTACTGTATTATTCATGCATATTGTTATATTCTATATAAAAAGTAATATCAAATTACAAACAGCTGGTTCTGTTAGGTGCCATATTTGGACATAGTATTTTTTGTACTATCAACATACAGATTTTAGATCAAACTAATCAGAAGTGATAAATACAAAATACTGTCAAGGACAAAATTCATTAAGTTTTGAGATATATATACTTTGTACCTATGTCTCTGGTTTTACCATGTATATTTGAAATTAGGACTTACTTTTTTTCGAAAGTTTTTTTATATTAGAGTATAGCTTGTTTTTTCATTTATTAATAAAGTCAGTATAAGAAAAAAAGTATTTGCTTTGAAAGATTAATATAATGTTTTAACTGAGTGGTACTTTTATGATAAAATATCTTACAAATTGTTTTTTGTGATTTTATGGAAATTTTATTGACAGTCTATATTACTATTACCTACTAGTATATATTATTGAACATGCTGTATATAGTATACTATCAAACCTTTCTTAGATGACCACATCAGGGATGATGAAAATCTAGATATCTGGGCCAAAATTTAATCGACAAATCTCAATTAACGAGCCGCATGTTAGTTGAGTGCCTGTTCTACTAGTAGGCATGTCCTTCTACTAGGAGAATACATCTGAAGTCTCTTTTGAGGAAAATTGTTTTCTATCTTCCAATTTTCATCGAAGGGTTTAACCAGCCCTTGTTGCAGAGAAAGGAACCCAAGATCTTAGAATGCACAAATCAGTGCTCTACCATTGATCTAGTTGTACATGTATTTCCTATTTGTAAGAGTTTTAAGTTTTATGACAAGAAATTAATATCATATGGAATATTCATATTCTGTGATAAATAAGTTAGTATTCAGTTGTAAAGTATGTATTGTAGATTGTTCACAACTTCATTCTCTATATATATCTATAACAAAGTTAGGTAAGTCACTATCATACAATATACATCATTGTTAGAGTTACCTCCCTTGGTTGGTATATTTCTATAACAAAGTTAGATAACCCACTATATCATACAATCTACAGCATTATTAGACTTATCTCCCTTGGTTTGTATACTTAATATGGAAATACACTACAGTCTATAAAATGTTTTTCTTAGCATGTTCAATACCCAGTGTCATACTGGCAATGAGAGTCCTCAAATGTATTGTTTTTAAGTCTATAATTCCCTTACTGACCTTTGGAAACCTTCAGGATCAAAATCCTTTGTTAAATTAACTTTGATGTTTAAGGTATTTAACTTAATTACCATTAAAATCTTGATGTAAGGCATTCTGGTACCAATGGGTTATCAAGCTACAAAATGGAGAGAATATATTGAGAATGATGACATCCTCTGGGTATAAGAATACTTAAGAAGAATCAAGTTATTATTATTCAAAACTATTCAGTATGAATTTTAACACCCTGACTTTAATATTAGAATATTCATTACAAAACTTAATTCCAAGATGTAATCAGATTATAGTTTATTCCTATGAAGCATTGTTATGTTGAAATTTAATTAATTCTGATTATATCCAGTTCTTGGTGGTTCCAATGAAACTTGTGTACAAACTATTTTCTAGAAGATTTATATTATAATGTATTGTGGAAGTGTTGTCGTAGTTGTATCGTTCCCTCCAAAAGATCTTCTTATTGCAGTAATTTTAAGAGAAACCAATCATGCTTACTAGTACTGCAAAGTTTGTTAAATTTGATTAATCTGTCAGTGGAGCATTTATTTATCTCGCTGATTTAAATACTTGATTGTTATTAAATTATCACTGTAAATGATATGGATATCTATTTTTTATCATGAGTATGTAAGTATTGCTGTGAGTATTTAAATCAGCAAGGTTAATAAACCACTGAGAGTTGATTTAAACATGATTTTACTATAATTAAAGCCTACTGGTATTTTTGCTGCTAAGTTTGAATCATATTTTGATATACAAATTAATATTGACTTTGCTACTGCAACACTTAATGTCAAGGGCATTTAAAACCCAGTAAGTCCAATCAGGGTTTATGCTTGTTGTTATATTATGTTAACCAACATCAAATGAATTGTCTATGAATTTTATCTATATACATGTATTATAGTGATTATTCGAGACCAAAGAAAGGACAGGGAAGCAGAAAATGGGGCAGGGTGCTTCAGATAGGTTGATTTTTCAAGTAACAATTTTTGCATAGGAAATGGCAAAACAGGGCCTGGGATGAGCAAATAAGACATATGGTGCATCGCTGTGCTATTCTGCTACTCTGCTTTAGAATAATTTCTAATATATCAATGTTATAAAATATCATTCAGGCTTACATCTAATCTTATTTCATCTTGTAGTCTGAGACTTTGATCCAATATCTTATATACTTGAACTAGAATATGTACAGTTTTCTATTTAGTTGATATTTTCTACATGATTTGTTCTTTTATGCAGAATTTTGTCCATCAATTCCCATGTTATATATGTTATAATTCTCTCTTTCTCTCTCCCTCTACCTCTCTCTCTCTCTAACTTTCAGGCCTCCTGAGTAATGAGTATTCTAGAAATGTTACATGTATCACAGAACTTTTAACTAATACGCGGAAAACCCGAGCGGGGCCGAAGGCCCGCGAGGGCTTTGAGCGCATTTAGACAACGTGTATGACGTACGTTAATTCTTTAAAATTGAAAAAAACGATAAAATTAATGAAAAATATATAGTCCTATGAGTTTGAAAAACGTCTCCAGTAGATCTATATGGGGGCCGCCATTTTCATCAATTTTATTAGACGCTTAATCAAACATCTGCTAATCAAGAGTAAAGACGCTCTATAGAAAATTGCACAACAAGCGTTCAACGATTCGGATCAATAAATGAAGCAACTGGCGGCTTTTCATTGGATAAAAATATTGGCAGCTTACTCGTGGCCTTTTCCGCTTACAAAATAATTTCAATGTGCTTTTTTACGATGCTTATTCCAAGATAACAATCCAAAATATATTTGGTCGTTTTATTCGTTCGTTTCCTCATTAAAGTATTTTTTATGACTTTTTACATTGGAAATACTTACCAACGCACCGTTCATGACGTCGCTAAGAGACGTCCATGATAAAACCGGCACGTTTCCGTAACTTAACGTTACGGAAAGAGGAAAACATTTCTATCTTCATAAATGAATGTTTTATCGAGGCTTTTTTATCTTCATCTCTATTCATAAGATAAATAAATATGTACAATACATTTCTTTCAGAATTGAAATATGATTCCGACATAAAAGAATGAAATGTTGTCTGATTTTTCTGAATGCAATAAATTACGCAGTTATCTCCCCTAGCTTATCTAATTAATAGGCCCTCAAACAAAATAAATCCTTCACATCGCCGAATATCTTTTCTTTATTTTATTTTGCCAAAGTAACAATCTTATTTTATTATTTTTAAGTAATACATGTAAGTCAGTTTTCCGCGCCATAGGTAGCACCTAAGTTCATATTAGTATTCATGTAGTGTGTATATTTGCTAAAAGGTTCTTAAGACAGGAATTAGTAAATTAGAAATGGCTTGATTTTTGTAATTTGTAAATTTGTCATTTATCAGTATTACATCTTAACAGTTTTTATACCCCCCCCCCCCCCCCGCTTCGAAGAAGAGGGGGGGTATACTGTTTTATTATTTTTGTTTTATGCTATAGCAGAGTAATTTAATTTGAAAACATGTTCTATTTATAAGATTTGGTATATCAGTTTCTTTCAGAACAAATTATTGTGTGTACATTGTATTATACTGTATACATATAAATTTTATTCCACTGTCAGTGGCACATACATACCACCCTGATTTAAACCCTTGATATTGTTTAAATACCCATACATAAACAGAGATATCAATTTTAATCAAATCGTGGGTACAGAAGTACTGTAGTGAGTATGTAAATCAGAGGGGTAGTGTCTGCATCACTGACAATGACAAACTATTACAAAATAATAGAAATATGAAGCCATTGGAAGAAAATGTCATTTCAGTAACTTGTTGGTTTACACAACATGTATAATACAGTACTCTCCGAATGTCCCTGGACAAAATTCTGTTTTTACATGAGTGTAACTAATTTTATGTTCAGAAATTTTCTCTGTGCAATTCCTTGTCAGAATTTTTTTAATTGAAAATCATGAATAGCCCTGTTCTACAATTTTTCCACTTGAACACAGTTTTTTAACCATAGAAATGGTTATATTATTATCTTCTAATTTTAAGTGGCCTTCCATATGAACATTCTGTACATCAACTGGTGACTGTAATATTTTTTTTTGCATTTAAAAAAACAATTTGACAACTTTCCTTGAGGTATTTAAATATAAAATATCTTTCACCATAACTTTGTTGCTATACCAACCTACCCTACCCTTACATTTAAGCTTTAATCAAATATGAAAGATGTGTCGACAAAGATATTTGCCCTGAATACAGTAGGAGTGTTTAGGAAACAAAATATTTTATCTTTGCAGGGTAGAAAGACTTATTAAAATATTCTTATTGATAACATGACTCAAATGTTGTAGTATTCAATTTGTAAACATCACCAGATTTAACTAGGACAGGAAATATATAGAAAAACATCTTGAATAAGTCTGTTGATGAAATGATGATGAATTGAATATGGATGTTAATGATATATATTGTACATAATTGATGTAAAATGTTACATGAAATGTGATTTTGTTTATTTGTATGGATTAATGGGATAAGATAACTTAAACAAACAGGTATTGAGTACATGTATTTTACTCATCTGTTATTGTTAGCTTGTTAGGGCGATGAGGCCAAAATTAAAAATACTTATGTTTCCCCTTTCCTGACCGGTGACCAAATAAACCCGCTGACTCAATAGATTTTATTGCAGAAATCCAGAATTTTCAGATAAAGCCTTTGCAAGCAGCTTGGAACCTCGGATCAGAGGCAGAGTAACTAAAAAATGGTACCTGGTCAGGTTCTAAGATGTTTGTCATTCAAACAGTATTTCTACTAATATTGCAACAGGAATGTTGTTTTATAAATCTAATTGTAGGAAATAATTAACATGATGTAATGATTGGAATTTTAGGTTGTCATCATTTATCATGGTTTTCAAATGAATTATTGTAATAAACTAGACATCTGTAGAATTCTTAGCAACCTTAATATGATTTCTATACTCCAAACTTTTCCTTTGGTTGTTCATTCTTTCTCAGAATCTAACTATTAATCCATCCAAATAACTTTATTGTGAACATTGTTATAAAGATTTATTTTGAAAAAGAATGATATTATAGATAATATAAGTCTAAGATTGAATCATTCCCAGCTCTATGAGATTATCCTCAATTAGTCTTTGAATAATTAAAGCTTGTAACTTGTATAATTATCTGTAAGCTTGTTAAAATATATAAGAACTTGTAAAATTAGTTTTTAACTAGTAAAAGTACTTGCAGCTTGTAAAATGTGATAACTTGTAAAAAATACTAATAAACTTGTAAAATATGTGTAGATTTGTAACGTACACTTGTAAGCTTTTAAAAAATTGCAAGCTTGTTAAATACATGCAAGATTGTAAAATACTTTTAGCTTGTAAACTATTTGAAGCTTGTAAAATTCTTGTTATTTTGTATAATGTACTTGTTATCTTGAAAAATATACTTGTAAGCTTGTTACAGTACTGGTAAGCCTAATCAAAACTATTAACACACAATTATCTTATATTTCAGGCTACATTCCCGAGGGAAACAAGACAAGATGGTGTCTGGATTAACTCCATACTCAACTTTCATGGACTTAAGTTCTGTGTCTGAATTTCAAGAAGAAACAAAAACACCTAGCAACAAAGAACAGTTACATAACAAACATATACTTCGTAGTCAAAGTTTAAATATGACTGAAATGTCCGGAAAAAGTCATACATCCAGAGAATATAAACAAGTTGGAAGTTTGGAAGACTTTCAGAAATTTACTAATGGTTACGATGCCACGTCATCACAGTTTGGTAGCCTGGAAGGAATGGAACTATTTACTAAAATGTCCAAACAATCAAAGACTGATCACAACAGTGTGGGAGATGTACCACACAATGAGAAACCTCCTGAACGTAGTCTGTATGATGAAATACAAAATGCATTAATGAAAAATGAACAAGAAAAATCTACCTCAAGTGTTGATAGTCAGGGATATTTATGTTTTCATATTGAAATGTTACCTAGTGATAAAAGGTTCGGATTTTCTGTCACTGGTGGGAAAGATGAAGGATGTCCTCCAAGTATTGATAAAATATCTAAAGGTAGGTTTATAAATGACTTCCAAAATATCTCAACAAAAACTGATTGCCACAAATACTTCTTTCCCCATAGAACCATCTACCCATAGACAAATCTACCCCCTGATATTGTCATTCCACCAGGACTTAAGTTTAGTCCAATAGTCAGTCGGATTGAACTTGTCTCTCTATAAACCATGCCAGTCCTGTTTTAAACCATAATTGTGTAGTACTTCTTCATTTTGCTTACTTTTTACTAAGTTTCTTAAGGGTTGATTCACCATAGTCTAAGTCTCGAAATGAAATTAAAACTCATTACTAATCAACACCATTCTATATTTACAGGGGGTTTGGCTAGTTTTTTTACTGCCTCATCAAATATTCAATATTTGTGCATTTTAGCTTCATGGTTCAAAGAAAGTGGGGCTATCCTACTTAGGGTAACACTTCTTTGTAACTTCGGAAGGGATTCATTGAAAACTTTAAATTTAGGATGACAATTGAGGATCAAATACCAAGTTCTGTAACTCTAGCATGAATATTGACTGAGTAATGTCCTTGTATGGTAAGATAAAACCTACTTATTTGTATTTGTAAACTTATTCTATCACTTCAATCATGAACCTACATTCACTCACATGATACTGCATTCATGTCAACAGACTTGCAAGTCTGAATTTATTTTATGCACCAAAAAATTCAAGCGTGTTTTTCATGGACTTCTCTCGATAATTATGATATGTTTACAGACTCTATCAGGCATTTGCATAACATACAATGTAATAACCCAAAGCCTTGGACTGATAAAATGTATTTAGGCTATTGATACAATCTGATTAAAACCCGATCTAAAATTTTACGCTCGCCTTCTCGCTTATTTTGATCTGGCCGTTTTCTTACGAGGGTCACGTTCAGGTGACCTTTTATTATTACAATATTCATGAGGAAATCGTTATTGTAGTAACTTGTTTACGTCGTCTATGTCACGAAATTTGAAATGAGCCGTCAAATCACAGACTGTGAATAAATAATACTGCCGTTACATTAGCTCACAAATTTTGGTCTAAAAATAGAAATTACGAAATCAAAATGCTATTAATAGTGTTTCGTCTAGATGAAAGCTACGCATTGATTTGTCGACATAAAGGTCATCTCGACGTGACCCTCCATGGGAACCATAGAGATCCTGTACGACAACGCTCTACAGGATATCTGTTCATGGAGATTGGCTATATTGATATTAACTTATTTCATGTATTTGGGCTAGTTGATAATTTATTCATTTATTTTATGAACAAATGTATGACTAATAAATAGTGCTAGTATTCAAGGTAATATCAGGCACTGACTAGTACTCTTAAATGTTTTTTACTTCATTTCTTTCAATCTGACTTATCTCAAAATACTCAAACAAAGTTATAACATTAATACCGGTATGATGTGTCAGTGCTGAACTAGTTTACATCATTGGTAGTTTGACTATTTGTGCACTGATGGCTCAAATTCTGTTTATAAGAAAACTATGATGATTTCCTTGATCTTAAAATGCGCTGTACTCTCAGACAATCTAGTGAAGACTTTATTTATTATTTTAGTGTCCAAGAGAGTGCTAGTCTCTCCAGGGATATATCAATGAAGACATTGGTCATGTTTATAATACTAAGTTTGTCTATAATATCACAATATGTTCTTTAAGTCTCATTTGGTACAGTGCCCTCCAAAAGTTTTTGGACAAATGAAATGCAGTCAGATCTCGATACAACAACATGGTTTGTTTCTAGGAAAAGTGTCGTTATAACGCATATGTCAGTGTAATGAATACTTCTGACAATGTACATGTTGGTATTGGTTCCCATAAAATATGTCAGTATAACGAGAATGTCGTTGTAACAGATGTCGATGTATCGAGATCTGACTATATTGATCAACATTTATCATCTTTGAGGGCAAGTTATTTTTGATTAATTGACATCTATTCATTTACTTTAGTTTGATCATATGTGAATAAATTAATTGACCATTTTGTGTGTGACCTTTTTATTTGAATAACAATACATTTACTCACGAATATAACCATGTGCTCTTTTGTTAACAACTTTTTTGTGGGACAAAATGTAATTATAAACCTTTGTTAAATATGGTAATAGGTAAGGTCATGGAAAGGTCCATTAATGCTGATTGGGAAATTTACTCAGATGACTCATTAATTATCTTTTCCCATGTTATTGTTTAATTTCATTTTGCTGTCAGTGGCACACACATGATCTCTGCTGATTTTAATATTTTTTTTATTCATGATTACATGATGGTAGTAAATATTTTATATCAGCAGAGTTAATGTATGTGCCACTGACAGTTGAATGATTAAAATTTAACAAAATATGTTTTTATATTATATATTCATGTAATTAGTTAAGTTGAAAACATTTGATATGTATATGTTATACTTGTTAATTATCCACATAACATACTCTGTAATGTCTACATGCATTTTATATCTTTTGGAAAACAAACTATCTATCACTAAATTAATTTACACTAAAATCATGATTTTGTGGAAGGATTTTTGTAGAGCACTGTACATTATAGAAGGTTATTTAATATTCTCTGTTTTATTATGTCTATTCCCATGAGGTATCTTGGTTGAAACGTTGACAATTTGTCTCCATGACCTTCTGTGATATTTTTTATATCAGGAATTATACAATTCAATTATTACCCAGTAATATAAAAACCAGTATCATGTAGTCACTTGTCAGAGAATCATAAATGCTAGTCTCATATGTTAAAATGTTGTTTCAAATCTTCTAAACTTATTTTGTCATTCTGAAATATTCTCAATAGGTATTTTCCTTTTTTTGTCAGAATGATTCCTTAATAATTTTTCAATGGGTTTATTCAATTGTCTGTAAAGAATTTGTGGGGAACATGTTCTTGAATCAAATACTTTGGAACAAAAAGTTGTGAAACAAGCATTGTGTCCAGGAGCTTTGTTGGGAGGACTTTTTTCCAAATAAAAGGATGATTGTTTCTTCCAACCCATGCATCAAAATTATTGGCAAAAATCTACCAATTACAACATACTAAAGTTTCTGCCACAATGTATTTATTTTGCTATAGTACCAGGTACTTCATATTGTAAAACTTTAACCTTGAAAATGTTGTTGTGAACAATACTTAACATTTTGAAGTTGACAGGCTACTACAGCAACTAAACATTTTTGAAAATTTATACTGAGTGGAAATCTACAAAATAATAATCTCTCTGACAATTCAATATGTACCAAATTATTATTGTTGTATTTTATTTTATTCAACTGCTAATGGTGCATGCATTAACTTGCCTGATTTAGATAGATCATGAGTATGGAAGTATGAATTTTAACAATACTTGACACCCTTTATGGAAAATTGGATCTATTCAAGTGTGTTGCTTCTTACATAAAGTAAAAGAGTGATATCATTATCATCATTAAAATCATCACCATTAACAACAATAACAACATTATCATTAACATCATCACTGTTATCAACATCATCACTAAGATCATCATCATTATCGTAAACATCATCACCATTAACAACAACATCATCACCATTAACAACATCATCATCATCATCATCATTATCGTAAACATCATCACCATTAACAACAACATCATCATCATTAACAACAACATCATCATCATTAACAACAACATCATCATCATTAACAAAATTATTAACAACAACAACATCATCATCATTATCACCATTAAAAACAACAACAGCATAGTCATCATTATAAACATCATCATCATTATCATTAACACTATTACCAGTAACAAAAAGTACAACTTCATCATCATCATCTGTACTTTGACTCTGACTGTAGCGAAGCATTTTTAAAACAAAACCAAAAACATTCATAATCCTTGTAGTATTTCTGTTAACAAGATTTGTCTTGACATTCTAAAACATTTGTGATATATATATATCTATGTTAGGCCTACAGAAAACAATTTGAATATTTCACTTCACTGAGTTTCATGGAAGAGAATATTAAACAGATAATTCTTTTATTTATTGAATTCTTCTGAATTCACTTTCTCTTCAGGGAATAGAAATTGTAATAGTCTACTTCACATGATTTTAACTATGAAATTTGATGAGAAATTGTGTGGCAACATTTAATGTTTTAGTAATGCTAAGTTGATTCTCCTACTTGATGGTGGAAACAAAATGTTCTTCTGTTTTACATATTCAGTCATGGCTTAAATTCATGATGCCAGGGATTAGTGAATATTCATTATGGCCTATGGAAATAACATCTTAATACAGTTGGGAACGATGATAATGTATCTATAAAAGGAGACAATCAGTCATATGAAACCAGGCTAGTGTACAGACATTTTAAGGCAATGATCTTGCCTTGTTTTGTTTCTTTGTTTCAATGTCAATCTGATTTCAACCGGATCAAAAATAATCCACTTGTACACTTGCTTTTTTTTATCTGGCTACATCACAATACAAGTCATGTCCAGCTGTCCTTTACTTTTATAATATTCATGATACAATCATTGTGCTTCGATCACATGTTAACATCGTCTTAGTGATGTGATTTACAAAGAACTGTACAATCACAGTCTGGGAATAACACTACCATCAAATTAGCTCAAATCATGATGCTATGAATAGTGTTTAGTCTAGATGAAAGCTACGCATCAATTGGGTGACACAAAGGTCATCTTGATATGACCCCTTATGCAACTTTGGGAGATCCTTCATTCAACAGCTGTCTATAGTACATATATATCTATCTATGGAGATTGTCTTAATGTTGAATTTATAGAAATTGTTAACACTTTAATTCATACACACTGGTTTCCTTTTTTCATGTACAAGATACTGATCAATTAGGATAAATATTTGTGCGTTTAGTGTGTTGGTTTTGAATTGGTTTCAGACCTGATCGTTGGCGACCAAACCTTAAGCATTGCTGGTATTTAGAAGCTGGCTTACTCTGTCATGACAAATAAAGAACCATATAAATGTCTGAATGCTTTATTTATGGGTTAGTGCTAAACTAGTTTACATCCTTCTTTATTTACATGTAGTTAGTCTAGTCCTGCATTGACCAATGGATATCCTCCCTTACTTTCAAAGATAAACAAATAAGATTGTTACAAGTACATGTAAATAAGTAGAATAAGATGTAAAACAATTGACAACAACAAATTAGTGAGTACTATAATATAATTATTTAAAGAAACATTTCTCTTTCCTTATCAGAGGGATATACTGTGCCTTTCAAAAGTTCTTGAATAAATGGAATTTTGAGGAAAATTGATATTGCATACTACTAGTAATTTTATAGTATAATCTCTGCAGAGCGACCCCTACTGAACACATCCTCTGCACAACAACAGCTTTTTATATTCCCTCTAGGAGTTCTTTAATTGAATTGAACCTCTGCTGAGCATCAGCCTTGGAACAGCAACACACATAAGTTACTCCCAGTGGGTGTTCCTCAAGTGAGGTTCCCCTACAAAAGGATAATAATGAACTACTCCAGCCATTTATGAACAGTTCATGAACAATACTTAAACAGTTCTAAATCAAAGTTCATGAACTGAATTCCATGAACAGTGCTTAAAACTTGTTCATACATTCACGAACTAAACAAGAATAGTCTGATTATTTATAAGTTCATGAACTTAAACCAATTACATGGCAATAGTTCATGAACTATTTAAGAAAAGGGACAGTTCATGAGAATTTTAATGAACATTTGATGAATTTGTGCCATTGTATCCTCATAAACAGTTCATGAAAGTTTCATGAAGATAAAATTGCACAAATTTATGAACCTGAATGAATAATTCATGAACTATGCATGAACTGGAAAACAATAATTTAGCAGGGGTTGTACTGTACTATAGTTAAAGCTTATTCATGTAATATAGTTTGATCTATATGTTGACAAACTCTTTAATGATGAATTTGAAATTAGCTCAGATGACTGTCCATTCTTTCTCATGAATAAAATATAAATCAGTTTTATCCTAAAACAAGATTTTGTCCACAAACTTTAGAAGGACCCTGTGCATGTAGTACTGTATCATTTAGAAGATAGATTGGTTTTTTCTTGTATGAAAAGATTCAATTATCTGTCTTGATCAAATAATCACATTTCTCTCTCATTATTTCCTGTCCTAATTTTTCATCATCTCAGCTTGCTTTTCTCGTCTCTTCTATATTTTGTTGGGTTTAATGCCATAGCAACACATTGTATAGGTCATAGCATGGCTGTCAGTCAACCTACTTACTGTTCATGGAAGGACTAAATCTTTGGATTTAGCTGTTAACCTGTTACTAGACACATACTTCTGTCAGTGACTGACAACTGCCCTACATGATTAAAAATCAGTGGTAGGAGGGATTTTGGCCAAAAAAATTATTTCATGACCAAATTCCACAAAAGTAGGCCTATGTCCCGACTCGGAATTGAACCAGCGACCCCCTTGATCAGTAGACTCATGTGCAACCAACCACAGTCAATAAATTTTAAATAATCACCAGCATGAGGAACTCAGGCAATGAATGATTTTAGTGTTATAAGAAAGTATCTATAAAGATTCATATATCACGGGGCTCATCATTAAATTTTAAACTAGGTTGCCCAAATGGACAGTAAGTTAGTTTTTTAACTTGCCAAAAACAATGTTTTACAGCAATAATAGGTTCCCAGAATCCAAATATAGATTGTCAGAGGCAATAAGATGATCTGTAATATTGCGTCCTGGATCACTGAAGTGTATTATTTAATATAAAGCAGTGTTACCATTAAATAAAATGCATTCAGTCATAAATACAAATTAGCCCAGTGTCCCTGTGAATATTGTGAAGTGATTGGTTAATTAGATAGACCTAGGTGACTGATTGACTTAGTAATTAAGTTATATGATTGAATATTGTACATTGATGTATTGTATTCCTGGAACTCTTTGTGATGAACACATCAGCATTAGAAGCTAATTTCACGATACTGTGAACAATACATTACATTACTGACAATTGTTGGTCATTGGCCCTTCACTGCTCTGAACACAACCCTTTAATTATTGTCGAAAATTTGAGATTTTTTTCTGTATTTTCTGGGTTTATTTTTATTCAAGTTTGCATTAATTAGCTTTATATATTACCCTAATATACTTGTACAGAGGTTAAAAACTGTACAGGTTATCACCTAAATTCTTAAACCAGAAGCCTAGCCTATGCCTTATGAAATTTGATTTGTGCCAGTGAAAATTACTAATTTGCATTTATTTTGCCTCTGTTCATTCTAAGATGAAAGTCCCTTAGGTTCTTGTGACTTCCTTTTTATAACAAAAGTTGAAGAATTAAAAGAAATCTCTGTCTTTGCTGTATATAGCTGTGTGGAAGGCCATTGTTTATAATTGTTGCTGTTCACTTGCACTTTTTGTATATCTCTCATATTCATCACCTTTTGTCTGATCGCCTTAACTCTATCAACCCTGAAGATGATTAGACTTGTGAAAAGTGATTAGTGCCAGTATAAGTTACTTATATTTCTTATTGTCATGGCTTTTTTGTTGATAAAACTATGAATGCATTGTTTTTAAGAAAACTATAAGTCTTGAACACATGTCAATATATCATGATGCAAATTGCTGATGTTTGTGTCAACTTTCTCTCTGGTTATCTTTGAATTTATTGGAATCTTAGACATTTTCTTGATGTAAAGAATGAATGCATCCTAATTTAACTATACCATACAACATCTCCACTGTCATCAACTCGCTCAATGTCTCTTTTACTAGGGTAAGAAATATTGTGTCCCTGTGGAGATAGTCATTCTGCATAATTACTACATGCATCAATATATTTTATCTAAGATATACAGTTTCCTCCAAATGAGAGTAAAATTACACAATGTATTTGCCATACGCATTATCAGTTTTCTTCTCAAAATTCCATTTGCTACTTACTACTTTTCGAGGACAGACTGTAAAGCTAGTATGCATTTATTGTAATTGTTTTTATAATTATGATTGATTTCATGAGTGTAGTCAAATACTATCATATCAAAGAAATACTGGGTACAACAATGAAACTGGAGTGGGTAACAATTACCAATATATTTTAAAATTTTAGAAAAACAGATTCCAGATTTGTGCTCCCAGATGAAAGGTTAACTGATCTGATCAATCCAGTAGGCTTGGATGTCAAAAAAGTCAATACATTAGTTATCCATTTGTCTTAAAACTTTTGGTGTGCACTGTATATTGTATATAACTGTTTGACCTATAAGTTCTACAGAATGTTTGATTCAATAAATCTTGTTGATGAAGATATGTTCATTGACTTGTCTCACACTAGTAGAAAATATTCTCTCAGACATAGTACATCATTCTATGATTGTAGATTGTGATTTGTAACATTGATGACTGTGATGTATATAGTGTATTGACAGATTGTGATGTGTATCGACAGTTTGTGATGGTATCGACAGATTGTGATGGGTATTGACAGTTTTCATGATTTGGTTGTAAAACAAAAATGATAAAATATATTTCATGAATAGTGGAATTTTTGACACAATTTTTATAGTGATATAATTTAGTGATTATTTTAGAACTCGGCACGGAAATAGAAAAAGTTTGTGATATATATTGACAGTTTTCATTATTGGATTATAAAACAAAAATGATGAAATATTACGATGAATAGTGATATTTTTTGTAATATAATTTAGTGATATAATTAAGTGATTATTCCAGAACTTAGAAAAGGACAGGGGAGGCAGACATCAATGGCTTGTGTGCATCAAAGGGTTGATGTTTTATAGTAACTATTTTTGCGTAGTGAGGGGAGAAATATAACAGTAATGGTAAAAAGCCAAGATGCAGTGCCCTGCTATACTGCTTGATTATAATCACTTGATATAAGACAAAATGATAAAATATATATGATAAATGGTGATACATTGAACACATACTCAGTGATATATACTCAGTATAAAAGTACATTTCTATCATGGAACTAGATGGTTATATGATCATGATCGTACAGACTAAGGATGATAAAATCAAATTATTTGGTAGGAGAGTTTTTTTGTTTTTTTTGTAAATATCTTTTGAGTGAAATTTAATGGACAATTTTGTTGCATCATTTTTAGTTGTTTAGTAATTAAGTAAACATGACATAATATGTACATGTATGTGAAACAATTATAATTTATATATTATAAACTAGTTCTTTATGAATTTAACAATGTATTAAAATTGTGTGAAGCACATGTAATAGACTACATTAATAATTTAGTAAACAGGGATTCTAAAGGATCATCAACCATATATTGAGTTGTGTCCCCTGTAATGGCTGCACGTGTTTTCGTGCTCAAGGAGATTTTTCAATATGGGAATAGAATTAGATACCTACCGTGCTAGAATAGGATTATTTTTAATGCCGAGTAAACGTAGGATAAAACTATGTACATTATGTATAAGTAAACGATGTGTAAGTGTGAGTTTACGTCTAGTTATTTTTCTCGCTGTGCTAACCATACTGGGTGGGGATGTAGAAATAAACCCTGGACCTCCAAGGTCACAAAAACAAAGAACATTATCATTTGCTGAAGTGACCAGTTCTCCCTCAGGTGCAACAACCTTACCTACTGCTTCCCAAGAAACTACGAAACGAAGTACAAGAGCTGCGACAGGAAAGGATAGCGAGGTATTATCATTTTTACGTGACATGAAAATGGAAATGCGGACAGACTTGGCCTCCATAAATTCAAAAATTGATGATATTAACAGTGTTGTGAATTCAATTAAGCTAGAAAATGAGGCATTAAAACAAGAAAACCAGGATATGAAGAAGCAAATTCATAAACTGTCTTCAAAAATTGACAACTTAGAAGGTCATTCACGACGTAACAATTTAAGGTTTCATGGAATTTCTGGACAAATAGGCGAGAAATGGGAGGAAACTGAAAACAAGGTTAGACAATTCATTAAAAATGATCTTGGTCTACCAGAAATGGAAACCGTACCTATTGAAAGAGCTCATCGTGTTGGCAGTAGAAATTCTAATTCATGCCCAATAATTGCAAAATTTTCAAACTTTAAAGATAGAGAAAGTATTATTCATAAATCTCGACAAGTTCTCAAAAAAGATTCACAGTTTTCAGTACGTGAGGACTTCACAGAACGTGTCCAGTTACATAGGCGTGAACTTGGTAAAAAACTAGTACATGCTAGAAGTCAAGGTCAATATGCTTCACTACGTTACGATAAACTGATTATTGACAATAGTATTTACAAATACGATGATATGACAGAGCAGATCACGAGAATCGGTTCCACTAGAGTAAATAATCGTCGTGCTACTGGATCACGTGACCGTGATTTTAGGCGCGAAACAGTACCTCGTGATCATGACGTCAGTGATGTTGACCAATCAGGATCTGAAGGAGGATACGAAAGCGAGGCTATAGGCGGTATTGAATAGGTAGCAGGTCAAGGTCCAGAAGTAAATATAAACATTGTCACATGGAACATTTGTGGTTTGAAGAAAAATATTGATAATCTTAATTTCTTGAACTATTTAAGTACTTTTGATATAGTCGGTTTATTAGAAACTTGGAATAATTTTGACAATGAATATTCTGATATACTAGACGGTTACACGTGTTTTGATAATACTAGATTAAAATCTGCTGGCTCTTTACGTAACCATGGTGGGGTCTCAGTGTACATAAAGTCACACTTGTTAGCAGACGATTTTATTTCACGAATATGTATTGACTTTAAAGACTGTATTGTATTACATATAAAAAGTGCTTTATATAAATCTATGCAAGATATTATTTTATACATTGTCTATGTTTCTCCAGAAGGGTCGAAAATATACGATAGTTTAATTGAGAAAAATGGAATAAAATCTATTGAAAATAATATTGAAATATTGAGGAATATATATCCAAATGCATACTTATATTTAAGCGGCGATTTTAACGCACGGACGAAAGACTTGTTAGATTTTATTCCCCATGACAACTTAGATTTTATCTTTAATGCTGAAGTTGATTATGATTCTGATAGTTTCGACCTTCCTAGAAACAACAAAGACAATGATAGATATAATATGTTTGGGAAATCTTTAGTAGAACTTTGTTGTATTTTTAATATTCATATTTTGAATGGTAGATTGTTTAATGATGTTGTTGGAAATTTTACCTGTTTAACACATAATGGAGCTAGTGTTGTTGATTATCATATTGTTTCGTCAAATTTATTTTCTCACTTAAGTTATTTTAGTGTAGAGGAGCGCCACGAATCTGATCATTTACCAATTTGTTCTAGATTAACTTTTGTACAAGAACAGCCGTCTTCTGTATTCAAACACAATAATACGAATGATACCGACAATGAAGTACATATCGAAAAATACAAATGGCAAGATAAACGTTTGACTGATTTCTTGGATCTTTTTTCATCTGAGTATAACTCTATACGTGATAAATTATTAAATGAAATAGATCTTAATATTAACAATGCAGTTAATGGTATCCTTTGTATGTATAAACATTCTGCAATAAATATGCGCATTAAACATTTTACTCGATATAAGGTTGAAAATAATCAACCCTGGTGGGATCAAGACTGTGACTCAGCTAAACAATTAAAATACGCTGCTCTACGGCGTTTTCGGTTTACTGATAATCCTTTTGACTTCCAACAATTTGTAATATTACGGAAAGAATTTAAAAACATTTGTAATTCAAAAAAATATGCTTATCTAAAATCCAAACGAGATCAACTAATGTCATTACGATCCAATCCTAAATCATTTTGGAATATGATAAAATCACAGAAAAATAATAAATATAACAATACATTGCCATTGATTGATACAGAAGCTTGGTATGATTATTTTTATGATTTACTTTTTAAAAGAAATCAACATAGATTAGATGAAGGTCCTTGGGAATTTGACGTAAATTCTGAGGAAGAAAATGTTTACTTAAATTCTGAGATCACCTCAGATGAAGTTTCAAAAAGTATTAATAAATTAAAGTGTGGGAAGTCACAAGGAAGTGATGGTATCGGTGCTGAATTTTACAAAAATACTAAATCATTAATTTCTCCTATATTATGTAAATTGTTCAATAAAATATTTAGTACAGGGGTTTTCCCTGATATTTGGAGGGATAGTATTATAGTACCTGTTTACAAGTCGGGTCCAAGGGACGTCCCCTCAAATTTTAGGGGCGTTTCCTTGATTAATGTTATGTATAAAATATTTTCTAATATTATATATGATAGATTGAATACATGGGCTGAGGATTTTGAGAAATTAGACGAATCGCAAGCCGGTTTCAGAGCAGGGTACTCGACAATAGATAATATATTTACATTACAAAGTATGGTACAAAAATATACTTGTAAACCAGGTGGAAGATTTTATGTTTTATATGTAGATTTTAAAAAAGCGTTCGATGGACTTATACATCATAATTTGTTTACTGTTATTAATAAGGCAGGTGTAAGGGGGAATTTATTTCGTGTTCTTTTATCAATGTATTCTAAACTTCGTAGCTGCGTACAAGTTAGTAGCAACAGAACTTCTCAATATTTTAATTGTAATATAGGTACACGACAAGGTGACGTCACAAGTACGATCATGTTTAATTTGTTTATAAATGAATTGTCACTCTTCTTACGTAGTAAGGGACATAGAGGTATATTCATTACCGATCAAATCCCTGATATAATATGTATTTTATTCGCTGATGACGTAGCAAATTGCACTGATACTGCCATCGAACTACAATCACAATTAAATTCAATTTCAGAATTCTGTAATAATACAGGAATGTCTATTAACGAAAATAAAACAGAAATAATTGTTTTTAGAAATGGAGGACCTCTCAGATCATATGAAAAATGGTTTTACAACCACAATCCAGTAAATGTCACACAAGTATATAAATATATGGGTCTTATTTTTACTCCAAAATTATCTTGGACTAAAGCGAAAAATAAACTGGCTGCACAAGCGAAGAAATCTATTTATGCCATAAAATCTTATCAAAGAAGTTTTGGGAAATTTTTATACACTGATTATTTTAAATTATTTGACTCAATGGTCAAACCTATACTTACCTATGGTGCAGAAATTTATGGGAGTGAAATATCAGAAACTCTCGAACAAATTCAAATACAGTATTGTAAAGACTTTTTAGGTGTAAATTATTCTGTAAATGATCACGTAGTACTTGGAGAATGTGGAAGGTTACCATTATGTATTGATCATCATGTAAAACTTATTAAATATTGGTGTAAACTTCTTTCTATGCCAGAACAAAGATTTCCTAGAAATTGTTATATAATGTTAACTAGGCAAGATAATATGGGAAGGAAAAATTGGGCGTCTAAAGTAAAACAATTATTATATACATATGGTTTTGGTTTTGTTTGGCTTAACCAAGAAATTGGTGATGTAAAATTATTTTTAAAACAATTTAAACAAAGATTAATTGATTGTAAATTGCAAAACTGGATGGAAGGCATTCAAAGTTCTCCGAGATGTGATACTTATAAGCATTTTAAATCTATGTTAAATCCAGAAAAATATTTGTATATTGATATGCCATTTTATATAAGATCATCATTAGCACGCTTTAGATGTTCCAGTCATAAATTATTGATAGAAACCGGACGACATTTAGGTATACCACGACAAGAGAGAATTTGTCATTATTGTTTTATTAATGAAAATATTTCTTTAATAGAAGATGAGTATCATGTATTTTTTATTTGTAATAGGTTTGATTTATACAGGAGACAATATATATCTAACTGGTATACTAATAATTTTACATTTATTAATTTTTGCAACTTAATGAAAACTGAAGATAGTGAAAAAATTAAAAATATTGCTTTATTCGTTCATAAAATATTGAAATCTATTAATTCGTAATGAATATTATCATGTACATGTATTATGTTTGTTCTGATTACTTTGTTAATGACACAACTAATCATTGATAAAATTGATGTATTTTATATTATGTATTTTGGGCCGGAGGCCTTTATTTACAAATAAACATATTGTATTGTATTGTATTGTATATAGCTTGGTGATCTCTTAAAATCCCTGTGTACTAATGTGGCTGAGCTGAACCTGATTGTAATTGTTTATATGAAATTTTCATTATCTTGAATAATTTGCAATGCTTCAAATGAAGTTTAGATTATGAGAAATCAGTGCATTTTATGTAGTTAGGCTAGTTTATATTTTTGCTCTTTACCACGAAGAAGCTCAAGAAGTTTAAGGAAATGGCTGTTCCAATATAATTCTTACAATGTTGAGACTATAAGTACGGTATGTAGATTTTTTTGTGTGAAATTGTTATTTACTTATTTACTAAATAAGTGACTTTACCATTCAAATGTGATGTTTAGCGACCAGTCAAATAAAATTTTAAAACAACAGTCTTAATTCATTATGACTTAGCTTTAGTGTTTTTCATGCTTTAGATATTTAAGGGATGTAATTTGTACAATCATGCTCAAACTATTAAGATCATGCTCAAAATATAAACATAATGTTCAAAATGTGAAGACCTCGTTTAAAATGTAAAGAACATATTAAAATATAAAGATCATGCTCAAATTTCAAAGATCATGTTCAAATTAAAAAAGGTTGCGCTAAAACTGTAAAGATCATGTTCAAGGTGTAAAGATCCTGTATAAATTGTGTGGATATGTATCGTTTAAAATGTAAAGATCATAGTCAAATTGTAAAAGATTGTGTTCAAAATGTAAAGATCATGTTCAAAATGTTAAAGATTGTGTTCAAAATGTAAAAGATCATATGTTCAAAATGTAAAAGATCATATGTTCAAAATGTAAAGATCATAGTCAGATTGTAAAATATTGTGTTCAAAATGTAAAGGATTGTGTTCAAACTGTAAAAGGATTGTGTTCAAAATATAAAGATCTAGTCCAAAATGTAAGGATCATGTTCAAAGTGAAAGATTGTGTTCAAAATGTAAAAGATCATATGTTCAAAGTTTAAAATATAAAGATCATAGTCTAATTGTAAAAGATTGTGTTCAAAATGTAAAGATTATGTTCAATATGTAAAAAACATGTTCAAAATGTAAAGATTATGTTCAATATGTAAAAAACATGTTCAAAATGTTAAAGATAATGTTCAAAATGTAAAAGATTGTGTTCAAAATGTAAAAGATCATGTTCAAAATATAAAATATAGTATGTTCAAAATGTAAAGGATAATATGTTCAAAATGTAAAAGATCATGTTCAAAATTTAAAAGATTGTATGTTCAAAATTTAAAAGATTGTATGTTCAAAATGTAAAGGATAATATGTTCAAAATTTAAAAGATTGTGTTCAAAATGTAAAAGATTGTGTTCAAAATGTAAAAGATCGTGTTCAAAATTTAAAAGATTGTTTTCAAAATTTAAAAGATTGTGTTCAAAATGTAAAGATTATGTTCAAATCGTAAAAGATTGTGTTCAAAATGTAAAGATTATGTTCAATATGTAAAAAACATGTTCAAAATGTAAAAGATCATGTTCAAAATATAAAATATAGTATGTTCAAAATGTAAAGGATAATATGTTCAAAATGTAAAGGATAATATGTTCAAAATGTAAAAGATCATGTTCAAAATTTAAAAGATTGTGTTCAAAATGTAAAGATTATGTTCAAATCGTAAAAGATTGTGTTCAAAATGTAAAGATTTTGTTCAATATGTAAAAAACATGTTCAAAATGTTTAAGATAATGTTCAAAATGTAAAAGATTGTGTTCAAAATGTAAAAGATCATGTTCAAAATATAAAATATAGTATGTTCAAAATGTAAAGGATAATATGTTCAAAATGTAAAGGATAATATGTTCAAAATGTAAAAGATCATGTTCAAAATTTAAAAGATTGTGTTCAAAATGTAAAAGATTGTGTTCAAAATGTAAAAGATCGTGCTCAAAATTTAAAAGATTGTTTTCAAAATTTAAAAGATTGTGTTCAAAATGTAAAGATTATGTTCAAAAGATTGTTTTCAAAATTTAAAAGATTGTGTTCAAAATGTAAAGATTATGTTCAAATCGTAAAAGATTGTGTTCAAAATGTAAAGATTATGTTCAATATGTAAAAAACATGTTCAAAATGTTAAAGATAATGTTCAAAATGTAAAAGATTGTGTTCAAAATGTAAAAGATCATGTTCAAAATATAAAATATAGTATGTTCAAAATGTAAAGGATAATATGTTCAAAATGTAAAGGATAATATGTTCAAAATGTAAAAGATCGTGTTCAAAATGTAAAAGATTGTGTTCAAAATGTAAAAGATTGTTTTCAAAATGTAAAAGATTGTGTTCAAACTGTAAATGATTGTGTTTAAAATATAAAGATCGTGTCCAAAATGTAAGGATTGTGTTCAAAGTAAAAGATTGTGTTCAAAACGTAAAAGATCATACGTTCAAAATGTAGAAGATCGTGTTCAAATTGCAAAGCTCATGTTTAAAATGTAAAGATTATTTTTGAAATGTAAAAGATCATGTTCAAACTGTAAAAGATTGTGTTCAAACTAGAATATTTTGTTCAAAATGTAGAAAAAAATATGTTGTGTTAAAAATGTAAAGTTCATGTTCAAACTAAAAGATCATGCACAAAATGTAAAGAGTATGTTCAAAATGTAAAGAGTATGTTCAAAATTTAAAGATTATTTTCAAAATGTTAAGAGTATGTTCAAAATGCAAAGATCAAGTTAAAATGTAAAAAAACAACATATTAAAATGTTAATATCATGTTCAAATTGTAAAGGTCATATTCAAAATGTAAAGACTGTGTTCAAAATGAAAAGATCATTCTCAAAATGTTAAGATCATGTTCAAACTTTAAAGATTGTGTTCAAAATGTATATCATGTTTAAAAATGTAATGATTGTGTATAAAGTGTAAATATCATGCAAAAATATAAAGATCATACATAAATTATAAAAGTTAAGCATAAAATATAGATATAATATAATTAAAGATATATTGTTCAAAATGAAAATATCGTGTTCAAAATGGAAAGATAACAGTAAGTCACACATATTCTTGCTTGTTTGCTTGCTAATTAGCACATATCTTCTAATTTCAAATCTAGTGCCCCCACACTTGTCCCTCCCATTAATGATTTCAACTGACACATGTTTGTATGTTGTATTTAACTAAATCATACTAAATTTATAGTCTACAGAGCTTAATGTGTCCAGATCAAACCAGTAAACAAGATTGTTTATGTTCTGTATTCATACTCCTAGATTCTTATATATATATCTGTAGGTCTTCTTCATGTGTTTGTATAGGTCTTCAATTAGGCATGTTTTAGGTAATGTGATATAGCAAAATGTAAAGAGTATGTTTAAATTTAAAGAGTATGTTCAATATGTTAATAGAATGTTCAAAATGCAAAGATCAAGTTAAAGTGTAAAAAACATGTTAAAATGTAAAGATCATGTTCAAAATGTAAAGATTGTGTTCAAAATGTAAATGTCATGCAAACATATAAAAGTTCATGCATAAAATATTAAGATTTTGCTTAGGATATAATGATCATGTTAAAATATAAAGATCATGCATAAATTATAAAGGTCAAGCATAAAATATAGATATAATATAATTTAAAGATATATTGTTTAAAAAGAAAAGATTGTGCCCAAAGTGGAAAGATAACAGTAAGTCACACATATTTTTGCATATTTGCTTGCTAATTAGCATGTATCTTCTAATTTCAAATCTAATGCCCCCACACTTGTTCCTTCTATTACTGATTTCAGCTGACACATACATGTATTTGCATGTTGTATTTAACTAAATCATACTAAATTTATAGCCTACAGAGCTTTATGTGTCCAGATCAAACCAGTAAACAGGATTGTTTCTGTTCTGTGTTCATACTCCTAGATTCTCAAATATATATCTGTAGGTCTTCTTCATGTGTCTGTATAGGTCTTCAATTAGGCATGTTTTAGGTAATGTAATGTACATGGTCTATGATGAATCGCTAAATAAACTAGATATTTAACCATCTATATAAGGTCTCTAGTTAATCTAAATGTTACATGATGTTGTCATGGTTACTGTAAATATTCCATTTTGAAACTTGTAGTTTTTACATAGTTACTATACAAGCACTTAAGGATACAGATCTCGTTTATATAACGATACAATGCATAGTTTTGTTTTGGAGATAGTGACAATTTTTGTGTATGATTTAAAAGAACATGCAATTTGTCTATTAAAAATAAAGAGGATGCGTCAAAATGCAATTTAAAATATGAATTAATGTACAGTGAACTAGAAACAGAACAATTGTTTCATAGCTACACTTTTGGGAGTTAAACACTCTAGCAACACATTGTAAAGGTCATATCATGGCTGTCAGTCAAGCTAGTTACACTTTGAATAGTGAAATTTGAATATTAAGATTTTGCATTTGACTATAAATGTTTTATTAATATCAATGACACTTTATTTTATATTATTGTTGAAGATTCTAGTTTATAGTGTTGGTAAATTTAATTAAAATGTCAGTGGTACATACATTAACCCTGCTGTTTTAAATACTCAATATATTGTTCAATAATCTTGTTATCAATAAAAAATGGATATCCTTTTTTATGGTTTGTTTTTTACAGAGTTATGCCACATTACTTGAAACTTTACATATGTATACAGTGTTTTAATTGAATGTCTAACACTTGTAAGAATTTTCTATTATTTAAGTATGGGTTTTGACTGAATTAATACCATTTTATTCTTAGAAAATATTGCTTTTGTTAACATGATCACCTAGAATAGTAGAGCATGTTTGTCTTGAAAATTCATGTAATTTGAGTAAGTATGTTACAATACTGAGTTTTAGCAAACATTGTCTTCTTGACTTTGACAAAGAGTGTAAAAAAGATCCAGTATCATCATGATGAATCCTAGATTACAAGACCTCCAGTTATGTACTTTGTCAATGGACAAAAACCTCACTGTAACAGATACTTTCATGTCACTATAACTAGATTAAAACAGGAGAATATATCTATTTGTACTTACAAGTTTCTAGACTATGTAAAAACTGTTCTTGTACATAATTAGTTATAGTTCTAGTGTAAGGTAGATTATGTAGTCCTATTGGTTTTGAACTTTTACTTTTAAGTACATGTACAAGTAATCATTCAAATAATGATCTTACAACTTTTGTCCTGAAACTAACATTTATTTTTCGATTCTTGATTTAGTGCTAAGTTAATAACATTAAGGTTATTTACAGTGCCTAGCACACCTAACCTAGTTTTTATGAACCCTTGTCTATAACCGGTACACACCTACTCTCTCTTCCACAGTGCTGGTAACTTCTCAATATACATTATAAATTAAATTGGTGTACCTTATTTTAGAGGAAAATTTACATTATTTTCAAAGTTTCAAGGATTGATGTTGCCTCTCTATTTGGAATTCTAACTTTTACCCCCTTTAAGACACTAGAGTCATTTATAATCCAAGCACACAACCAACTGCACTACAGACACAAGTTTCAAACATTTAGTATTTGGTGTACATGTATGCAAAATATGTTGGTACCAATCTGAAGAGCAAGGCCTTAACTAAGTGTGCATGTATAAAACTGTAAAATAGAATACCAGCAATTTTTATAGAGAAAATGGCCACTTTCAAAACTTGGCTAAAAAAATTAGTGTTGCTTTTGGAATTTGCTCAGATGACTCTATGATTCTTTTTTTCCTTGGATATATATGATAACCCTATCCCAAAAACAGAATATTGTCCAAGAACTTTTGGAGAGCACTGTAAGATAGGATAAAGTATTTTATTATTCTAGAATATTGTTATCAAACCATGTAATGTTATTTACAAATACTCATAAAGATTTCCTATCTTTGTATTTTATTGTTATACAATATTTAACTAAAAACTCTTATAGTCTCAGATTCCTGGTTATGGCTTCTAATAGACAAAATAAATTATATAACAAGGATTCATGTAATCTCAACATCATTCATGTATCAAGTACATGTTAGATCTTAAATTATAGATTTTGATTATTGAGGTCTGGAAAGAGGTTTTTCAATGACCTGAAATATCAATTCAAGTAAATTGATTTGTTTGTTTGTTTGTTGGGTTTAACGCCATAGCAACACATTGTATAGATCTTATAACGGCTGTCAGTCAACCTACTCACTCCTCCTGGAAAGGCTAAATCTCTGGATTTAGCTTTTAACCAACTACTAAGCGCATACTTTCGTCAGTGCCTGACAACTGCCCTACATTATAAAACATCATTGGTAGGAGAGAGAATGGCCATAGAAATAATTTCATGACCAAGCTCCACGAAGTATGTCCCCCCCTGGGAATCAAAACCCACGACCCCTCAATCAGTTGACTTGTGTGCTACCAACTGAGCTAGCCTGGCTGCTTCAAGTAAATTGATGTCTCAGGACAAAACTAATCTATGCCAGTTGTATATGAAGCAGGGTGTAGACTAGTTTTGCTCTGAGACATTGATATGTAACATTATTTTTGTTCATATAACCTTGGGTTAACTAGATTGTATGATACTTAGTGAAGAGAATTGAGTCAAGGGAAGTAACTATTACTTGCAAATATTCTAATCAGTTAGGGATTATCTATCTTTGATATATTTAGTAATTGTCA
Source organism: Mactra quadrangularis (assembly GCA_025267735.1). Taxonomy (NCBI): domain Eukaryota; kingdom Metazoa; phylum Mollusca; class Bivalvia; order Venerida; family Mactridae; genus Mactra; species Mactra quadrangularis. Next base: position 6,976,143 of record CM046301.1, on the reverse strand, counting down.
AAACAGCTATTATTGGCTATTAAGAGTTGTTTAGCAAGATAATGTTACAGGTAAATGTTGTTATACAGTTTGTTCTATACTATGACAGATAAAATGATGATGTGCAGTTTACATTCTGCTCCATATACATGTTCAGCTGACTTACAATTTTGTAAAATAACCACTCATTGAAATCACCTTCAGGCAGGAGATCCTTCAGGTATGCATTCCCACTTACACCTTGGTGGAGTGGAACAACTGCAGGTAAATTTCTTGCTCGTGGTAATTAGCACCCTATTTTGGGTTTGGACTTCTCATGTTTAGCTTATGGAAGAGCTTATTGATCAACCTGGTACATTATATATTTACAGGTTCCCCAGCGGAGAGAGCTAACTTACTGGTTGGTGATGAAATATTAGAAGTGAATGGTAAATCTTTAGAAGATTCCTCACATGGTGAAGTTATTGCTTATATACATAAAGTAAGTTGAAACTTGTGTTAGAATCATTATTACACAGATTCCATTTACTGTTAAACAAAATACAATAAAAATGATAGAGAGGATTGTAATAAGTCAACCTATCCATGACATATGAATTCTAATTGTACCACATGATTTACCATGTATTCATTAAACACTTTTTGATGCATTTTATCCCTCCAATTTAAATGACTACCCATGATCACTGGCTTAGGCGGTTCCAGGATTTTTAGTTAGAGGGGGCGGAAAATTCTAGTTAGAGGGGGCGGAAAATTAACAAGCAGAATAGGGTTTCAAGGGGCCATAAGGGCCCCTGGTCAGAGGTCTAGGTGACCGGTGGCACCCGAATTTCATGAGTTTTGGTTATTCTAAGGGATTCAGGCACATTTCAAGAGCCTCAACTATCCTTTCCCAGGGTATGCAATATGAAGCATGTAGATATATTATATAATTTTCTAAAAGCCGTTGGATCATGTTAAATTCTTACAATAATGAGAAGGAATTGTTTTAAATTGTATACTAGGTCATAGTATTTCTGTACTCCCAGATGTATGTATATGAAATAAATAATTTTTACCAGCCCAAATCAATTTTCACCGGTCCTGAGTTTTAGGCTAATGTATTAAGACATTGACTGATATTTATCCTTTTTATTTGGTTTAACACCTAAGCAACACAATGTAAAAGTCATATCACAACTGTCAGTCAACCCACTCACCATTCCTGCATAGCTGAATCTCTGAATTTAGCTGTTAACCAGTTAGTTGATTTGCATACTTTTGTCAGTGACTGTCTACTATCCTACATGATTAAGAACCAGTGTAGCTGGGCAGGCTGTATTGATCCTAAAATTATAAACTTACATGACATTGTATATATCATTTTCAGATTTTCTGATTCTCTGGGATCTCAATGATCTAATTGACACTGTATAATAAATTTAGGAAACAGGAAAAACATTAGGACGAGAATCATTTAATTGTACAGTTAAATCAAATCTGAAAATTTATATTCAACTCTTGATGTACATCAAACATATATTTCTTCAATTATTATATGTTATCATTTTATTGATTTCACTTTCTGTTTTAAAAATACCAATAAGTTAAACCAGAGACATAGGTAACATCTACATGTATCTATATCTCAGGTTAAACAGTTGTCAAAAACTACGGTGATTGCGAAAAAGTTTCTTTAAAATAATACATAGAAATTAAAGAAGGGAATAAGATATCATTATTTATATCTCTGATTAAAGCAGGCAATAAAATTTTGCTAAATTTCCTAAAATTATCAGCACTAACTCTGGTCTTTTGCAGACGACAATAATAATTATAAATACGAAATTACCTCCCTTTTCATTTTCTTTATTATTGTAATCTTTTTCATTTATTACGTACATCTGTAAGTTTATGTTGTTGCATTTACAACAAATAAAATCTAAGCTTAATTGATTCTATGGAATGGTAAGGCTTTCAGAATAACTGTTTCTTTAAAAATACTGGTTATCTCAAAATATGGACTTTCAGTACTTTGATTTTTTGTTGTAAATTTTATATTTTGTTTGTTGTAAGCGACATCTACAAATGACCTATATTTTGCGGCCATATTGAATACTTGGCATAACTTTGGTTCTCTTTCAAGGCGTATCGTCGCTGGACGTAATTAATATCGATTGAATTCTGACGATATTTGTGAATATTGGATTGTTTATTTTGTTTGTAACTGTTCATTAATGGCTGAAAATTAACGCATCTCGCGCTGTGTTCATCCAACTTACTTCCTAGGTGGGACTACTTTTCCAGGTAAATTTTGAAAGTCAATTAGTAGTGATACACAGGTGAATGAATTTTAGATGACATTATTATTTGTTCTACGTTTATCTTATTTACACGGATCGTAATTTAATTGTTTTAAGAAAATTGAATACTTTGTGTATTTGGTATGAGCTACGTCACTGACAGATCTAATTTGATTTAACTGTTAATTAATACTACCTGATTTAATTACTAACGTAAACAACTTGTTCATGGTATAAATCATATTGTCCGTATTTTGTTTGTTAACATTGTAGGCTATTTTATTTATATCATTGTGTTTGTATTTGACATTTCCTTGTCATATGCCTCTTATTAGTTGATTTATGCATCGATTTACCTGTTGACACTGACTTGCAATGTGACGGTGGGTGTGTTAGTGTCTGTACACCTAAATTATATAGGAAACCATCCTTCTTAAAACTTCAGAGTTTTCTCCTTTTCACCTATAACTACGCTAAAAGACTGTCAACAGCCGACCATTATGTTACTGTGTAATGTCAGATTAAGAAAAATATACAGTGAAGATGGGAAAGACATAGGTAGATAGTTAAAAGGGAGAGAATGTTTAAACATTTTGGATGATTGCTTTGCATGCTAGGTCTCTCTGGATACCATAGCGACTCTTGGAAATTGACTCAACAGGTCTTGACGCAACATTCACCGTCTTGTAGCCAAAGGAAGGTAGGACTGGCGGAGATAGTCTTTTCTGTAGTAGAGTACTGTGAAGTAGCCACTGTTTCCTCTGGTGGTAATCAATGCAGGACGAAGATACAGTTCTGGCCAAATGTCTGTTAAACCATTGATAATACAGAAATCATTATCAGCTTTGCCTGTTGTACATGTACTGGTTCCTAAATTCAACTCCTTGTGGGGATTTTCCTGTATTCTCAAGTATTGCTTCCAAATTCATATCCAGTACATTTATTTATCATATTAATTATAGGGCTGAACAAAATACCATTGTTACTCCTTTATTTTCAAATAGAGTTACAATATTGTGTGGTTCAGCTCTCAATATGTATGTATACTATATAATAAACTCTGTTAATCAAAATCCCTTTAGAGCAGGTGACAAACATTGTAGGTCTAGAATGTTTACTTTGAAGAAATGAGAGTGCTTAAAGCAGGCCTAAACTACTCTGAATAATGTTGCATGGAATATTTTAATGGAATACAGACCTTTTTTTCGTTCTATAACTGGGGCCGTTTACAGGCGCCGTTCCCTATATCAATTTCTTTAAATTCATGCAGTTTTCCCCAAATTTGGAGTCTAACTTGGATTTCTTGTTCCCCTATCTATAAAATTGCGATAAAATTTCCCCAAATTAATGTTTTAATTAAAAAGGCCCCAGGCCCCTTCCCCAAACACTGAAAAAAGCCCTGGAATAGTGCCTTGGTTCAATTTGAGGTAATGATTTATAGGGACTGATGGGAGCATTGGTGTAACAGTTCTAAAGGTGAAATTCTTGGACAGTTGCAAAACTTACAGCAGTTAAAGCATTTGCATAGCATGTATTTTTCCTGACTTAAAATAGGAAAGAGAAATAAGAGATTTGAAGAGATATAGTGTTGCAATTTAAGTTTTACAGCAAACTATAGTATCTCCTAACAAAATCTGCCTCGCAAAAAATACACTTGATCTGGAAGAAATAATCTCAAAACAATGGAGAAAAATATCATGAGAGGTTTCAAATGTGAACAAAAAAGATAATGGAATATCCATAGCAAGACAGCTGAACTAGCTATCAATCACGATTTAACAAACAGATATTGATTGTTCTTGAAAAAGAATTAAAGATGATTTTTTGAATGACAGTTCATATTAACTCTCTCTTCAACTTGAATAGTTCTGTAAATAATTGTTATGAAAAATTGTCATAAATTGATACGTCATCTGAATGGTGTAATATTGAATGACTGACAAACTAAGCATGTACTAATCAGTCTCTTCAACTCGCTAGCCCAAAGGCTGGAACTAGAGTAAATTGATTCAGGATACTGAAAATTACCTTTTTTTATACAGTAGTGCTAGTTGATTTGGTCTTGTACGCTGTCTTATGAATAAGTTTTTATCATAGCAAATTTTACTTGTGGTATTGTTTGATAGATATTTCACAAAATTTCTTGTGTACAATCCAAGACTTTCTGGAGTGCACTGGAAGTGCTGACTTAATATTTCTATCTTATGTGCATGGATATCTATAAACACAATATTGCACACATTATTTTGTAAAGTGACTTCTGACAATATAATGGTATTGAATATGATATATAACATATTTTTGATCAATAGAGTTCCTTTGATGTTTACAGGTTTTAAGTAAATTGTATTCCATGTGTTGAAATCAACTCACATTTTAAACAAAACATGGATATTTCATCAGCATGCTTATAAATAATGTCATTTCAGTCATAATCTTAACCAACTAGCCTGAACCCTAGACTTAGAAAAACAGGGTGGAGAATCAAAACCAGTTTGTATCACTCAAAACGTAAACAAACGGACGCCATTTTGGAAAATTTCAGGTAATTTTTCTAATTTACTCTTTTATTCGTCCACTAATGAAAAAACGAAAATTACTATAACACGCTACTCATTTTTCCGCTTTTAGTGATGTATATTACCTACAGATTCAATTAGAATTTCAACAAGTTATCCCGGACATTGGAATCGAAGTGAGCAAAAATTGGATCGTATTTGATGGATGCGAAGTGGTTCAAATTCATACTTCAGCTTAGTTTATCACAAAAAAGCATTTATTCTCGTTTAAATTGCTATATATAATCCACGCGTATGTAGTCTTGTAGTAAAGTATCAACTCCTCCAGATATAGTTTGGACATAAAAATAGAATTTTTGAAGAATGATGCGAACCGGTTCAGATTAATACAATGATACGAACTGGTTCAGATTTATGATATTTTACTTTTATACTTCATTTGCATACGTTCTTTGTCGATGTCTGTTTCACGGCATTAATATCAAAAACAAATCGTCATTCTGTACACAAACGGTCTGACTGACCTTTGTACGGAGACGCCGAGCATCATGGGTAAAACTGTTTATTTACCTAAAAACATGCGGCAATGTTTACATTCTCGTCATTTCCCCCAACAAGTATACTCAACAAACAAGAGTATGTATTTTGTGTCTACTCAATAAAAGTTTACTATCCAACCAGCTTTCCTCATGAAATGAAACTTTTTAACCAGTAATTAAATCTCCGTCGTAACGTGTTTACATCTGTCATTCTTTACACAGACATTTGAAATCGAAAGTAGAATACACAGTTTAACTATGCATCTGTACCTTTCGATGTTTAAATGTACTTTGAATACATGGATTTATATTCCTGTAGCTATAATTGATAATGTATTTTAAATTTTAACAATGATTTTGTCAAAAACCGAAAAAATCCAAAGATTTTGTCTCCATACGCCGCACTATATTCTGTTGCGTACTAAAACGCCGAAATCTGGGAATGTTGTGCGGGTTAGTATACGGGTGATATCTTCACCATCTATTTATAGAATGCAATGTCGTTCATTTAAATGTCGAACAGTATTCTACCATAATTATTTTAGGACCAAAATTAAAAATACACATGTTTTCCCTTTCTCGACCGACGACCAAAAAACCCACCCACTCAAAAGTTTTTATTGCCGAAATCAGGATTTTTTTTCAATCCAATCTGGATGTAGGACTTTTAACAACGACTTTTTTCCGACCTGGCGTTTAAGCAGTGATTCATTTTGCCGTGTGCCCTGTGCCCTGCGTTAGAGACGCAAACTTTGAACCGCGGACATGCGTAAATTGATAAATGATAACGTGTTGGCAGTTAAGGTGATAATTAGCACCGAGTAATGACTGTTTTAGTAAAATTTGTTGTGATTTTGACATTTTTTTATTTATGAATATCCATAAAATATCGTAATATTTACGGGCATATATTTTTTTATCCGAGTAAGAACAAAGCTCTAATAATAACGTAATTAAAATCAATTTAATGTGAGTCGGCTCTGTGTCCCTTCGAACTTATTGTTAATGTATATCAACTTCTTTGATGACAACCGCCGACCTTAATTATATAATGATGGACGATGTCTTTTTTATTGATTTAAGAGCTGTGTGGTCGGTTGTAAGTGAATGAATTCATATTTATTGATAATCGATAGTATGATTATGGGCCGTTGCACCGTAACTTTAAGCCTGTTTCGCCACAAAGAGTGAAATTATGCGATCCTAACAAATTCGATTTCGCCGTGAAAAAAAAAACGGCCGTAAGCTACTTCTTTTCGATTTTGGCAAAGAAATCGGCCGCGAGATTTTGTCTTTTCGCCGAAAAATCGGCCGATCATCTCGATTTCGCCGGATAAATCGGCTGATTTTTTTTCAGATTTTGCTCAGATTTTTTTAATGCGCGTTAAACCCGTAAAATTAACTACGTCCAAGCGATACAGCGTTCTGCAGTATGACATGAAAGGTTACTATCGAATATTACGAATTTTACAGAACATGTATATTTTAAATGTTTGTGGCTAATATTTTAATAGAAATTTAAACCCACATCATTTTATGATGATTTAGTAATATGTATATAATGGATCAAACCATTTACTTGACCATAAAAAGTAAATGGCGTCGTGAAATTTAACTTATGTCCATAATAATTTTGTATACGTGGCCGATCGTAATAATTTGTACTGTGGTGTGTGTAAAACAATTCCAAATTAATTCAAGTTAATTAATGTATATAGAAATAAAAAATTGTAATCATTCAGAAATAAACAAGCTCAATTGATAAATACTTCACAATGACAGATAATGACTCAGTCTGCAACTTATCATGAAATTATGTTTTAACATTACAAATGATTCACAAAACTTATTTACTAATGAAAATGAATGTGATACTATTAATATAAAATACACCAAGTCATTGAGACTACACAATAATATTGAATGAAAAATGATTGTTTAAAAAATATGCATTATTTGAAGGACATGCTTTGGCGACCAAAATCTCCAGATTCGTTGTTTTTTTTGGGTGGGACTCATTGTTTCAAAATATGTCCCATGGACTAATGTTTTCCAGCTTCAAAATAAATCACTGCGCAAGTAAAAATGTGCTGTTGGTCAGTGTTTTTCACGTCGGATATTTCGAGATTTACAAAATGAATACAGACAGACAGTCTAAAGTAAAATTAACCCAGTGATAAACCAGATTTTGTGTTTGTGTAAGTGTAACCACTGTCTCAAGTCCCCAAACGTCGAAATTGATATATTTTCCAAAAAAGCCGACATATCTACCTACATATATGTTTTATTAGTCATTTTTAGAAAGAGGAAACATAAATATTTTTACTGTGAAATTAAAATTTCGTCAGCTTGTCATGCACTTTTCGATTCGTACTTGAATCTATTAAGGAGTACTTTTAGTATGTATTTATGTATTTCAATTTGTACGAAAGTCTTTCAATACTTTGAATAGCGAATTGTGATCGTCATTTTGTCTCAATTTAACAACTTTCGCAAACGATTTGACTAATTCGGGATTTTTAGCTGAAAATGACTTTATACTTAACCGAACACCATCTCTATTTTTGATGATAAAAATATCAACGTTTCATTCGCATTTACTTTTCTCCACCTGACGATGCATATGTCCACAGTCATGTCTTCATAAACGTAACCGATGAGTTATATGGTAATATGAATTCATTTTCAGCTAAAACTCCCGAAAAATCAGATTGTTGTAAAAAGTTTTGAAATCGAGACGAAAACGAAAAAAATTGTGTTTGGAAAAATAATGCCGTGAAACTCACATCAACAAAGAACGTATGCAAATAAAAGAAAATTGCAAAAAAACATAAATCTGAACCGGTTCGTATCATTGTTTAAACCTGAACAGGTTCGCATCATTCTCAAAAAATTCTATTTTTATGTCAAAACTAAGTCAGGAAGAGTTAATACTTTTCTACAAGACTACACACTTGCTTCGTGGGATAAACATGGCAAATTTAACGAGAAAAAATGCTTTTTTGTGATACAATAGGCAAAAGCATGAATTTGAACCAGTTCGCATCCGTCAAAAATGACCTAATTCTTGCTCACTTCGATTCCAATGTCCGGGATAATTTGTTGAAATTCTTATTGAATCTGTATGTTATATACATCATTAGAAGCGGAAAAATGAGTAGCGTGTTATGGTAATTTTTGTTTTTTCATTGGTGGACGATTTAAGGAGAAAATTAGAAAAAATACCTGAAATTTTCCAAAATGGCGTCCGTTTGTTTACATTTTATATGATACGAACTGGTTTTGATTCTCCACCCTGAAAAATTGGATTGAGCTTGTGAAAATTACTTATCATACTTCATTATGTAGTCAGGCTAGTGCACAAGACTATAATTATAAGGCAATGACAGCATTAGAAGTCAATGGCTGAACGAAACACTATTGTAACTCCTTTCATTTTCAAATGGAGTTATAATGGTGGTTTTTTTTGTCAACACTTGAAATTCTGGTCTTAAATCCTCCCCTGTTTGTGTCCTGGTTTAAAGTATATCTGGCTGCCCATTAGTGTAACCTAGTTTAAAGTGTTGAGTCCTGTTAAATTCAAGTTATACATTTCTTATATTTTCAGTGTATAAGGTCCAAGTCTATAAATTTACGGGTAAAAAGAAAAAAAGACACAGGTGAGTTATTACATCCCGATTTAACTATTTTATATTGATTATTTATATTTGTTATAAGATTAATTTATATAGTGTTATCATAGTATGTATTTCTGCCTAATGGTTTAGTGCAGTTTTCACCTGATTACCAGGGGCTGAATAAAGGCCTCATTTCCAATGCAAGCTAGTTTTCCAAATATCTGATTGCAAAAATAAAATAAAATTGTTAAAATACATTAAGATTGATATTATGTATATACTCAAAGGTTCGCTCAAAAGTCAAATTCTGGCTGATCCTAAAATGCATGAAATTTTTTTGTTATTTACTTGTTGAATTATAATAAGCAAAATTCCCAAATAATCCAAAAAATGCCGCTTATTTTTTCTCAATTTAAGCCAAGGTCATTTTCATATAAAATTTATAGAAGGTCTTGCAGCTTACACTTCTATAATATAAAAGAAGTCAAATTTTAAGTTACATAACACTATATACTAGTCTTTCACTACAGAAGTGGAACTATCTTAGTTAGTTATAGTATCATATTCATCCTCCTAGCATGTTTTGTAGGGGTGTAACAATACGGTAAAAACCGTATTGCAATATATTGCAATACACAAAAGCCGTATTGCGATATATTGCAATACATATTGTTCTTTGCTAATACATGCATAGCATGAATAAATGCATGTGCATCGTCTTAATTTGATAAACATTGTTCAGATATTTGTATTTTCAAATAATCAACACGTATTATGCAAATGTTAGAATAAGTTAGAAAAATATTTCAAGTTTTCGAACACATTTTAACATTAATTCAAACATTTAAATATCAGACTCTGATAAAAACAATCAGGATGGAACATAACTAGAAAAACCGGTTCAGAGAAAAACGAACCGGTTAAAAACCGTCAGTAGTCGTATTGCAATATTAACCGGTATATCGGTTAACTGTTACACCCCTAATGTTTTGATGTATATTTGAACTTGTTACAAGTTTTGACTCCTACAACTGGTTGATTCACCTGCAGGTGTTACATCATTGATGGTCACATGACACATGTATTATCGGCTGTCTAGATAGACTGTTAAAGCTACATGTGTTACATCATTGATGGTCACATGATCACATATATAATCTGTTGTCTAGATAGACTGTTAAAGCTACATGTGTTACATCATTGATGGTCACATATATAATCTGTTGTCTAGATAGACTGTTAAAGCTACAGGTGTTACCTCATTGATGGTCACATGATCACATGTATAAACTGTTGTCTAGATAGACTGTTAAAGCTACAGGTGTTACATCATTGATGGTCACATGTATTATCTGTTGTCTAGATAGACTGTTAAAGCTACAGGTGTTACATCATTGATGGTCACATGTATTATCTGTTGTCTAGATAGACTGTTAAAGCTACAGATGTTACATCATTGATGGTCACATATATAATCTGTTGTCTAGATAGACTGTTAAAGCTACAGGTGTTACATCATTGATGGTCACATATATAATCTGTTGTCTAGATAGACTGTTAAAACTACAGATGTTACATCATTGATGGTCACACATAGTATCTGTTGTCTAGATAGACTGTTAAAGCTACAGGTGTTACATCATTGATGGTCACATATATAATCTGTTGTCTAGATAGAGTGTTAAAACTACAGATGTTACATCATTGATGGTCACACATAGTATCTGTTGTCTAGATAGACTGTTAAAGCTACAGGTGTTACATCATTGATGGTCACATGATCACATATATAATCTGTTGTCTAGATAGACTGTTAAAGCTACAGGTGTTACATCATTGATGGTCACATGGTCACATATATAATCTGTTGTCTAGATAGACTGTTAAAGCTACAGGTGTTACATCGTCGATGGTCACATATATTATCTGCTGTCTAGATAGACTGTTAAAGCTACAGGTGTTACATCATTGATGGTCACATGGTCACATATATTATATGTTGTCTAGATAGACTGTTAAAGCTACAGGTGTTACATCATTGATGGTCACATGGTCACATGTATAATCTGTTGTCTAGATAGACTGTTAAAGCTACAGGTGTTACATCATTGATGGTCACATGTATTATCTGTTGTCTAGATAGACTGTTAAAGCTACAGGTGTTACATCATTGATGGTCACATGTATTATCTGTTGTCTAGATAGACTGTTAAAGCTACAGGTGTTACATCATTGATGGTCACATATATTATCTGTTGTCTAGATAGACTGTTAAAGCTACAGGTGTTACATCATTGATGGTCACATATATTATCTGTTGTCTAGATAGACTGTTAAAGCTACAGGTGTTACATCATTGATGGTCACATGTATTATCTGTTGTCTAGATAGACTGTTAAAGCTACAGGTGTTACATCATTGATGGTCACATGTATAATCTGTTGTCTAGATAGACTGTTAAAGCTACAGGTGTTACATCATTGATGGTCACATGATCACATGTATAATCTGTTGTCTAGATAGACTGTTAAAGCTACAGGTGTTACATCATTGATGGTCACATGATCACATATATAATCTGTTGTCTAGATAGACTGTTAAAGCTACAAGTGTTACATCATTGATGGTCACATGTATAATCTGTTGTCTAGATAGACTGTTAAAGCTACAGGTGTTACATCATTGATGGTCACATATATAATCTGTTGTCTAGATAGACTGTTAAAGCTACTTGGTCACAGATCACAACTTAAATCTCAACTTTTGAAATATGGTAAAGAAACATTTCGGACTTGGTAATGCTGTATTCAGATAATATTTGTCCAATGACATGTAACTGTTATATTTGCTGAATTCATGTATCAAAATCTACCCTAACAGTTATTTTAGTGTATTTTAATGACTATTATTTAATATTTCACCCAATCAATAAGTCAGTTTTCCTTTAAATGTTAAGAATTCATTTTCTTAACACAATCACTGTGACATATACAGACACTGACTCTGACAGGTAATTTAAAAATACAAAAAAATCAACACCACCAAATCTGTGAGCGAGTGACTTTAAGTTAATTATTGTCTTACCTCAATGGATATACTGGTAATCAGAAAAGACAATATTCTGGCAAGTGCTGGTAGTTGTTTTAGAGTAATACATCTGTGAGTGTAAGTGTTCAACAAAATATTACATTCTAATGAGAATTGTTAAGGTTTTCTACATTTTGTGTATTTAAGCAATTTAAAATGACATCATTGGTTCATGAATTACTGATAAGATAACTCTACTGTGACTTCATTTGTTTGGTTTTGTTACATGAGACTTGTCAATAGTGTATCACTTCTAGACTAAGGGTTCACAAAACTTAAACAAATATAGATTTGTCTCTATCTCCCATTTTTGCTAAAAAAATCAGTAACAACCAGCTGCATGTGTCTAAACATCTAAATGAATGAAACACTATGATTGTGTGCAACATTTAATTTGTTCAGATGCCAACCAAATAAATAAATGTTACTTCAAAAAAATCAGGATCAGACACTAACCGTGTCCTTGGATACTGAGGATAAAAAAAACTAAGGAGGAATCCCATGATTTTTACTATTTTAGCTGGAAATTATATTGGCATCCCTGAAAATGTTAAGTTTTTACATGCATTTGAGTTTCAATGAATTATGCATCAAAATTTGTGACTGCAAATCTGTATCACATGAACAAGATCTATGTCCAAGTAGAAAGAAACAGATAATCCCTAGATTAAATACATAACTGTTATCTTTAATTCAGTCATTAGGCCACAACAAATTGATCATATGTTCTATGGATTCGCTCGCACTTTAATTTTGAAGGTTTTTACAAAAAAAATATTTTTATTTCCTCGCTTGCTCATAAAAATTTGGTCAAACCGCTATATAAAGCAAGCGAATCAAGACTTTTTTTAATTTGTTTTCTTCGCTTGCTCGCCCCATTTTTTTTCCAGAAAAATCCATAGCACATAATGATCAACTTGTTGTGGCCTTATCAGTTTTCTTACATTGTGAGATGTTTGATTTAGACATATCCTGGAGAAAATGAGAAGATAATAGAGTTTTTATGACATCATCACATAGTTTGCTATTTTTGGTAGAATTTAATTATTTTGTCTCCCTAGCTTATCTTAGTGGTGCCATTTTATTTTGATATATTATTGTTTGAAGAACTCTACAAGATTATATTTGTATAAATATACAGTCCCCTCCAAAAGACTATGAGAGAAATCCTGTTTTTACAATAACCTGATTCACATTATTTTACTCACAAAAAAAAGAAACAAATAGTCAATCTGAGCTAATTTCAAATTCATTATTAATTAGTTTATCAATATGATTCAAACTAAGTTACATGAATATGCTGTAATTAGGGACTTTAGTCAGTTATCTTTCCCTGCTATAATCTGAAGCAATCCAATTGGCAAGTAGGTCCTTACAGTTGGAATCTTCGGATTTTATCATTGAATTCCTATGTAAGGATAACAAAATATTTCATCTAATATCTTTCTTGTTAACCCTTAACCGCTCAATCCCGCATTTTTACGTGTCTAGACCCCCCCCTCCAAAATGGCCGCCACAGCCTTGAAAATGGTGTTTTTTAACTTTCACTGAAGGATAGATGTCCCAAAAAAATGAGCTTGTTTTTGCGCGCCTCCCCCATCAATTGATGTCTCAGGGGGGTTCCGAAGGGGGGATGTGCCCCCCTTTGTTGCTGGGGTTTGAAGGGGGCGCAGCGCCCCTCATCGCCGGAAAAAAAATCGGGGTCATTGAGTGCTGAGAAATGGCGCCAAATGCTGATAAGAAAACATGTTTTCAGTATCTGAAAAGACCTGGCACTTTAGACCTCAATTTCGGAAAATATTACTGTTTGAAGTGCAAACGTGGGGTGGAAAAAGAGCGAAAATGGCATTTTTTGCCGTTTTTGCTCCGCCCCAGCATTGCCATGGTAACGGGGATCGGGGCTCAACTTGATTTTTCTGAAAGACATTCACCAAGGGAATAACTTGGCCAAGTTGCATAACTGTATGATGATTAGTAATGAAATTAGAGCATATTGAAATAGCCCTAGCGCGTAATGGTGAAAAAATGGCTACTTTTCACACATGTCGCAACCAGTAAAGGGTTAATGAAGATATCTACAGAGGTGATGAAACTTAGATAGTTCTTAGCCCTAAAAATTCTTAGCTTGATTTTCAAACAAATTAAATGATTTACAAAAAAGTTATTTATGATTAATTTTGGCAAATTGACATTGAAAAGTAAGGGTAAAATCCGAGTAATCCAACTAATTGGACCTACCTGTTTGAAAAATATACAAGGGGAAATAACTAAACTAAGGTCCCTTATTATGGTATAATTACTTTTAGTATGCATTCTATATTTTATCAGAATTTCAATATATTTTCAAGGAACTTTTGGAGTGTAATGTAGAAAAGTTATATATGATTTGAGAGATATAATTGATATGATTTATATCAAGTTAAAACAATTTATGTTCCTATTGTTTTATTGTGGCCAATTTATTGATGTATTCAAAAAACTATTAATTTCTTGTTTAGTACAAAATATTGGAAATATTGATTTTAATGTTTTATATCTGAACTAGATTCACATACAAGTAAGTTCTTGAGAGCACAGAAATATTTAGCGACTTAAGTCAATGCCTTATTGTCTTGAGCACTTGCCTGTTTTAGTAAGTCACATACAGTACCCACCAAAAGTCTGGAGACAAAGGACATTTTGGAGAAAAAAATCATTAATTTTTTCAAATGATTTTTTTTGGTTGAACCATTATTTATTATGTATCTAACATGGCTGGTGATAGAATGAAAACAAATAAGTAAATGCATCACCTTTATAAGATTCAGCATATCATAAAAAAATGAAAATGTCTCTAAACTTTTTGTGGGTACTGTATTAACGGCAAAACTTATAATCATCTACCATGATTGACTATATGAAATAAGTCAATATCACTAGCTGGAATCAGTTTTTCTAGTCCTTTTGCTTAGGGCAAGTAGGTTAGGCGAAGACTGTTAGTGTAACCAGGGTACTTGGAATATTGGGACAATATAAAATATTATACACTAGGGACCAGCTCAGTGTTGAGTTCTGCTTTCTTTGTTTTAGTGATAACAGATTTGAGGGAGATGTTTTAATAGCTATTTATGTTGTAATAGTTTTGTCTTGTCCTACTTGTGTTTGCATATCTGAAATGTTTGTATCATAAATGTTTGTTTTAAAGATGCTCGTTCACTGATGAAACTCTAACAATTACAAGTACAGAAACATTTTGTAAGCAGTAAAGCTAAATTCTGATGATGACAATTTTATTGCTGATTGACAATTACAACCATTAAAATGGTGATTTTAAGTACCAAAGATTCTCTTTCAGTAACAATTTCATTGATTTTGGTGCTTTTTTACCAGTTTTGTTTATATTTCATTCAAATAGACACCTTTGCTGTAAAATATTACAAATATGATACAAATTCATGTTATTTACACAATTACAGACACTGAAAAGTTATAAATTTTTGAAAAAAATACCCATTTCTGTGAGCTAGTAACTTGAAAGTTTTGTTTCAAGACTATAAATATATGATTATAATCAAACAGCACAATGAACTATTATTTGCACTTGTTTTATTACATATTTTATGGGTTCATTTCACATACTTGTTGCTTTTGACAAGCTTTAATAATCTTTTATGATGGGGAAAGTTTTATAAACTTGGTTGGTAGTTTACTTATTTATTCATTTATTTATTGGAGTTAACGCCGTGTCAACACAATTTAGGTCATTTTACGGCGTCCAGCACACCTAACCTAGCTTTCCTGGACCATTGTCTATAACCAGTACTCACCTACCCTTCCACAAGGCTGGAAACTTCTCCATATTTTCTAATAATGGAGGAAAATCGACATTATTGTCAAATTTTCATGGAAGGATATAACCTCCCCTGGTGGAATTTGAGCCCGCACCCCCTTGGGCACAAGATTCCAAATCCCAGCGCGCTACCAACTGGGCTATCGACCTGGGTTGGTATGGTAGTTTACTTATATTTATATTTATTTAAATTCTACTCTGTTGATCAACATTTTGATGATAATTTGTGGCTGTGAGCTGATGTAACCAGCTTTCCTGATGTAGTTTCTAGTGTTTAGCTTTTCATGAAGGTTTGTCTGCCGTATTATGTGCAGACCCCTTCTTAACTAACCTAACTGAGTTATATGTCTGGATGGTATACTTTGGAAGTTTGGATAGAATCTCTTCTTTGGCTGGATTATTTTCATGGCAATGTTGCTTGCCCTCAATGTATTATTTTAGCATATGCTTTACCTCTAGACCATCTTGTTATGTTTAACTATTCAGAAACGATTTCTGGTAAAAACCAATTTAGTTCACATCATGATTACCGGTATGCTGTCTTTATCCAGAACACAGTTAGTACAAACAGGAGACAACATTCTGTTATAATTTTTACTATAAATGTTATGTCTATGTGAATATTTAGACTTGCAAATGAAGCATGTTAATATATATGTAGGATAAAACTCACTGATTGGCTGAAAATTACAGTGTTTTTATTGTTGCTAGGATACAACAGTTAGACTTTTATATATATGGTGAAATATTGTTGTACTTGTTGATTGTTTCTTGGTTCTTGTATTACATGGTCTCAGGATAAATAGTCAGATGTATGATCACTCGGCCATTCGCTACGAATAACCTCGGACATATTTAGCCGCCATTTTGGAAAAACCGGTGTTGAAGTAAACAAATACACGATCGATAAGGCGATGACTGAAGTTTCGTTTTTAGTCTGTAAATTTGAAATTACACATTTCAATGATACCGATGAACAATATTTGGTTCAATTTAAAACAAATGAATATGTTTAGACAAAGATCTGTGTGTATAGTACAAGAACTATTTTGTGTAACTGTTACGTGCTGTAGATTTAGAAATGCCTTGTATTGGTCATATCATGATGGTTAGATAACAATGACATACTCACTATTTTCTGAAAGGCTAAATCTCTGGGTTCAATGTCCTGAAATAAATAAAATTTTAATATCTAAATTCAACTATCCAAATTAGTCAGAAACATCATTCAGTTTATGTACGTATGATTGAAACTATTTAACATGAATAAACCTTAAAGCAAAGTAAACTGTACTTGCAGTATGCAATAATTTTTGTCAGTATGTAAATTTGTTGAAGAACATTTGGAGGGTACTGTATGCCAGCCTCCACATATCCTATATTTAACAATGTTAGAAAAAACTGTTTTGTTAAAGTAAGATGATATATAAGATCAATGTTCTCAGTCTGTCAGTTACAGAAATGTGAAACCTTAGTTATATGTGTAAATTTTGTCTAGAATCTGAATTACTTTGCCTCTCAGGTATATTGGTGATGTATTTAAGATTGGTACATAAATGTTTCCATGTAATGTCCTAATTTCTTATATTGCTTTAGTTTGGTTTCATTTTTGTAAAGATATCTTAAACATGAGACTGTGAGAGTACGTTAAATTTAACATATTAATCCAGGGCACTTGTTTGGCATATTTTGGGGCTGAATATGGGCCCCATTCCCCTCTCCAAATTATATATATTGTCCTCTGTTTCAGATAAACCCCCCCCCCTCCCTATTGAAAAAAAATGAAAATGACTCCCGCAACTATGTTGTTATAAATATTAGTTGTTCATTCAATCAATGATAGAAAAGTATTAAGAGCAACAAGAAATGTCTTTAAAAAAGACAAACGGCGTCGATTTAAAAACAAGAGGGCCAAGGGCCCTGGGTGCTCACCTGAGGAAAAGGTCAAAGGTCACAGAAGAGCCATTTACATAGGACCACTAATGTTAAAACCTATTTTTTGACGTGGTGATGGATTGCCAGATTCCGATAGTATTTGCTCATACAAGTTGTCACCACGCATCATCACTTCATCAACAACATTTGCAGACCAGTTTCGCAGACTTGGCACATTATTGCCTACCGTAAACAATATGACAGCCAATGCAATTGCCGTACACTGATAACCACAGGGATTTGTCAAGTTACATCCCTTTGATTTTTCCAACATACCTTTAATCAGGGGTGTGAATTTTCCGCGGATCGGCGGATTTCCGCGTTTTCGAAAATCCCGGGGCCGTTTTTTTCGGAAACCACAAAATTTCCGCGGAAAACATAATGGGGCGAAAATTTGAGGACCGAAATGCGAACGGTTCCGCGGATTCCAATGAACGCCGTATACTAAACTTTCCGTGCGATGTAAAACGCTCTCTCTAATATGTCTACAGAGGAACAGATAAGCTACGCAATAAAAAATCTAAAAAAAACCTATAAGAATAATAATTTGCGTATCATAACCCAATTAAAAACTTCTGTAATAATAAAGTCTCGAAATCGCCGCGTATCGAACGTAAATAAAAATCAAAACTGGTCAGATAAGGGATGCGAAAAATGAAACTTCACGCGACAATTACATGCCAATTACATCTCATTAAAACCCAATTGTCTTTCACACGCTGGGAGTTTAACTCGCCGACATATGTATGCACAAGGATGTCACAAAATCGATAATATAGTCGCCAACTTATGATTACACGCACGATAACATCTGTATATACCTTTACCTATACACGTCAGAGTACATTGGAAATAGTGCATATATATATTTTAATTGTTTGCAGCAATTAAATCAATATTAATCCTTTGTTTGAGGACGAATACGTGTCTGCAGTTTGAGCAGAAATTGAGGTAAACAATTTAAGATATGTGTCGACATTTTTTCACACTTACTTTGTCGATATTTGATAGCATAACAATGACATAATTGCAATGTCTCATTATGTAATCATGGAGTCTAATATAAATTAATCGTCATGAAAAATGTATTCTTAAACTAGCGTGACCTAATTTGTTAAATTGTTATTTTACGACAAAATACTTTATAATATATAATTTAGTCATCATGATGACTTATTGTCATATATTTTCGCGACCCACGCTATCGTAAATTAAGTAAAACATTCTTAAATCTTCATAATTAATGTAATAAGCTTGCTATTTTTCATTTGTTTTTCTTAATTTAGCAAACAGCGCCCCAGGAACCGACAAATTCGAACTTACGTTCCCGTTTTCTGGTATTGTTGATAAAACAAATGTCAAAATGCCAGACAATTATTTTTACTTGCCAACATTTGTTTCGGTGTAGTTTTAAAATGTTTTTAAATTCAATTTAAATACTGAAGATGCTATCATAACTATACTGTGTTTATCATTATCATTATGTATGGTAATCGATGACAAAGAGTTAGAATAACCAAAAAGTTAGTTGAATAAAACAGTTTTTTGATTAATCAGCATTTCAAATAACTGACTAGTTGTTATTTGATACAGAAAAGTTATTTTCAAATTAAGTCATTATTTTGTAGATTTCTCCACTCCTGTGAACTAAATTCTGGCGAAATCTTTGAAACATTTTCCTGCAATGTTCTGTCTGATTGGTCAAAGCAAAATTCTTCCAAACAAAACAGCCACCGTTGAAAGGGTTTTCAGCATTATGAATTCCATGTGAACTGTTTCATGCAGTAGGATTCGACAGTCTCTTTTGGATCCTCTACAGAGGACATGTTGTCGTTATAAGTCATTAGATTATAACCAGCTTGAGGCTGTTGTTAATTGCTTAAAGAACATGCATCTAATAGTAAGAGTCTGAAAGATCTTGCTTTGTTAAGTTCTGACAATCAAATTGAATGGAGAATAAAAACTGAAGTCATTGTTTTGAATGCTTTTGTTACCAATTGACTTGACATTGTTTTTTCCCAATTTAAACCAAAATGCCGATAAAATTTCCAATTCTAGGGGTATAGGACATATTCCCAAAATAGTGGCAAAAAAACACAGGTGGTTGCTGGCCTAGTAACAATATCATCAATAGATATTTATAAGTATATTTGTGCATACCCAGTTCCATGTTTTTTTTATTAGTACTCAATTTATAGTCATATAAATGGAAAATACTCAATCCAGTAAAATATCTTGGAGTAAAAAAATTATGCGCTCTATTGGAAATGGCATTACTCAATTGTGTGGAAAACTGTGAGTAAATACCCAATACACCCAAACCTTATCTGTTCCTCTGCTGTCTATACTCAAAGAAATAAATGTATTTACTGTAATTAAAGTTTTGAACTATTTTATTCATCCTACAAAGAATTTTCATATTATGTCAAATACATGTGTCCTAATTGCTTGGAGAATTGTTTTTTCCCTTGGTAAAACAGTAAGTTCCAGGAGCTTCTGGACCCCTGGTCAGGACGTTGCCCTGGACCCACCAGGGGCCCTAGCGGCCCCCTGGCCCCCAGCTGATATTTCCTCTTTTTCACTTCCTGGCCAGTCACACCCCTGTTAATATACTTATATACAAGGGGTACAACTGCGTTTACTAGACCGATTCATCTAGATTTCTTATTTTGTGGCTCACAAAAAATACTGATACCCTAGTAGCACTTTAACCGCACGATTAAATTGATTAAACATAACTCTTCGAGCTATGAATATTAAATGTTTCATAGGGCAGATCATTAAAACACTCGCCAACAAAAAACAATTCTTTTTGACAAATAATTCTTAGATATTCAAAATATGAATTTAAAGACCTTTCTAGTGATATAAAATGCAAAATTGTTTGATGAAAAATGACTTAGTAATTGCAATTTTAAAATTACTGTGTTTTCATTGTATTTACTCGCTATCATTTCTTGCCAACCAGCGAACGGTTACCTGTAGTCTTTATCAGCTCCTTGTTACTATTTATAGACATCATAACAATAACAATGAACTGGGGTATATGTGGAGCTGTGACTCTCAAAGTGTAAACCCCGGAAACTAGACGTAGTGAGGCTAATTTAATAATTATTGGGTAATATGTCAGACTTTTTACTAGAAACCGGTTCACATCTGGAGACGTAATTCATTTTACCCATAAAATATTGTGTTTGACACGTAACTTTTTATTGTTACAAAATAAAAAAAACACTTTGGAAAGCAATAGAAGTCTACCCAAAAAAAATAATCTACGAACGAAGCAAAATTTCGTAAAACACTGCATTACAAAAGTGTGGCCTTTATTTTTTCGCGCGTGTCAGGGCCATCCAATCGAAGAGGGGGTTTTCTCTGTTTCCCCCGTACGTCATTCTCAGTGCTTATAAAATCATCCAATAGAACGGCGGATTTCCGAAATTCCCAGACATACGTCATTATACAGAAATGTAGGTCAAAATCCAGCTTAGACAGCTACGCCGAAAAAAAATTAATGTGACTGGTAAAAGTCATTAATGTTCACATTCATGAGTTAACTCCTTCTACCCGAAGATAAATACGCCTATATTAACCTATCGCTGTTATACCGGTCTTTACCTAGTACATAAACTCCATATCTTCCTCTGTACACCGAGACAGGTTTAACGTATACACATTGCTATGACGGTGTTAAATCAGAACTATTGCGGCGTATCAAAGCTTTGTTTTACATGAAAAAACAGCGGCATCAAAAAATCGGAAACGTACATAATGTGCATATTTTAATTGATTTTCTTATGTTGAAAACAGAATTAAAATATTCGCATCCAGAAAAAAGTTACATGTGTATTTGTTATGCGAGGTAAAAAATCCAATTTTATCTGTTACCTTCAAAGTTTATCCCCACATTTAACACGGACATCATTACCCATGACAAACAAAACTAATTTCAATTAAATTTAAACTTATTACTTCCTAACATGATAATTAATACATTCCTCTCCAATTGATTTCCTGTCTGAATATAAACGAAGATAAGTGGCGGCTATTTTCTTTTGATCAGTAAAGCACCGCACCATATGACGTATTTAGCGCGTGCCATATTGAATACTTCAAAAAAACACCGCAATACAAGTATAAGATTGGGACCAAAAGTATTATTATAGAAAATGTATTCGTCGGCGACAATTTATTTTAAGAAGGTTACGTATCAACACTACCCGCGTTGACATGTCCCATTTATCTCTCCTCGTGTTGATATTTTAACAGCATACATAAATAAATTAATCATTAAAAAATAATCTTCGGTCATAAAGTTTGTTCTTTATCATAAGTTCTTTTTTAACGTATTTGCGCGTAGTTTTAATCAGTCATTTTTTAATAAAATTTAATAGCGTTTTTTTTTCAAGAAACAATTTATTTGCATTATTCGCTTGTGTTGTCGCGTCATTGACTTATCATAATCTCGTTTATGATAGATAATTTAACGTGTTGTGAAGTGAAACCAGATTTATAATCTTGTACGCGCAAAGTCATTTTCACGAAAAAATCGTTTTGTAATAGATAAAAGGTGTTACAAATATTAATGATACGAATAACAATTAAAACAATTATCAACGAAACATTCAATAAAAGACACGCTAATATATGTCAATTATTAATTACAAACTAATGCACTTGAATGGAAAAGTGATACAAATAAAATAAAGAAAAAAACATTATGAAATAATAAATTAACTTTCATAATAATTTCTAGGCAGTGACCTAGCTTTAAATTGTTAATAACTTGCTCCATTTAACACCAAATCATCTTATCTTTACCCGCTGTGCTTATCGCTGCGCTTATCGATAAAAAGATCGTCTGTATACACATGACGGATATACGCGTCACGCGGCTATCAGAGGTTTAAATTTCTTGACGGATATACGAGTCAGTCGGCGCCCCGATTGAAGTTTAATTGACGCATATATACGACACTCGGTGTAGAGAGCAGCAAAATCGTGACGCATATATAAGTCATTCGGAAAGAATGGGTTAACTGAAAATTACCAATATTGTTGTAAAATGACCCAAAAATTCCCCTATCTGAGGTACCTATTGCTGAAAGGTGTATAGTGCCCTGCATTTATAATTAATGTTAGAAGTCTGATATGTAAAATGACTCATTTATGTATTTTAAAATTTATGTTGTATAAACTGTCTAATTAATTATTGACATAGGAAATTGTTCTTCCAGTACAACTAAACTGTTCTGTTATTCTTATTTTATGATGTACCCCCTCTACGAAATTACGAGGTGTGCAGTTGCTGAGAACAGCTATTATTTAGTTTGGGCAACCAAAAACTTCTTTTGGGCAACAAAAAATCTACCAACAAGATATAGTGCATTAGTGCTTGCTACTATAATGCCTTGTTCGGGAAATCACTTTCATATCTTAATTTCGTAGACTGCAGACCCATCTACCATTCTATGTTAGGATGTTACCATGTCAGTCTTTTTGTCTGTCGTCAGTCCATATGTCCATCGGTCTGTCTGTCTGTATGTATTGTCGGTATAACATAACTTAACATACCTCCAAAGTTCATGATCAATTGGTTAACTAATGTAGCTGACAGAAATTGCTTCATCTTAGATGCAGCATAGCTAACTATTCTGAATGCACATGTCATCTTGGCCCCTCAAATGTTGTATCCACTTGCCAAGGTAGAAGTCCACTGACATTGGAGGACTGGACAATTCAGAGCTTAAGTATCTCTGATGTACAATATAATAGTGACATCTACCAAGTTGAGTCTATCTAGCAAAGATAAATGACATTTATATAAAGTCACAAATACATGATGTTATATTTCATTGTTTTTGTTATAACAGTTGAATATTTACCAAACATGTCATACATTGTGGTTATATTTTTATACAGTTAATCATGATAAACATCATATTTTTTACTTTTATTATTTAATTTTCTTCTGTGTAACACTACATCATTAGATATCATATAATGTTTTAATAACTTTGGTTTATGATAACATAAATCAATTATATAACTCCTAAATGTTCATTTTCTCTGGTTGAATGTTTACTGTGATAACGTGATTGTAATGTTTATTATTAAAGCAGCTCATTCACAGATTTCAACTTAAATGTCAACTTTTCCAAAACTCTCAAAGTTGTATAGAAACATTTTGGAAGCAAAAAAACTGCTCTGATAATGGGAATTTTGTGCAAATTGATATACAACTCGAGGTTTGCCTGCAAGACTGTAGTAACTTGCTCTTTAATGCAATGCACTTTAACTACAGTCTGGTGAGCAACCCTTGACTTATAAAAGATGGTGATTTCATGTAAAAATTGCTTTCAAATATTAAGAATTCATTTCTTTAACACAATTTCAGACACTGACAGGTAATTTTGAAAATTGAAAACTGACCAAATCCTGGGCGTCTGATTGCCCCTGATGACTTATATTTAGGTTTAGGCAACTTGTTACTGCATGGCAACGTAAATTTTGGTTAGGGGAAGTAAATACATAGCTGGTTATTTAATGGGGCATCCTCACTTTAGAATTAATGTTGAGTCCTGAAATCAGTGAGCACGTAGCTTTAAATACCATATTGTTCCTATTAAATGCATCGCTCTAATAATTGCCTCCTCTTTTTTAAAAAAGCCCTACCGTACTTATAACCATCGTTATTTGCTTATATGTATGAAATTGTTTTGGACTCAAATTAATCTGCCTTTATTAAGCAAAAAATGACTGGAAATAGCATAAATGGAAGAAAGAAAAATTGCTGATTTTTCACCCCTATTAAATGCCCCCTCTTTGGACAATGTTTGGACCCTGGGGCCGTTTATTAGGAACAATACGGTATATAAAAAACAGTATTTAGATAATGTATAGATGGAATCCTCCAGGGAACTCTGATGTTAATGTTTCCAGCAAGTTATTCCTCGGAAATTAAACATAGAAAATTGTCAACAATAATTTTGTTGAATATTACAAGTTGACTTTTTATGCAGACAATTTCATTTAATATTTTCCCCTGTGTAAGTTATATCTTACTTGTATTAAATTGAAGCTGAAAGGTTTTAAAATTGTCAGTGACACTAAGTTGAGACTGAATATATCATTATGTATGAAATTACCCTTTAGGGAGTGAAATATTATAATGTTTGTATTATAGTGGGATATGTTATCTCAAATATTGTAAACTTTGTACATTCTTGTGATTCCTAGTTTGGTTCTACATAAAAAAGTCAAGGTATATTACAATTATAATGATATTTCTTAAGTAATCTGCTGGAGACTATGTAATATTTTAAATGTGATGTGCTCAATTTTGTTAATACAGCTTAAAGTACTGATTATTATCTTTGTCCAGTACCAATTCTCCCATTCTGTGAACTATATGCAAGCTGAATGACCTAAGCTGTTGATGGGCTTGAAAACAAAAACAACATGATAATAATGATGACAGTAGTAATAATGATGCTATCTAGTATCCTGTTAGGGCACCCCGCACATTTGTGAATTTTTGACTTATTATCATGGTCTTGATAATTTTGAATTTCTTAGTCAATTTATGATGTTCTGCAATTTACAACATTTCATGAGTAGCTTAAGTGTGTCCTTACTTGAGTTGACCATTAAAGAAATCAAGGGTTTTTATCTTACTTATCCTATGTATTGTTCTAGCTCTATATTCCATTTCTGGAAAGTCAATATAAACAATAGTTTATAGACATGAGACAGTTGAGAGACATGAGTATATCTGATTGGAATGACAGATAATAGTTCATCCAGCTGTCAAATTATCTCTAGTATTCACTGGTCAGCTCATGTTATCATAGTGATTCTGGACTCTCAGTTTTGGAGTGACTTTGCTTTATTTTTATCTTATTTCTCATTTTCTGTGCTTTTGAGTCATCAAACAGAATATTTTTGTAAGGATTTTTATTTTCAAAGTTAACATCATTTGTTCAGAGTGATTTTGACATGCATACTGGGCTGATCATCTGGGAATTAATGTGCTATTGTCTTAAATCGGAACTATGAGATATCTGGAATCTTTAGAATTCTGAATAATTATCTTTGTTTTATGTTGGATTCTGGAATGTGCAAACAATTTCTGAGAAATTCAGAAACTAGTTAAATCTGAACTTGTTGCTCAGGGTCCCTAGGGTGTTTACATATCTCATGTTTCACTGTATGATACAAGTCTTGTTATATTGAATACAAAGTGAGTCTTGGTGAATTCCACAGCTAATATGTCAGGATTTACTTGATATAGTCTTTGATTCATTGGTTTTGTTGCATTTGTATATGTCCCAATTGAAGCTAACTTATAGTTTGTGCAATTGACCTTAGACAGGTCAATTAAATGCACGCTTCAGTAGCTACACTACATTAGTTTAACCTATTTAATGTATGCAAATGATATTTAAATTGTATTGTTTTGTCTCAGGTCAAATTTTCACTAGCTATATTTAACCAATATAAATGTATATTGGATGAGTCTCCACAAACATAGCCTATCCACATCACATGTAAATACAGGGC
This sequence comes from Mactra quadrangularis, assembly GCA_025267735.1. NCBI lineage: Eukaryota > Metazoa > Mollusca > Bivalvia > Venerida > Mactridae > Mactra > Mactra quadrangularis. The sequence goes on along the minus strand of CM046301.1, from coordinate 6,949,797 downwards.
TTGACATTAAGGGTGGTCCTAATAGTCCTATTGCCCCTGATGACCTGCATTTGGGTTTGGGCAACCTATTACTGCTAAAGATGTGGTTCGAGCATGTTAAATATAAAGCTGGCTGTCCATTCGGACAACGTAATTTAAAAGTTAAGTGTTAAGTCCTGAAAAAAAGAGGATATGAACTTACGTTTAGTGCTGACCCATCATCTCATGTACGTGTAGTTCTTGACATCTATTTTCTATGCCAAAATTTTCTGAATTTATTTTTAGCCAGATTTTTCAACGAAAAAATTTGGCTTATAGTTTGGAGAAAACTGGTTCACGGGTGGTCAGTCAGCCATCCAGTGTCATTAACAATTGTGTTAAAGTTTTTCTTTACCATAATAATTATATTTCTGCCATTTATTGTCCGATCTTTATGAAACTTCATACATTGATTGATACCATGCCATGAACAGAATTAGACAGTAACCACAACTCTTCCTTTCTTTATTATGGATTATTTCCCTTTGTAATTTTTGGGTTAAAGTTTTTAAATCTGGCTTTAATGTGGTTTCCACATTACATTTCTTGTTCACTAATAGTTTGATTTATTATGTCAATTATCAGATGACTTGTTGTAGTTCTGTCTTACATGCATACCAAGTTTAGCTTCTAGTCTTTGATTGACTTGTCAGATTATGCCAACTTTGCATATTTTATCACTGAATGCTGCCATCAAGTAATAGAAAAATGACAATTATGATGAATTACTTCATTTATAAATCATTTACTATTTTATATATCTTCAGTATAATCATGAAAGTTTTTTATTTGTTAATATATGAAATTGCTGACTGTCTAGTATCATTGAATTAACTAACAATTAATCAATATACTGGTATACCCCCATGTATAGTGCCCACCAAAAGTTTGGAGACAAAAGAAATGTAATGAGCTTATTATATAATGGCAATGGTTGTTTTTGGGATAACCACTTTTTGTAATATATTTAATATGGTTGGTAATAAAATGAAAACAAATTTCATGAATGCATCACATTTATAAGATTCAGCATCTGATATCCTAAAGTATAGAAAAACAAGTTCAATGTAATTCTTTTCTGTAACATAATTTTTTAAGCTTCTTTTAGTAGTCTCGGCTACAAATTGTACCATAACAAGAAAAATAAGCTAAACTAAGAAGCATTATAAAATAAATGGTAATCAAATTTTTTATTAAACCTATACATTGTATGTAGCAGGCTTATAAAGTGAAAATGTCTCTAAACTTTTGGTGGGCACTATAAATACTAATTCAGCAATTTTGTGATGGAGAATTGGACAGGTCATTGATTGATTAAATTCTTTATTTCTAGATATTACAAGTATGTCTATACTTGTCTGTCTTTGCTCCTATACTGGACAGAGTTAGTTTCTCTTCAAACAGAGTGTATGATACTAATAAGATTTTGGTCAGATCATGAAAATCAATTAACATGATTGGCTCTAGTGTTTTTTCATCAATTTTGTAACTAACCATCTAAAGTTATCCTCTAAGGCACTATAATTTGATCAGTAGTTTTTGTCCTTGACATTTTGTTATTATCAAAGTTGTATTTAGTACTGACAGATTTTGAAAGAATTTCATTTTTGATTCTTTAATGTAGAAGACACCTAGCCTCAGACCATTGTAGGAATCAAAGTACTGACAGTACTCATTGGATGGTGCTAATAATATTGTAAAATGAACTATTCCATATAGTTTGGATTGAGGTAATAAAAAATGTGGTCCAAGAGTAGCGATGTTATTTCGTCTATAATATAATAGACAATGTTTTATTAATTCACTACATTAATGGTTGTAATGACCACCCAGAAGATTTGTGAATGTCTCTCTTTAATACTAGATTTTTAATGCCATATCAACAAAATTTGGTGTACAGCTCACCTAACCTAAATTTCCTGGACCCTTGTCTATAACCAGTACTCACTTACCTTCTACAATGCCAGCCAGTTCTCCATGTACCTTATTTATGGAATACTGCCCAGGGATGGATTCTAACCCCCCCCCCCCTTGGGAAACTAGATTCTAAAATCCAGAGCTACCCACAGTGTTACAGTCCTAGGTTAGGATGTTTCTATTCATAAAGTTCACTGTCTTACTGTTTACCACTATAGTGCTGTTTACCACACATAATACTGAAGGCAAATAATATTCATCCAGTGAAAACATAGTTATTGCATGATTAGTTTACATGATTATATTACTTGTAAACATCATAATAACATGGTCATAATTGGTTTGGATTTACTCTTGTACATAATGTTGTTGTTAAAAGCCAAAGATGTTAGAGAATTGACTCTAAAATAGACAGTGTCCTTCAAAACTCGGACAGTTTAATCCTCTAGTCTGGACGGTTCTTGCTATATTCAATTATCCATTTTATAGCTTCACAGTTGAATAAAATGGGCTAATAACTACATTGCTATCACTAAATGGAATCAAATATATAAACAAACATAAATTAATTAATATGTTTGTAATTTAATACTGAACAATTGAGCGATCTCAAACTTACAGCTAAATTGAACCTCCAGAATTCAAAACTAGCCAAGTTAGAACCTTCAAATTTTCACTGTATATTTTGTTTCTAGGATAAAACTGGTGTTTTATTGACCATAAAGATGGTATGTAACTTTACTGAGAAATATTCCAGTTGTTGTTGTTGTTGTTTCTCTAGGTTTAAGTATTGTTAAGATTTTACAGACACAAGAAATCAATGAAACTTTGTATTAACTTTATAGTAAACTGAACTGTGAAGTTTTCATTAAACTTTCTATTAAAATCTATATTTACTTGAATGAACCAGAAATGAAGGAGAAACTTAATAATGTAGAATTTACATCTAGGAGAAGATTATCTCACTGTTCTAGAGAGTCTCTCATTGTAACTACAAGAAATTAAATAGCTTAGCAATGTTGTTTCCTTTGTTAAAATTTCTTGGGTGTAATATTTTATTCTTTTCTCAGTAGAAAGGCAACCTCTAATTTTTAAGGAGACATTACACTTTTATAATATATCCAGTTGGAAAACTTCTCTGGCTTATTTTGCTAAAGTGTTTGAACTTTTTCTGTATGCAAAATATGAGTAAAGGATCCCACAATTTTCATGAGCTTTTAAGTAAAAATTGGATAAAACAGTAAACTATAATAATATTAGGCTATCCAAATCTTATTCAGGGTAAGGGCCCATTTGCTTGGCTGTACGTAACTTGTGCAGAATAGGACATGTTCTTAAATTCAATAATTTGGAATACTTTCCGTATATGGTCATAAAACATCCTACTTCCATATCAAGTGATATCCTGTCCTTCTAACATATTGTTGTTGTTGTTGATGTATGTTATCCGCTAAAAGTTTTTGGACTTATAAAATTTTGAAACTAATCATGTATATATACTACAAGAACTGTAGTTGAAGAGTATTCTTGTTTGACAAGAAATTAACTATCAATTCTTATTCATATAACATAATTTGAATCATATGTTGATTTATTAAATAATGTTGATTTTAAAATTTGTTTCAATGCCTCCATTTTTTTTAGCCGGATTTTTCAATGAAAAAATTCGGCTAATATTTTGGCGAAACGCTGACGGGCGGGTGGGAGTGCAGGTTGGCAGGCATCCGGTGTCGTTTACAATTACGTTAAGTTCTCTATTTAGCATATATTTCTGCCATTTATTGTTAGATCTTTACTAAACTTCATACAATGATAGCATACAATGTGATGAACAGAATAAAAAAGTAACGGCAACTCTATCTGGCTTTATTATTGATTATTTCCCTTTGAAATTTTTGCATTACAGTTTTTAAATCCGGCTTTAATGTGGTTTCCACATTACATTTCTTGTTTATTGGTAAATATGAATCAGTTTATCTTGAAAACTTTTGGAGGGCACTGTATAGCTGTGATATCATTCGGAACTACCTCGGTGATCTTCTATGCAGAAAAACCTCGGATATCATAAGGTGAAAAAGTAGATCTATAAGAATTTGGTTTCTGTGGTAATATAGTCTGAACTACACAGAAATACGACGTGTTAGACATTGTATTGATGAAATGATATGATTAAGCGTGTAACAATGTCATTGTTAAATGTTGACATGAAAATGACAGTCTCCGGACCTAATACCCTGGTTGTATTCCTACTACGTCTGATTTCCGAGGTATATCTTTGTAGATGATCGCTGAGGTTGTTCCGAATGCTGTGATAGATGATATAGTCACGTTCTAGTTATGTTTCATTAATTCATTGTGATATTTAGATGTAAAACTATTATGTTATTTATTAATTGTTATTTTTACCTGTACAATATAAATCATTGTTTTGACCGTACATTACATAGGTCAATAATTATATGTCTCTACAGGTAGAATGGTTGTTTTATATTGATCATTAACTCTCACTCTCAGTTTTTGTAACCTTAGCAATTTGTGATTAGATTAAATTACAGAGTTCATGATTTATATGTTTACACTTGATGGTTGTTGTATAGAGGATATTTGTTGATTTGTGTTAGAGAGATTTTTGATTTCACCAAGTGAATGAGCTCAGAAAACTTATTTTCAAAAGAGGCTTAGCCATGAAAATTTTATTTCTTTAGCTCACAGGTTAAAATCTACCATAACTTATTTGTATCCACAAGAGCTGCTGGGATGCTACGGAATAAATTATAGTCATTTTTCTCCAGTCCCAATGACTCTGCTGGTTTTATACTAACACAACAGTTGAGTTCAGTTCATTTCTTGATATTGTCTGTCATTTTTGTTTTTTGATGTCCTCTTCATATATTCATGTGTTGGCCTGTGCTGATAAGTGGGTAACATGGGCACCATGGTCAACATATTAAAGTTTTCTTCTTTTACAGCCATCCCATCCAGCTTAGTAGTGCACAAGTCTACTGATCATGGGGTCCTAGGTTTGATTCCCATGTGGTGCATGCTTTAGTGGAGCTTGGTCATGAAATAATTTCTACATCCATTATCCTTCCTACCACTGATTCTAAATCATGTAGGGCAGTTAAGTCAGTCACTGACAAAAGAATGCACTTAGTAATTGGTTAACAGCTACATCCAGATATGTAGCTTTCCAGGAACAGTGAGTAGGTGGACTGACTGCCATGATATAACCTATATAATGTGTTGCCACATTAAACCCAACCAACAAACAACTGTCTGTAACAGTGGCTAGTCCTTCTTGTTATGGTCCAGTGGGATTGTTTTTCTTTACTTCTCCATAAAACTCTGAAAAGTCATCATAAAAAATAAGGCTATGCATGGTGATTTAAATATGGACCAAGATTATATTCTAGGCATGAAGTATTCTATTGTAGAAGTCAATCAGGATATCTGGAGGGTAACATTAGGATGGTCAGTGAATATGTTGTCAGGAATATTTAGATTCTAGAGATTTCTTGACCAGTGTCACTAGATGGTCAGTTGAATAAATATATGGAAATGTGACAATTTAATTATTGTTCATCAAACCTTCCAGTCTGAGATCTAGAAACTATTGACATTTGTATCATGGTCTTTGTACTGGTATATTTATATGTGTATACCTTCAATGGGATATCATTGTTATAATGTCAGGGATTTCTGTTCTCAAAAAGGGGCTGGAATCCGCCTTTTCACAATAGAGAAAATAACGAAAATTTTTGAACATTAAAATGTTTCTTGAAGTACTAGTACTTTAATGACAGTGGAGTCTGCAAATGTGATTTTTCAAAATTTTGAATAGTCCAGTTAGTATTTTTTACAAGTTTGGTTGCTTATTTTGTTTGAATTCACTGTTAATAAGACATGGACTGTTGTGAAAAATCTAGAAAATATGTGAATGTACAATATTATAACTTGATCATATATACTTGATTTATCTAAGTAATTAAAGATAACAGACTGTTATATCAATATAAACTTCAAGTAGACTATGGGTGTGTTTATTTCTATTATCTTTGTCTATAGTTTATATAGTAATTAAATTATTGTGTTATCTATGTAACTCTATATAGTATAATCATAGTAAAGTCAGATGAAGTCACTATCATTTAACATTTATACTAAACAGATTGTATCTGTGACACCATTAACACTAGTTACTTGACTTGTGTATATGGAGATATTGTTAACTTGGATCTGTACAGCAGTTGGTAGTGTACAAGAATTTCTAATCTAGTTTTCCAAAGGGATTGAATACCACTTGTGGTGGATATACTCTATCATGCAAATTTGACAATGATATCAATTTTCTTCTATAAGTAACATATATGTATCAGAGGCTTGTGGCCTATATCTCAATAAACCTTTTTGTATTTGTATTATTTGTATATGAAGAAGTTGTCAACCTTGTTGAAAGGTATGTGAGTATTGGATATAGCCAAGGGTCCTAGAATGCTAGGGTAGGTCCACTTGATGTCTTAAAATGGACTAAAATTTATGTTGACATGAAGTTAAAACCTGAATACAGAAAGAATTAAGTATTGTTGTTACAATAATTTTTTTAATGACTTATAAGAAGTTTGCTGGAGTCTTATAAGTTTCTAGCAAGCAATTAACCAAGGAAATCACAACAGCTGTAAGTCAGCAAGCTCTAAGTCAGCAAGCTCTAAGTCAGCCAGCTCTAAGTCAGCAAGCTCTAAGTCAGCAAGCTTTAAGTCAGCCAGCTCTGAGTCAGCCAGCTCTAAGTCAGCAAGCCTAATTCTGCAATTCTAGGAAAACTTGTATCCCAAGGCCTGATATAGTCTACAATCTCAGGTTATGAAGTGGTTGTCCAAACTGATAATTTTAGAGCAAGCACTATATCTCATTTGCAGAATTTAGGTTGCCTGAAATAAAAAGTGGTTGTCCCGGGCAACCCGACACCCACTAATTTTGAAAACTGTTGTTATATTGATAATTAAAATAAGATTCTAGTGTGATTGTCAAGATATTATATGAAGAGTACATCATATATAATAATATATTTTGTTCCATTAATGTTTCTTGGTTGTCATGGTAACTAATATAACACAAACTATTTCATCTAGACAAAATAACTAATTATATACAAGTTAAAGGTCAGCTGTCTGGGTAGTATGTTTGTTATATGGTATAAAAGTACATTAGGTCTGAAAGTACCATCTTGTTATTATTATTAGAATTTCTTAGTATTGTAGACATTCTTTGTCTAGAGTCTAGTAAAACATGTTCTTTTTTTTAATTATCATAACTATTTGATAACAGTTAAGTTTCGATGTAAAGACAGTATTGGTTATTGCAAAGTCTTGGGATTTTTGAGAGTTGTTAGGCTCGAAATAATTAATTTAAGGAGATAAAATATCCCTTTATTTTATACCATTACACTACTAAGATCATCAATGTTATAATACTAATTAGGGACTTTAGTCAGTTATCTTTCCCTGATAAAATCTGAAGCAATCCAATTGGTAAGTAGGTCCATACAGTTGGAATCCTCGGATTTTATCATTGAATTCTTATGTAAGGATAATTAACAAAATATTTCATCTAATATCTTTCTTTTTAATGAAGATATTTACAGAAGTGATGAAATTTAGATAGTTCTTTACCCTAAAAATACGTAGCTAGAATTTCAAACAAATTAAATGGTTTACAAAAAAAGTTATTTAAGATTAATTTTGGCAAATTGACACTGAAAAGTAAGGGTAAAATCCGAGAAATTCAAACTAATTGAACCTACCTATTTGAAGAGTATACAAGGGAAATAACTGACTAAGGTCCCTTATTGTGGAACTATTGTTAATTATATCATTATTTCTAAATGAAAATCTGGAATGATAAATTCAAGGTAAATTAGTTGTTTAATCAATACTTTTAATTAAGAATTCTCATTGTAATTAAAGCTTATTAAGTACATGATAGCATAAGTTTCTTAGGATTCTAATTGTACATATTGGTACTTCGTTGTAAGTATAGTTAAGAACCAATCTGGTTAAAAACCAGATCTGAATGTCTTTGCTCTGGCATTTGTTAAGTTTACACCCAGACAAGCTTGCAATAGGCATCATGTTCAGCTTACCTTTGATATTATGATGCTCCATTCGGAACTCCTCAGCCATTTGCTACGAATAACCTTGGACTTATTTAGACGCCATTTTGGAAAAACCGATCTAGAAGTAAACAAATACACGATCGTTAAGGCGATGACTGAAGTTACGTTTTTAGTCCGTAAATTTGAAATTACACATGTCAATGATACCGATGAACAATATTTGGTTACGTGCTTTGCCTCGCGTAGGTAGTAAAATCACAAAAATCCAGTGAAGACCCCCAACAAATTCTTCCGAGATTATTCATTCATGAAAGGTCAAGGTGTTCCGAATGATGATGCTCATGAACAATGCAACTCAGCAATTTCTCCATTCACTGCCCTTGAATAACATGCACCAAGAAATTGTTCAGAAAACCTGATCTAGAAATAGAAATTCTGAAGCTATTTATAGTGTTCTGTCTTGATAAAAGCTTTGCATCGATTGGTTGAAACAAAGGTCATTAGAATGTGACCCCTTGTGGGATGTCAGTAGGTCCTTATTATGACTGCATTCTATAGGTTGCAGCTAATGAAGATCGGGCCAAGACTCTTGTTAGCTGAAAGTCTGTTCAAACAAGTCCCCCCCCTCTTTGAAACTCCTTTTCTGAAATGACGATAGCTGTAGAATGGAGCTGTTTTGCATCCCAACCAATAGTTATATTATTTGTCAAAATCTAGTGTAGTAGGCAAAAAGTCTGATCAGTCAAGTGTCCCTCCCTCTTTATAAAGGCTTGTCTTAGGTCATGAAATGGCTGAAGTAATGAAATGACCATTGCTGTAAAAATGACCAGTTTTACATTCTAACTAATGGTTAAAGATGTTTTTTATGTTGTTATATCTTGACTATATAGTAGATTTGTTTGTTTAGACCACTATTTGTCAACAACAAAGTAGACATGTTTGATATTAATGTATTCTGTCAGTTTTACCCTCAGGTAACTGACTCAAACTATACATTAAAACCTTTGGCTACAAAAACTCTTTCTAAATTTTGTATACTATTTTGTGTATGTGCGACACTGCGGCAAGGTGGTTATTAACTGACAAGCTTAATTAAATCAACTTAATACCTTATAATTTTCTGCTCAATACAAAGTATACTATTTCAAACTGTATACATTTATTATCCTGAATTTTATATCCTTGTGAATTATAAAGTTTTATGTCCTCAAAGTTTATACAGTTCCGTCCAAAAATTCTTGAACTAACGAAATTTCGAGAAAAACTGATCTTTTATACTGCAAATAAATTTACTGTGATTAAATATTTTTCATGTAACATAGTTCGAATCATTTGTTGATAAACTAATCAATGCTAATTTTGGAATTGGCTCAATCTTCATTTATTGGTAAAAGTGAATTATATCTCTTAAAACAGAATTTTGTTCACAGACTTTAGAAGGGTACTGTATTTGTGAAACTAAAGATAGAAAATAGAATGTGACATTGTGATATAAGAGATGAATCATAATGTTATTGTTTGTGGTTATATCATGGTGTATATGTTTTATATATGTTAGATGTTTTATATTTAATAATTGATTATTGTTAAATAAAGGAGTATAGTTTGATATTATTATAAAATAAAGGAGAGATATTTCTACTCTGATATTTTGATACAATGTTTGTGTTGTACATGTTTGTATCACAGGTAATTGATTCTTGTATATTATATTTTAATGTTATATATCATATTATACACCTATGTGCTGGTGACATACCAGTATACCAGTATATTATTATATAGATTGAGATTTTCTTGACTTATTCACCTTGCTTTGTAATTGGTTAAGAAATATTAAGTTCGGGTTAAGGCATGTATCAGTACTTTTGATGCCAGGAACTAAGTTTATATAGGATGTGTTTATGAATAAATTCTATTTACTGTTGTTAGGTACCCTAGTTTCTTTTCTTCTCTGGTCTTTTGTATGCTTTACTCGTAAGGCTATGCCATATCGGAAATTTGTTAAGCGTCCGTGTGCGCGTAGGTTTCAGAGCCCTCAATCAAAATAAAAAAACAAAATTGTTGGTGAAATGTGTGAATAATTCCGGGATTCGATACGCAATTTAATTCAGGGAAAATTGTGAACGGCAACGTTATTCATTGTAAGCAATTTATCATAACCGCGTCATATATACAATATATATTTTACATAAAAATCATTTTATATTAAATTCAGACAATTGTTTCATATTTTGAGGTTATTCGATTGAAAAAAATATATATAATGCATTGTTTTTTGTAGTAAAAAATATTAGTGTTTTTGATTTGGGTTTGTGTGTTTTTGTGAATAGGTACCTAGGTTTGTCAAATTTGAGTTGACGCTTAACAAAATTCCAATTTAGCATGGCGTAAGTGTTTGTCATATTAAAATTTGCAGACATTTGATAGTATGGTTGCTTCCTTGGACTTGGATTCTAACTCCTCTAGTACTAACTTTCACTCTCCTAGAATCTTGCCACTTTTCCTTTAACTTGAAATTCTGACTATATTTTGTATTTCCCATTGTACCATTTCCCTTTACTAAACTTAACATCTATTTGGTGTGGCCTGACAAAACAACACTATGTATTAACAACAACACTAGATGTCCTTGTATTATTGGTGATATTATGTCTTGTATTATAATATATAGACACAACATGTTTTAGTTGTAACATTGGTTTGTTATACTGTGATATTATTCTACTATACTACCAGTGACACTGGTGAGAATATTCTTCTATAATGCCTGAGTGATATAGTTTGTCTCTCAATGTGTCTCTGTGAACTAACTCTAAAATATATGTCAGTGAAACTTGTCTGGACTGATAGTCATTGAGTTAACTAACTCACCAGCCTTAAACAATGGACTATTGAAAAGTGAAAATTGACTCAGGATTAGGAAAATAGATTATTACATATAGTTTGGCTATGTGATAAATTTGCCCTTTACTTTATAACATAGCCTGTGCTTAGGAAAATTCAAAGTAATGGCAAGACTAATATTAAAGTTCAGGATTTGAGGGACCTGGAAGAAGGGGTTTATATCTAAGTAGTCAGCTGAAATTATGTGAAGTTTAAATTATGAATTTTTTAAACTTTTTAATAATGAATGTATGATTATAATTTTGTTATCAAGTATTTTGTTGTGATGGTAACCTACCTATGATGGAAGATAATTGGATAATAATGAAAGGAATATGTTGACAGTTCTGTTTGAAGTGAGATTAGATACAAGTGTTAGTCTGGAAGTTAAATCTATTATTAATTGTTTAAAGTGGATAGTTTTTAATTCAGAATTTAATATTTAGGATTGTTGGATATAAAATTTTAAAGATTTAGAAGTAATGTAAGTATTTCTGTTATTTTGAAAATATTTCATGAGTGTGTTGTCTGTGATTTTTTGCCCCAATTTAGGGCTGATATTCCTCCTTTTAACTATAGAAAAATAACAAAATTCACAAAAGATTACAAAAATTAAATATATTAAGTTAGCTTCAAGCTTCTCTTTTTGTAAACAATTTTTCTTGGCCTCTGGCATTTAAGTCTGTTCAGGAAATTATAAAATAGAAAACCTCAGTTAGGAAATTTCTTTCCTTACTGAATTCTTATCTAAGCAAGGATATTTGCTATGCATAGTTATATTAAAGTGACATTTTATACTGTACCCTCCAAAAGTTGATGGAACAAATGAAACTTTGAGACAAACTGATCATGCTAACCTCAAGAAATTTTACTATTATAATAAATTCTTATTCATGTACCTTAAGTTGAATCATATGTTAATAAAGAAGTTCATGCTGACTTTTATACCCCCTAAAACTCTGTTCGGGATATGTATATTAGTCAGCTTGTCTGTCTGTTGGATGGTACACATAGGATTGGTATCAAGCAGACATGTGCAATACTGCATATTCTATTTTGGTTACAGTCCATTGCTTTTTTTGCAGTTTTATGGCCCTTAGATGAAAAAAATTTCTTTTGCTCAATTTCTTCTGGATAGATTTTAGAAGCTTGCTTTCTTGTCACGCTTTTGTTTTTAATTTTGATTAGTCTATTTTGATGAATAACAAGCCTAACTCATTAAGTTTTGTTATATCTAGCTCTATACTCTGTAACCAATAGCAATTTCTTGACTTAGACCCTTTGAATTCACTTAGGCTACAGTCCCATAAACATAAATATAGCTGTGAGGGCACCGTACAGGCACTGTGCAATCAAGCTCTGCAAGGACCTGTACGAACTGTTACGGGCCCAGGATACACGTATCAGTTTTAGAGTCAAATCTTGAACAAAATCGTGGCCGAGTATGGATTTAACATGTCTATCTTCCAGCTACGGCTTGGTATGGGTGTGTTGTTTTGTACCATGTGCGTACCGTAACCTTGATACGCAAGGCTTCCCACAGCCCACAACTGTCTGCACGTACGGGTCCGTAACAAGCCACAATTTTATGGGACTGAGGCATTAGATGACTATTTGTTTCTATATCTCATGGGTAAATGTGATAATCTGCATAAACTAAAAACAGGATTTTGTCAAAGTACTTTAGGCAGTCAGTGTATATGTATATTACATGTGAGATATGAGACTGATATAATATATTCATGTAGAATATGATCCTAAGAGATTAAAAGACTCTAGTAGTATCTAGATATAATTATGTAAATTATACATGAATGTCTCTTATCATTTTGTGAGGAAAATATTGTATTTACTATGAATTCTTTTAGATGAATATGATGAGCACTCTGTGAGGATCACATGTATTAACTGTAAATTGACAAGTATATATCTCTCTTGATCATAACATGCATAAAAGTTGGTAATTAACTGTCATCCATTTTTTGGCTAAATCAAAAATTGACTTGTGCTCATAATTTCAAACACTTGACAATTTACATGTATTTTAATGCAGCAGGTCATCTTTGAACTTGCTGTATAAATACATTTAACCCTGTAATGGAGTGCAAGAGATGTGGGGAAGGGGACATGGGTTGTAATTGGGTCTTAGGGGTAAGAGTTAAGTTTTGTACCTGCTACTGTGTTGCTGTAGTTGTGACTGACTTTCGTACCTCGAGGTTTGATTCCTACAGCAGCTTATATCCTTCCATGAAAACCAGATACACAATTGTAGAGTGAGAAGTTTTCAGCTCCTACTTGGAAAGCTTAGCAAGTACTGGCTACTATAACCTAATAAAAATGCTGATAAACAGTGTAAATCTGTATATTAAGGAAGATTCTTTTTGTGTTTAATCAGTTTATATACATAATTAAATGAAGCCAGCTTTGCTGCACTATACATATGATAATTTCACTGTGGTAGTGGTGTGCATATTAATTATATTTTGAATGTCAGGTTTTATGTTCTGTTTAGAATGTTAATAAAAAAACTTGTATCTCAATGTATTATACATCTCATTACATTTATATAATATAATAGAATGGGTTGATATAGTAGGTAGTGTAAGCTTGTTATTTCTTATTGAAGATATTTTCAACATTTATTGATTATTGAGCAATGTTTATTTATGCATTTAACCTACATAGTTTTGGACTAGTATTTTTTTATAATGCAATGTAAAGGAATGTTAAAAACATTAAAACATTAATTATAGGAGAAATAAGGAATTATAACCTGAAAAGTTCTAACATAGAATCAAACAGTGAGTTTATGCTAGCTTTATAATATTTACTGTTTGTGTTTAATAGATATGATAGTATATTTACAGCCAGTGTAACAAACATAGTATTTACAGTGTTGTATAAAATATTTATAGTGAATGTATACAAAATATTCATAGTTTTATATTTACATCAAGCGTATACAAGATATTTATATTTAAAGTTTTATATTTACAGTGAGTGTATACAATATTTATATTTACAGTTTTATATTTTCAGCAAGCGTATGCAAGATATTTATATTTAAAGTTTTATATTTACAGTGAGTGTATACAAAATATTTGTATTTATAGTTTTATATTTACAGTGAGTGTATACAAGATATTTATATTTACAGTTTTATATTTTCAGTGAGTGTATACAAGATATTTATATTTAATGTTTTATATTTTCAGTGAGTGTATACAAAATATTTATATTTACAGTTTTATATTTACAGTGAGTGTATACAAGATATTTATAGTTTTATATTTACAGTGAGTGTATACAAGATATTTATATTTATAGTTTTATGTTTACAGTGAGTGTATACAAGATATTTATATTTATAGTTTTATATTTACATCAAGTGTATACAAGATATTTATATTTATAGTTTTATATTTACATCAAGTGTAATCAAGATATTTAAATATATAGTTTTATATTTACATCAAGTGTATACAAGATATTTATATTTATAGTTTTATATTTACAGTGAGTGTATACAAGATATTTATATTTATAGTTTTATATTTTCAGTGAGTGTATACAAGATATTTATATTTATAGTTTTATATTTACAGCAAGTGTATACAAGATATTTATATTTATAGTTTTATATTTACAGTGAGTGTATACAAGATATTTATATTTATAGTTTTATATTTTCAGTGAGTGTATACAAGATATTTATATTTATAGTTTTATATTTACATCAAGTGTATACAAGATATTTATATTTATAGTTTTATATTTACAGCAAGTGTATACAAGATATTTATATTTATAGTTTTATATTTACATCAAGTGTATACAAGATATTTATATTTATAGTTTTATATTTACAGCAAGTGTATACAAGATATTTATATTTATAGTTTTATATTTACAGCAAGTGTATACAAGATATTTATATTTATAGTTTTATATTTACATCAAGTGTATACAAGATATTTATATTTAATGTTTTATATTTACAGTGAGTGTATACAAGATATTTATATTTATAGTTTTATATTTACATCAAGTGTATACAAGATATTTATATTTACAGTTTTATATTTTCAGTGAGTGTATACAAGATATTTATATTTACAGTTTTATATTTTCAGTGAGTGTATACAAGATATTTATATTTACAGTTTTATATTTTCAGTGAGTGTATACAAGATATTTATATTTACAGTTTTATATTTTCAGTGAGTGTATACAAGATATTTATATTTACAGTTTTATATTTACAGCAAGTGTATACAAGATATTTATATTTACAGTTTTATATTTTCAGTGAGTGTATACAAGATATTTATATTTACAGTTTTATATTTTCAGTGAGTGTATACAAGATATTTATATTTACAGTTTTATATTTTCAGTGAGTGTATACAAGATATTTATATTTACAGTTTTATATTTTCAGTGAGTGTATCCAGTGAGGATGTACAGAATGCTTATATTGTAGCAGTAGAAGAAGATGCTAAAAGACGTTTAGAAGAATTGTTATATAATCACAGTGTAACACCAGTTGATATGACACAGCATGTAGTTGTTAGTGACAGTGTTAACAACAATAACTATCAAACATCATCTACAATATCTGAGATAGATAGAACACAGTTACAATCTTCAATGCCTTATATGACTCAGTCTGGTCACATGACCAATGGACATGTGGAAATGTCCGAGATAAATGGATATAAAGAGAATGAAGGTAAAAGAGGGAAAGGTAAGAGAGGAAAACGATCTAGCAATACAAGCAATGAAACCCCTATGATTGATAACTTATTAACTGAAAGAATGAACAATAGTCAAAATTCTATAAATAAGTTTGGAATGGATGAAAGTTATGATGATATGCATAGTTCTATAGAATTTGATAATGGACCACATCGTGAAATGGCTATAGATGTACCCAAGAATTTCCATGGTGCGGCTAAAACTCCTCCCAGATTTCCATCATCGCATTCCTCTCCTCGTGCCACACCTAAAGAAAGTGCTAAAAATGGTAAAATGAATTCAAATCAGCCTCATAGTGAAGAACAGATGGAGAGAATACGACGTCATCAGGAGGAGATTAGAAAACGTAACGAACGGGAAGAAAAACGTGTAAAGGAACAAGAATTCTTACGTGCTTCATTGCGACGTTCTGATAAAATGAAAGCTTTACAAAAAGAACGTAAACAACAAGGTATAGACAATACTGCATTTATAGATAATGACGATGATTCTGGTGGTTTTGAAGAAGGTTATGTTAGTGGAAGACATACACAGAATAGTAGAGATTATATGAAAAGAAATATCAGTAAGTATACTTTTTATATGATATACTTGTATAGAATGCTCCCCATTTGATGTAATTTTGGTTTCTCAAATTGCCTACAGACTAATTCAGTCAACACCTTGACCCCCTAGCCCGAAGCTGGACTAATGAAATTTGATTTTAGTGACTGATAATCATTTATTTCATTACAGCTCTTAGGTCTACTGATCAAAGGGTCATGGGTTCTATTCCTGGGCAGGACATACTTTCGTAAAACTTGGTAATGAAATAATTTCTAAGGCCATTCCTCATCCTACCACTTTTTCCAAATCATGTAGGGAAGTTGTCATTTACTGACAAAAGTATGTGTCTAGTAACTGGTTAACAGATTAATCCAGAGGTTAAGCCTTTCCAGGAACTGTGAGTAGGTTGACTGACCAACATGATATGACCTATTCAATGTTTTGCTATGACATTAAACCCAACCATCAAACCCATATACACAGATAGATTCAATGTATTCTAGTCTCTGTGAAATATATAAATTTACCATGTGTGTAATCATAGTGTGATGGAAATAATCTTCTGTAAATATCACCTTGTTGATGTTAATAGGTAGAAATGACTTCCTCCATTTTACTTCCTTCTTACTTAAATATCTGTCACTATCTGCTGAAAGCCTCGTTTTACTGCAGAATATTTTAACATTCGTTTGTTGGAGTTGTCAATTTCCTGTTGAGTTCAATTCTAAATTCATTCTTCTTCCAAAGAATGGAAAGTGATATGTTAAAATTTTAATTGAATTTTCTTGAGAAACTTCTTATTAAAATGGTTTTCCTTTATGTGATGTATTCCTGGCTGTCACACATCTTTTCTTGAAAGTTAACATTTCAAAACTTGCATACAAATTACTGTTCTATGCAAATTTTCATGAGATCAGTTGTTTTTTTTCTTTTGTCTGAAAATGTTGTTATGTTTTCTTTAATTTCACATTTAAAGCCATGTTTACTGACAGGGTCAGAAGCATTTGAAAAATAATACATCATTTTACTTGGCTTATATTTTATAACTTTACATGCAATGTGCCTAATACAAGATGTAGGTTTTATTTATATACATGTATTGATTTGAACTTTGTTTTTTACTGGTAATCTTAGAATAGTCAGCTCTGCATTGATCAAACCATCACTGTGCCTTTATCTCCAGTACTGAGCTAGCAGGATAAAGTTTCTTTCTTAATGAAACAATTAGTTTGGTTTTTGGTATGTGATTTGAACTAATGCAGAACTGGCTATGCAATGATAATACCAGTCCGATATAGTCACCACTCGACCATGTCCACTCTTAGATTTTGTGTTTATTCATTTGATGAAAGTCCATACTGTCTTTTTCTAATTCTAAGATTAAAGTATAATTCAATCACACTGTCTCACATGATGTTAGCAGTACTATTGTTTTTTTGATTGATTAGTATTTTTATCTTGGAATACTACTAAGACAATTGAATGATTTATTTTTTGTTACTTTTTGTCACATTAATTTACCAGCACAGACATTCTCCTGATATTTGCCACAAATCTTTATTGACACAGCCATAATTTTTGTCTTGACTTTTTTTGTGCCATCTTCATTTTGTGATAGATGAATATTTCTCTCTCCAGTGAAGGTTCTAGAACAGAGAGACTGAGACACAGAGATACAAGCATGTAAAACAAGAACATTTAAAGACTCTCTGATATCTCTCATATTTTCTGCTATGATAACTTCACTCTTCTTCTTTTATCATCAATTTTTCAATGTTTTTACATCACATTTTCTTAAAGCTTCTTGCTCACAGATTTAGGTGAATTTTTCTGATATTTTAGAATTACCTCTCATTGTCTATAATTGTGCAAAGAGAAGTATTTCTTAGTGTTATAAGGTGAACTGGCCCATTTATTGTGAAAAATATGAAAAAAGTCACTTAACATACTAAAATCAAAACTATACCATCACAAATAGGGTATTTCATGAAAATTTGACAATAATATCAATTTTCATCCATCAATAAGGTATGTGGAGAAGTTGCCAGCCTTGTGAAAAGGTAGACGACTACTGGTTTTAGACAATGGTCCAGGAAAGTTAGGTTTGCTGCTCTGGCCCCCATAAAATAACATTAATTTGGCTAACACCATGTTAAACCTTGTAAAAATTATATCCCATTAGGGTATGTTTCAATATTAGAATTACCATCTTTAACGTTGTATATCAATTTGCACTATAATCCTTGTTTCCAGAACACGGCTTTACTGCTCCCAAAATGTTTGTGTACAATTTTGAGTGTTATAGAAAAGTTCATATTTAGGTTGTCTTGAAATCTGTTAACAATCAGCTTTAATGTTTTTGTTGTTAATGTAAAAATTTCTCATTTTCATTTTTCTATTGGGATTTTTCGTGAAGAATTTGATTGAAACCAAATTTCATTTTATTTCAATGCTTTCATAACTTTGTATAAAAACTTGAACATTATCGTTTCACATGATTGTCAGTTGATTAAATTATTGTGACAATACCAGTAGCTTGCATTGTATAAATAGTGGAGAAAGTCCATTGTCCATTCTGTACATCATTTTAAATGAATTCTATTATCAATAAAATACATCTGTGAGTTGTTAGGAAGGGAATGATTATTTCTGTCTGTGTTGTACAGTGCTCTTCAAAAGTACTTAGGAAAATCATGTTTTTTGGGGAGTTAAACTGATTCACAATTACTCATATTAAAAGAAATAAACAGTCAATTTAGCAAATCTCAAATTCAGCATTAATTAGTACATCAACATAGAATTCGAATTATATAACATGAGTATGCTTTAAATTTAGTAAATATACGTGCACATCTATAGGTGAAATTGTTCAGTATTAATACTGATTCCATTTTTTTACCATTAACTACTCCATGTTGAGGGTGTGACATTAATTTTTAAGAAAGGTTGTCCCAGCTCTTTATTTCACTCGCTAGAAGGGAAAGAACGCTAGCTGGAACTAGTAGTGACACATTGCCAAAATCCAAGTATAGATTGTCAGGGGCAATTGAACAACCTTTATTGTAAAGCCCTGCTTGTCATTGAAATGCTCTTTTTCAGTATTTTAAAGTGGGGTTTCAGCATTTTCATAACTTTCAACCTCACCCATTCTTGCTAGCAGTATTATTAAGTATTGAAAGTTTTTCTCAAAATGTCATATTTAAGTCTAAGAACTTTTGAAGGGCACTGTATATAAAAGATAGTTGATATACAAGTAAGATTTATCATCTCTCCCAGGAAATTGAGAATTCTTAGGGAATATATTTGTATGACAAAATAGACTATGTTGTATAAATGTAGAATAGATAGTGTTATGTACGATTTACATAAACTCATATATTATACTACAAGTGCACTCAGTTATTGCTTTTCTCTGTTGTGTCTGTATTTGGTTCTTATAAATTTGATTTGTGCTTTGAATTATATTAATATGTTACCCTTATCTTGGAGTGGTCAATCCCATGTTTAACCCCCTATCTCAGTTTAACCCCCTATCAGTAAAAATATAGGGGCGCATTGAGCTAAATGTTGGCAGAATAACATATTTTCTGCTTAAGAATAAAACTTGCTCTTTAGACCTTATTTTGGAAAAATATAGCTGAATGAAATTAAATTTAGGGCCAAAAAAAGGACTTAAATTTGTATTTGTGCCACTTTCTCTTGGCCCCAGCATTTCCATGGTAACTGGGATCAGGAGCCAAATATATTTTCATGAAAAACAATCAACAAGTGGATAATTTAGCCAAGTTGCATCACTTTCAGACTAGAAGTTACTAAGTAGGAGTAAAATGTATCTTGAAAAAACTCAATAACATTATAGAGTAAAATATGGCCAAAGTTTGCCTATATCCTACCAGTAAAGGTTTTTTTTATTTGAGGGCTTGACAATAAAGGCTGTTTGATTGTCCCTAACAACCTAAATGTGGGTTTGGGCAACTTGTTACTGCTACAAAACATATGGTTTCGCAGGCCTTTTTTTCCTTATATAACAGGGGCCGTTAACAGGCGCCTTCCCGTCTTGAAATTTCTTTAAAATCATGCAGTTTTCCCCAAATTTGGAGTTTACCTTGGATATTTTGTTCCCCTTTCTAAGAAATTGCGATAAAATTTCCCCAAATGTTCTATATACAAAAAGGCTCCAGGCCCCTTCCCCAAGTACAGAAAAAAAGCTCTGTTTCGGCAAGTTAATGTATAGCTGGTTGTCCAACCGAGCAACCTTCTTTAAAGATTAATGTCAAGCCCTAAATTTGTTCTTTAAAGACATAATTTATTATAATATTACATTTTCTATTCTAGGTTATGACAATGTTTTAGCTACTTTACAACATATCAACAGTAAAGTTCATTCTTCAGAAGGAAGAGAAAAACTGAAATTTCTTACAAACTTTTTTGAGCAGAGACAATTCCGTAATGCAGTGTGTGTTCATCATAAAGTGATGGATGTTAAAACTCGTAATCCACCAGTACAATGTGTATGCTCAAATAGTGAAGATTTAACACAAGATAGTGTTGATACATTGTGTTCTATACAGAGTTCAGAATCAACTGAATTGCTCACATTATTAAATAAACCTCACATGAAGGTAAGCTAATGAACCACTTTTTGTTATTTGATTGATGCTATGCTGTGTTCAACAATTTTATTAAGAGTCATAGAGCTGTCATCTCCTAAAAATTTAACAGCACTTGCACACTCCATTGTTTTATATTGAAAGTGCAAATAAATTAACTGACTATACGAAAAACATAATTTTCAGAACACAAATTAATGTCATTTTACATCATCCAGCCCACATAACTTATCTTTACCAGACCCTAGCCTATAACCAGTACTCAACTACCCTTCCACAAGGTCAGCAACTTCTCCATAAACCTTTCTAATGGAGGAAAATTGACATTATTGTCAAATTTTCATGGAAGTGTATTACTGCCTCGGGTGGGATTAAACTTTACCGGCTCTTCGGGAAACTAGATACATAATCTCAGTGGGTTACCGATTGCAATACAAACTTGGATGATACAATTGTTTTACCAATGTAACTTTTATAATGAGAAGCATTCTACTTTAGTCTAACATTATTTTCTCCCCCTGACTACTGATATCTGTACTTAGTCATACAGTCAGTGTAGTCATATTAAATATGACAGGTTAAATGCTATTTATCAATGCCTATGAAACAATTATCTTGGGTGTTCAGGACTACAAATTTAACAATAGCTTTTTTCTGGTCTGATAAATTCTTTTCCATTCAAATTAACTGAGACAGATTCAATCAGTTGATAACACTGTAGGTGAAATTTTAGTTGTTATCTCATATGATAATAGAATACTCTTACACTTAAACTTTCACGTAAACTATGTAATATGGTGATATAAGGACAATAGATGATTAACTATCTTCAAGTGTAGAAATGTTAGAAGTGTTTACTCTATGAGTCATTGTCAACAAGATATCTGCAGCGTGTTCAGTTACCTTGAACGTTCCAAAACATTACGTAACGGAAGTGTCGGAACAACTCAACCCAAAGACAACACAACCCGAGATGACTCAATTCCCTACTAACAGATTGAGTTGTCCTAACTTTGATTTGAGTATTGCACGAGTTGAGTTGTCTTCAGGTTGAGTTCTCCCGTTCCTGTAATGTTAGCTAATGCGTTATTGAACTCGGGGCTGTACTGATATACAGTGCTCTCCTAAAGTCCTTGGACAGGATAAATGGAAACATACTTAAAAGCAACCAAGAGGGGACTGGGCAACTAATTTGTTTATCAAGATTTTGTTTCATGAAGTCTTCATATACCTATTACAGTATAATCATATTGTATGCATAATCAGTTTTCATTGACAGTTCATTATAAAATTTTGTCCAAGGGCTTTCGAAGGGTACTGTATGTAAACTTGTTATATACTGTTCTAGGATATCTCAGTCAGGTGTATGTTTCTTTTTTCATATATAGTACAATTCTCTGATGTAAATGTCATTGTATTCTATGCATAAAAAATAATGGCTTCAAGTCAAAACTACAAAAACGAAGAATTGTCAGTCAGAAGATACATTTATTATTACCTACAGTAGGGATTAAATCTAAACCTGAATAACTTGACCCTTCCCTTTTTTCTTCCAGCTTGCCCTTATGGCATCTCGTATGAAGAAATAGTTACTAGTAAACATCAACATTCTAATACAGCCTGTCCCTTATTTCTGCCTTTCTGTACCTTTCTGAATTTAAAAATAACCATAAGCCTCAGTTTCCCGTAAAATTATTTGAATGATCAACTAAGCCATAGAATTTAAATGTAGAACTCCTCTATTGGATTTCATTTGTTATGGTATGTTGTAGTCCCAGATAGATCACAACTTGGCAGTTTTGGCCATGCATATTTTTTATAAAATGAACAAGACCTTGCAAACATAAACTTCTCCAGATATTTCAAGACACTGATATCATGACATGCAAATAAAAGAAATTCCTCTTTTTGAATATCCTGAATGATTTGTTCAACTGTGTAGAGTGACTTCATGTATAATATATAAAGTAAATAGTTTATTTAACCATTGATCTCAACAATTTATAAAGATTTCAATTAGTCATTATCTTGATTTAATAATATTTATCTTATTTTCAAAGTTTCATTGATAAATTTCTCCTAGGTCATGATATTTACCTTGTTTGAATACAATCCACTTGACCCAGGCTTTACAATATATTTAACACAGGCTTGATGCAGTAGATTTGTAGTCTAAAGAGGCAAACATCTTAGGCCACAACAAGTTGATCATGTGTTCTATGGATTTTTCTGAAAAATATGGGGCGAGCGAAGAAAAAAATTTAAAAAAGTATTTATTCACTTGCTTTATATAGCGGTTCAACCAAAATTTTATGGGCGAGCGAGGAAATAAAAAATTTTTTTTTGTAAAAACCGTCAAAATTAAGGTGCGAGCGAATCCATAGAACATATGATCAATTTGTTGTGGCCTTAAAGTAAGCAACCTCACTTGACATATTTAAGTCAAATAAGAATGCCACTTTGGGGGTCCTGAGATTCACTTACATTGGCGGAGAAATTTGCAGGGTTAAGGTTGCTTACATTCCCACACTCAGAAATGTTTTTAAAGCTCCTCCTCCTTATCAGAGAGTTCTTTCTTACAAATGGCTGCGTCTTGGTTCGCCAAGCTTTGAAAAATGCTTTTGAATGGAAATTTGTTGAGTTTGATAAAGTTTGATAAAGATGAAGATTTTCTTCAGCAGTAGCATGCTGTTTTCTGCCGGAGAACTCCTGAAGGAGTGTAAGGAATACTTTCAAAAGTTGAAAGGTTTTAGGCTCTCTCTGTCAAATGGAAATGAACTATGCATCCTGATGCGGAAAAGGCATTGAAGAGTCTCTACCAGTTTTCATATTCTTTGTTTGCCCTCTCAGTCTCATGACTGACCATTGTTAGAATGACATTATAAACAACTTGTGTATTTTCTATATAATAATGTTCTGTGAAGGTCTACATATTACATGTTATATTGTTGTAGTGTAATTGTGTGTTGTTAAGACAATATTATATTGTATATTTGACAAGACATGGATATATTGTCTCTATATCACCTCACTGTGAGATCTAATATTGTTTATCTGTCATCTTATAATGGTACATGATATTTGTTGATTCAAGTCTCCTTCAATCTAATATACTAGTGTTAATATGAATTGATTTTTTGTCTGGTTTAGAAGGAAACGAAAGTCAGTTTTTATTGGCTGAGAATCTTAAGTATAATCAAATATGTGTTTCAATCTGCTATCATTTTGTTGATTAGAATGTCACTGTTACCGTGGTGATATTACAGTGTTGTAACTTTATCTTTTAATGTTAGAAAATTGTTTTCTTCAGTCTGATGTAGTAATTTCTTCCATTACAATCCATTATACAAAATTATATGTCTTTTTGTTTGTGCTACATCAAACTGTCTTTAGTCCTATGTATTGGACAGTGTACCTAACTATCATTCATAGGCCCACCGGCTAGCTCAGTTGGTAACGCACAAGTCTACTGATTGAGGGGTCATAGTTTCGATTCCCGGGCCAGGCATACTTTCGTGGAGCTTGGTCAGGAAATAATTTCAAAGGTCATTCTTCCTCCTACCAATGATTCTAGGACAGTTGTCAGTCACTGATGAAAGTATGTGCCTAGTAGTTGGTTAACAGCTAATTCCAGAAATTTAGCCTTTCCAGTAACAGTGAGCAGGTTGACTGACTGCTGTTATATGACCAGTACAATGTGTTGCTATGGTGTAAACCCAACAACAACAACTACATCATTCATGAAATGCACACACATTTGAGACTCCATTCCAATCCAAAGTACAAAATAAAGTCTGTTTTTATCTTTCTTTTAAAACAACTTTATTACAGTCTGAGTCATATGTGTTGGACAGTTAACCAAACTATCATTTCTGTAATGCACTAAAGTAGGAGACTCCATTCCTTCATGAGCTACTTCTGTCATTGTCCAAATTTACTAGGCACAAGCCTGACTCCCACAACTAGTGAAAACTAATTTGGGCATGTGAAAATAATGTTGTCAGATTACTCATGAGGACCTACATTTGGGTTCAGACAACTTGTTACTGATACCATACATTTAGTTCAAGCAAGTGATAAAGCTGGTTGTCCCAACTTGGGAACCTACTTATAAATTGATGTCCAACCTTGATTTTGTCTCAGCTACTGTTAATAGATTTGTTCTATTCAGTCCACATAGTTCTATTATAAAAGGTTGAGATATTTTAGTTAAAATATAATAAACAATAAAAGAGGTCCCATACGATATGATACATACAAGAAAACTATACATAATTATATAGGTCATGTTTATTTATACTATCTTTACTATGATAAACATGATTAATGTAAGGTTTTAAACCTAGTATAGTTAACTAATAAAGCCTGTATGGAATGTTAAACTGCTATAAATACATGTAGATATTAATATTTTATCCCATATTAGTAAACAATATTGAACTTGCTCTTAATTAATTGGAAATTCACCATACGAAGGAATCTTAGTATATGTATGTTAAGATTAAATAATAACCGTAATGCATGGTTTACAAAGTTAGCCTAGGATGGTGTACTATTTTGAACAAAAATGCATCGGGCAGTGTCAACTTGTCTAAAAATTGGTTGTTTTCATTTTACAATAGTTTTATTGGGGTATATAGTCCCATGATCTTCTGATTGTCAACATCACTGGTAGTTCATCAGATTCATAGAGCAGAGCTCTAAAACATAGAAAAACATCAATTAGTGCATAAAATAACTATTATATTTCTTTGTCTGAGGATGCCCTAATAAGCTTGTGACTTAAAATTGTACTGTAGCTTGATTCACCCTATGATTTGATCTTCAGACATTACTGACAACTGTCACATAGTGACATTTCATCTTCCAAGGTCATCATAGAAGCTTGTATCTAGTCTTGAAAACAGGTTACATTTAAGTTGAAGAACATTTGTCACTTATATCTTAAATATACATGAAGTGACAATGTAGAAATATGTTTGAATGAAGTCTGACAGTTTGTTAGATGACTATCTTGATGAGGGATATTGTTGCCTGACCTTGACATTATGACTTCTTCAACTTAACTATATACTGTAATGGGACAAAATGGTTGCAAAATGCAACATTTGCTTCTTTTTTTGCCTTCAATACCCACTTCAGACTGTTGTATTTTCCCAAAACTGAAGCCAAATGTGCTCCAACTTTTTGGAGCTTTTAATTGTTCTGGTCTATCACCATAATGCACTTTTTGACTGGACTCATTTACCCCAATCTTTTACTGTGATCCATTCATGAGCAGTCCATTTTAGTCCTTGGGCAGCCATTTCCAAGAGGTGGGTCGAAAATTTGTAAAAGCACATTGTTGTAGATTACTGGGTTAAAATGATTCATTCACATAAACTTTATAGGATATGAATACATTACATAGGAGTGTTATTATATGAATCATTTTTTGTTAGAATGTTTGTTTTATTTTTAAATTCCTGTTTGAATGTATGATAAAATTTGCGGTTGGACATTGTTATGTTGATATGAATATATTACATTAAACTATTTACATGCTGATCTCAGTACATACAACAGTTTATTGATATTATATTATTACATAGAATTGGTTGATACAGTCTTATTTGTTCAGTATTGTATATTATAGAGAGTGTGACCTTAACAGGATTAGAAACTTTGAGGTTAAACTAAACATTACATAACACTATACAAAACTTGACCTTATATGAATTTTACCCAGGGATATAAAAAGATTGCTATTTATGCATTTTAGAATATTTAGTGTACAGTTTAAATTAAAGTTAAAAAGTTAAGTGCGGCTTAAAGTCTGCTTCCATATACATGTTCAGCAGACTTTACAATCTTGTACAATAACTCCTGATCATTGAAATCACCCTCAGGCGGGTGATCCTCACAGTACCCATTTACACCTGGGTGGAGTGGAACAATTGTAGGTTAATTTCTTGCTCAAGGAAATTAGCAGTGCCCCTAGCGGGGATCGAACCCGGGACCTCTTGATCCCTAAGCAGGCGTCCTACCACTGAACCACTGCTCTCACACTTAAAATGATATTGTTGATGAATGATATACTAATTTCTCCTAGTTAGGCTAGTTTATAATTTTACCCTTGACAGGGTCCATGGTCATGTGATTTAAAACAAAGTCTAATGAGGTACACAAAAATTTGTTTTGCCAATTTCTCTTCATGTACAAATAAATAAATGACATCAAATAGTGTATAAACTAAATACTACATTTCATTCTTTTAAAATCTCAGATTTGATTGTTAGCTCTAACTCCTCTGCACAGAAATTAAATCAAGCAGGAAAAGTAATTTAAAATGTAATTTACTTACTTTATGCACTACCAGAATTTTTGCTGCAAGAATGTAACAAAAAAGGTTTATTTACATTCTGAAGATCAAATGCATCCCCTGTGCAGGGCCGGTGAAATCTTAAAATTGTTTTCTTGTCCGTTCTTGGCAATTAGTAAAGTTATGAATATGAATATGTCAGTATGAACATTATAGAATAAAATTATTGAAAAATCCACTTGTCCGTACTTACCGTGGGACAACACGGACAATAGGGACGTTTGATTTCGCCGCCCTGCTGTGTATAAAATAAGAAGGGCTAGTGCTTGGGAAAACTTAATGCAATGACTGCTGTAATGTGTAATGTTTATATGTATTATATGTTTCAGAGTCTGTTATACAGTCATGATAATGTTGCTAGAAATGAGATGAAATCATTTATATTTCAGAGTCTGTTATACAGTCATGATAATGTTGCTAGAAATGAGATGAAATCATTTATATTTCAGAGTCTGTTATACAGTCATGATAATGTTGCTAGAAATGAGATGAAATCATCATCTAATGATCAAGAACCACCAGATGA
This sequence comes from Mactra quadrangularis, assembly GCA_025267735.1. NCBI lineage: Eukaryota > Metazoa > Mollusca > Bivalvia > Venerida > Mactridae > Mactra > Mactra quadrangularis. The sequence continues at coordinate 6,922,066 of CM046301.1, read as the reverse complement.
GTTTAACAATATCAACATACCTGATGGTACAGCTAGTGTGAAAATTGTACATTTAGATAAAACTTCAGAACCTTTGGTAAGTAGTATATATACATTAGTGTTGGGGTGATATTCTCGATGCATCAATATATCGAGATATTAGCATGGCGATAGTGCATCGTGATAGTACCACAAACTATGGATACATGACGATAGTAACTTGTTATCATGCTTAAATGAAGACTAAATACACTTTTTGTGTTACATGTCAACATCACGTTCTAATGATGGTTCAGTTATATCTCTTGACAGGAATTCTTATAAGGGAACATTCACCTTCAATTTTGACATAATTAAACAGTTAATACTAGCACATTATTACTACACATTGAGGAATTGTTTGCTTGCTTTTGTCTGCTTCCAACCATTCGACATATAACATATAAACAATCGTGATGTATATCGTGATACAATGCTACTATCGTGATACGTATCGTGATACAAACTAGCTGGCGATACCCAGCTCTAATATACATGTACACTAGTAAATATTGTTTCTAGGTTGTACCTCACTGCTTGTATGTCAGAAGCTCTACTAACTGAGGTAATTGAGCAGATAAATAACACTGACAAATCATTTAAATATACCCTTGTAACGGGTCTGAGACATTTTTATTTGGGGGGGGGGAAAGAGTTTAAGACCTGTGTCAATTTTTTCTACGGGCTTCAGGTTGGTTAAAATTCACTCTGTGCAGAGATTACTTAATTGCTTAGAGACATGGACCCAAGTTACTCAACAGTATTTAATGAGTTTTTGAATTAAAAGAGTCTGATTTTTCTGTTTTGATAGAACTGATAAATATCAATGAATATTTAACCTTTAATTGATAAAACATTTGGATTTTTTCGGCGTAGCTGTCTAAGCTGGATTTTGATCTACATTTCTGTATAATGACGTCTCTGGGATTTCGGAAATCCGCCGTTCTATTGGATGATTTTATAAGCACTGAGAATGACGTACGGGGGAAACAGAGAAAATCCCCTCTTCGATTGGATGGCTTTGACACGCGCGAAAAAATAAAGGCCACACTATTGTAATGCAGTGTTTTACGAAATTTTGCTTCGTTCGTAGATTATTTTTTTTTGGTAGACTTCTATTGCTTTCCAAAGTGTTTTTTTATTTTGTAACAATAAAAAGTTACGTGTCAAACACAATATTTTATGGGTAAAATGAATTACGTCTCCAGATGTGAACCGGTTTCTAGTAAAAAGTCTGACATATTACCCAATAATTATTAAATTAGCCTCACTACGTCCAGTTTCCGGGGTTTACACTTTGAGAGTCACAGCTCCACATATAGACCAGTTCATTGTTATTGTTATGATGTCTATAAATAGTAACAAGGAGCTGATAAAGACTACAGGTAACCGTTCGCTGGTTGGCAAGAAATGATAGCGAGTAAATACAATGAAAACACAGTAATTTTAAAATTGCAATTACTAAGTCATTTTTCATCAAACAATTTTGCATTTTATATCACTAGAAAGGTCTTGAAATTCATATTTTGAATATCTAAAAATTATTAATCAAAAAGAATTGTTTTTTGTTGGCGAGTGTTTTAATGATCTGCCCTATGAAACATTTAATATTCATAGCTCGAAGAGTTATGTTTAATCAATTTAATCGTGCGGTTAAAGTGCTACTAGGGTATCAGTATTTTTTGTGAGCCACAAAATAAGAAATCTAGATGAATCGGTCTAGTAAACGCAGTTGTACCCCTTGTATATAAGTATATTAAAGGTATGTTGGAAAAATCAAAGGGAGGTAACTTGACAATTCCCTGTGGTTATCAGTGTACGGCAATTGCATTGGCTGTCATATTGTTTACGGTAGGCAATCATGTGCCAAGTCTGCGAAACTGGTCTGCAAATGTTGTTGATGAAGTGATGATGCGTGGTCACAACTTGTATGAGCAAATACTAACGGAATCTGGCAATCCATCACCACGTCAAAAAATAGGTTTTCACATTAGTAGTCCTATGTAAATGGCTCTTCTGTGACCTTTGACCTTTTCCTCAGGTGAGCACCCAGGGCCCTTTGGGCCCTCTTGTTTTTAAATCGACGCCGTTTGTCTTTTTTAAAGACATTTCTTGTTCCTAATATGTCAACTATGCATATTCACCATATTTAGATTTTACTTTAAACTTATAATAAAACAGCAAAATTGATTTTTTTACCAAACTAATACATGGCATTTCATTAATGTTTCTACTGATTTGAAATTTTGACAAAATTAATAATTAATGAACAATTTAAAAGTTTGAACCATTAAATGTGAGATCAGTCCAAGGTCTATTAGTATCATAATTGAGAAAACTTTGTATTGATTTTAATGAATATTTAAATATAAAATTTAACTATATTATCCTGTATACCGGTAGATTTTACACTTGAATAAATGATGTACTACATCTAGATAATTATTTGATACACCAGTGGATAAGGGAGGGGGGAGATTCAAACAAACATCCTGAATTTACAAATGAGTATTCGTTATGTGACATGTTTGGAAGAGAAACATATTCCTTATGTGACAGTGATTTTGATCAAGAATGACATGTATTGTTCATTACATTACATTGAATTTGTATTCTACCACAATATGTTACGTCACTTTTGTTGCAAAACATACAGAGAAACATTTGCATAAAATGTCAAATCAGGCGTGCTTCTTTGATTGTTTACATTCAAACATGTGTGGAAGTCACCATGTTTTATTTTGTATTGAAGCATACAGAAGGAAAAAGTAAAATTGACCTTTCTGGTCATTTATATTTAAAATAAATCTATATGAACCACCCTTTATGAAATAGTATTTCCACCACTGTGATGTTTGGTCCCTTTTGTTTAGAACTTTTAAAATATCATGTATAAATTGTCTCTTTTAATAAATGTATATGATACATGATTTATAATGATGTGAAAGTTTTAAAGTTTTTTTCTAAGAATATTGATCTATGTACTTCCTGGGATTAACAATATATGACCTATTATATTGTATGATTATAGGGTGCTACAGTAAAAAATGAAGGTGAATCTGTGATAATAAGTCGTATAGTAAAAGGTGGTACAGCTGAGAAGAGTGGTTTATTACATGAAGGAGATGAAATATTAGATATAAATGGTACTGATATGAAAGGAAAAGATATAAATGATGTCTCCGAAATGCTTGTAAGTAGTTTTATATATTGTTACATCTCCCTATTACTGTGTACATCTTTATATTGGGGGGATGCAAATATTGGTGTTATTGAATGTTAATTAATTGGCAGAGTAAAAATTTGACTATCCTAATGTCAAATGCCAAAATCACCTACATGTATATAGAATAGGCACTGGTAATAAGACGTATACAGTAGTGGATGAAGAATCCTGTGCTTGACAAATATTTTATCACAATAATAGAAAGAGCTGACATTGAAGAATCACAAGCTGTGAACACTTGACCGCCACAAGCCAGTGAATAAAACTATACCTGATGATGTACAATGTGGCAACATAAGTATTCATAAATTGACAAGAATTATTTTAAAAGGCCTGATTGAGGAAAAAAAATTATTATAATACACACAGTATACTTTCTCTCTTAATTCACAAATATTTTTAACATATAGCATCTTCCATGCCAATACTAAATGTCTGTTGACCAATGTTTTATCATTTAAAAAATGTAAATTTAAAAAAGAAGTGTTTCTTGATACCGACCTTTGGCAGAAACGTAAGGAAAAACTAAGAGCAAATAAAGACAGTGATTTATTACAATAAAAATGTGTTTGCTAATATTGTGTAGAAGTATGTTGTGCAGAATGTGTCCACACTGTTTCCAAATTGCACTTGTATATTCACTTCTTATCAATGCTTGTTTGACCTATTTACACTGAAGTTAGCTGTCTCAAAGAAACTGAAACCTTATAAAGTTTCATACCTTCAGTGTTATAGATTTTACTGTATATCAGTATGTCATCATATAGACAGTCTGTACTTGTTTATTATAATAATATTGTAATGTTGAGATGTATGATATAATGTACAGACTATCAAACCAACATTGAATAGAAGAAAGTATTTGGTTTCCTCCAAGGTTTGCTTCACTGAATATGTCTACAGATCTAGACTAGTTGTCTAGTGAATATGTCTACAGATCTAGACTAGTTGTCTAGTGAATATGTCTACAGATCTAGACTAGTTGTCTAGTGAATATGTCTACAGATCTAGACTAGTTGTCTAGTGAATATGTCTACAGATCTAGACTAGTTGTCTAGTGAATATGTCTACAGATCTAGACTAGTTGTCTAGTGAATATGTCTACAGATCTAGACTAGTTGTCTGGTGTATATGTCTACAGATCTAGACTAGTTGTCTAGTGAATATGTCTACAGATCTAGACTAGTTGTCTAGTGAATATGTCTACAGATCTAGACTAGTTGTCTGGTGTATATGTCTACAGATCTAGACTAGTTGTCTGGTGATCATAGAATGTAGTCTCTGAAACCTGATGTTGGAAGATTAAAATATAGAAATCTATATTTGTTTATACTTAGGACAAAATATGCCGATGGACAAGAAAGCTTATGAAAGTATAAAATAGACCAAATTAGGAACTCCCAAGTTATGGGGTTTTCCTTCTTTGTGCTCAGGTGGTACAAAGTTTTTACACATTATTACTGAAGAGCAGGAACCACTGATTAAGTCCTATTGTTCACTGTACATATGTTTTCATTGCAACAGTGAAAGATTGTTTAAACCACTTGAAAAAAAACAAATATTTGAATATCTGGTCAGTTTTGTCAGTTATGATGCTGTGGGGTATTCTCAGCTTTTACAGTATATGTTATAAATAGCTACTAGAAATGTTAGTTATACATGATGAATATTTATTGTACATGACGTAATACTTTCTATTATCTGAATATATACTTATCTATATCAATTGATGTTAATTTGAATTGAATAAATAGACAGAACATGTCAGAATTTGACCCATTATTGTATGATGCCATTAATATTTGGAACAATTTTGATGTTATTTATCAAAATTTGAAAGTTCTGTTATATCTCAAATACTGTAAGATATCTGTTAGTGTATGTAGTTCACATCTACACTGGGGTCCAAAAGTTTCTTTACACATTGTTAAATTCTGATGTTTTGGACTATATACTTAGGTATACTTTAAATGTCATTCTTAATTTCACAACAAATATACAGTTAAGAATCAAACATCACTTATATTCACCATATATATTTTCATTATAAATAAACAATAAAAATATGAAAAAAAAAGTTCTGGATTAATATTTGCAATAAAAAGAAAAGAAAATATGAATCAAATTACATGTGTAAAGAAACTTTTGGACCCCAGTGTATGGTACATTACAAAACTGATCTAAATCTTTGTTTATATACATGTAGTTTAGACTAGTTCTGCTTGGACCCATCAATTTACTTGAGTTGATATTTCAGGTCGCTATACAGTGCCATCCATAATTACCTTTTTAGACCTTTGTTTATGTTGATAGGTTTTAAAATTTCTACCAATGGAGAATTCAAATTTTATCTTTACATACATGTACTTGTATAAAATATCATTACTCTTCTTTCAAATGTTACAACCTATAATAATAATAATAATAATAATAATAACGACTTTATTTAAAGTGGATAACATATTTGGCTTAAACCAATTTTCAATATGGTCCACTCAGAAAATGTACAATATACATACAGCATAAAACAACAACAATGACATAAAAACATGAAAGAAAATAATGCATAAGTACATGAAAAACAATATACAAACACATGTCATTAAAAGCAAAGTTTGAAATATATACATAGAACAATGACAAAATATAAAAAGAAAGGGACTACATTATAATACATATATTTACATAGCACTACCAGAGTATTTCCATTTTAGATAATTAGTCTTGAATTTCTTGAGAGAATCAGATTGGCGGACTTCTAAAGGTATTGAATTCCACACCATAGGGCCTGAATAGCTAAATGATTTTCGAAAAAATTCCAAGTTTGGCTTTGGGACTGATATCATTGCTTGTTTTTCAGATCTTAGAACACGGTCATGGTTAGAATTTTGATAATTGAACATCAAACTTAAATAATCTGGACCTGTATTGTTTAAAGATTTGAATATAAGAGTTGCTTTTTTGAATATGATTCTCTCTATTATGACTATCGTAATGCATAAATGCATCTCAAATACTTTTTAATTGTATTAACGTAAACCAGGTTGTACCAGTGTAAAGTTAATTTTGGAAATCCAAAAAATTCAAGAATCAATATGTAGCATTTTTCTCCCGATATTTAGATCAAACCCATACGATGATATTAAAACATTTCAGTGGGTCCATGCAAAAAAAGTCTACGTCTGTATTTATTTACTTGTAGTTAAGACTTGTTTTTCTCAGACACATTATGTTGTTGTTTTTTGTATGATGATGATGATATAATATCAAACATGTATTTGGTTCCGCAGTCATTTCATTAAAACATTCTTGTAACAAAATAATTGTCTTGTTTCAAAGTGATTTCAACCATACTGGTGCCTGGTTTACATTAATGTTGTCCTGCTAATAAAGATTTACTATTTCTTTAACGCTATAGTTTAAGTTGTGTATAATTTAATGTTGCTTTAAATTAGAATTTTCCATTCTGAAACAGATCAGAGACTATGGTGCATTTTAAGTTTGTTTTATTAGATTCTATGATGTTAAGATTTAAGAAGATTTTTAATACTGTAGTTTTTTACATTATATTTGACATATAATTTGATTGTAAGAAATTCTATAGCTGTAATATCATTATCTTATTTTAATGTAGGGTTTGTAGAAAAGATGATCTTTGTAATACACCCCCCCCCCCCTTTGAGTGTAAAATATTTCTACAAGAATATGGATTTTTATGTTGGACTTAATATTTATCAATGTGTCAATGCAAAACTAGTCTATTACATGTAAATAGAGAAAAAATGTTGACATTTTTATGCCGACACATTGTTATATCATGGAGGCTTTCTAATTTTATGACTATTTCTTGTGATTGGCATTGTCTATATACCCTGTACATGTAATGTAGTGTTAGGAGATATATTCTTTGTTGAAAGATTGATTATAATGTCTGAGGTATTTGTTAGATATAATAGTTATAATGTTAGATTTATGTATGTTCACCTTATATCTGATACAAGCCATCCTGGCTAGCTCTTCAGTAGTGCACCAGTCTACTGATCGAGGAGTGGGATGTTTAATTACTGTAACAGGATTATCTGCTTGTTTCCAGGTTCGATCCCTTAAATCAATATTCAACTTAAATAAAACAACTATGAAAACTGAAAACAGTATGGCATTAATATATGGAGTTTATTAGTTCAATTCCTTGTCGGGGCATACTTTCGAGGAGTGAGGTCATGAAATAGTTTCTACGGCAATTGACCGATTGTGTCCTATTTTTCATGAGTAAATGTGAATCAGTTATTATCCAAAAGACAGGATTACCTCCAAGGACTTTTGGATAGCTCTGTAGTTTTGCATTTGTCTACATATTATAAGAATGTTAGATTATGTTGACTGTGTACATGTATTATCTTGCTATAGGGTGGTATATGTACAATATTAGAATGTAAGATTTACTGTACAATTGTCACATTATGATAATGATTCATTGTTTCATCACAATGTAATATAGCTGATGGGAATATATGTTGATTTATTCAACGTATGTGGTATTCATTGTTTGAATTCATTAATTTATTCATTTAAAGTAGTGAAATAATTGTCAGATGATTTGAAAAATGTAAATCAGTCCCTCACACTGATTTAATTTATTCACAACATATACAGTACCCTTCAGAAGTCCTTGGATTGAATCATATTTTAAGTATAATTTAATCACATTTTCTTTGATTTTTTGTCTAAAATGTTCATATGTGCAAGGGCATTTAGGGGACACTGTTTAATCATGCCTGCAAAATGTTTGATCATTTTTAAATTTTATTCAACTATAAGTGGTACATACATTAACTCTGCTGATTTAAATATTCAATACAGTACTTCTGTACTCATTATCATTACAATAGATATCCATTCTTATGTACTAAGATTATCTAATAAATATCAAGTATTTAAATCAGTATGGTTAATGTATGCTCCACTTACAGTTGAATAAAGTTTTACAATACTACAGTACCATGTTGTGTGTGACTGTCACTCTCTTCCTCTCTCTCTACACCATTCTATTTATGTATATTATAATGTATATTACAGGCCAACATGAGTGGAAGAATTACATTTACAATATTTCCAAGTAATGAATATATACCACCATCAGCTACTGCTGGTAATATTGTAAGTATTTTATGTATAATACTGTTGTCATGGTTACATTGCTATTTCTAAACATTTTGTCATGGTGGACAACACTTCCCCTAGTTAACTCAGTCAGTAGAGCAACAGACTACAAAATCAGGGGTCGTGGGTTTGATTCTTAGACAGGTCTTTCTGGCTAAGATATGTGTGAAGTACTTGAGTCTGGAGATGTGAGACTGTCAAAGAAAGTGAACAGGATATCTGAACTTAATGACAGGGTTCGACACTTACTGATTTTACCAGAAGGAATCCCTAAGTGGATTATCTAAAAAGTTGAGATTCCTCTTGTAATAGACCAAAAATTAAGATACAGTTTTGAATCACAAATTGTTATCAACAATCTCTGGACACTGTGAGTGTTGACCCCTGCTGAATGACACATTGAATATTGTTGAAATTTGGCATCAAGCACTATACATTACATTACATTTGTTTTCCTGATTTCTCTGCCACCTTTTGTCAGATCGTAAAGAAACTTTATTCAATGATAACATGCTACATGATAAAAGCATTATGAAACAACCATAACTCTACCTTGATGTATGAGGAATTTTGTCCTTTGTATAACCTTTCTATAAACAATTGACAATAATACTGATTTAATTATCAATGACTATTTATACCTCACGTTGCCATTACTGTAAATCCAGTAGAGAACATGCTTGAATTGATTAATTAAAATATGACTCTGATTTGTAGGAGCATAAATTTGTTCTGTATCCCCATCAGGGTAGAGTTCCAGCTTTAAACATGTTTTATACTATGTTTCTTCTCTGTATATTACAGATGCATGTTAAAGCATTATTTAACTATGATCCAGAAGATGATCTGTATATACCATGTAGAGAACTTGGTGTATCATTTATGAAAGGTGATATATTACATGTAATCAACCAGGAAGATCCTAACTGGTGGCAAGCTTACAGAGAGGGTGAAGAAGATTATCAATCATTAGCTGGTCTAATACCTAGTAGATCTTTCCATGAACAGTAAGTACCTATCTATACCTAGTAGATCTTTCCATGAACAGTAAGTACCTATCTGGTCTAATACCTAGTAGATCTTTCCATGAACAGTAAGTATCTATCTGGTCTAATACCTAGTAGATCTTTCCATGAACAGTTAGTACCTATCAGGTCCAATACCTAGTAGATCTTTCCATGAACAGTAAGTTCGATTGAATAGCTATTTTTCAAAGGTCTGGGGTTCGAACTCTTGCGATAAAAGCTGCTAATTTTCATAAGCAAGAAATTTATCAGAAATTGCTTCACTTTACCCAGGTGTATATGGGTACATACAAGAGTTGTATTAATTTGTTGTCAAAATAATGATATATAGATACCAGTAGCCTGATGATCAGTAAAGAAAATGAACATGCATCTGTGTAAAACTTTAACAATAGAGGAATTTTGCAAACTTTTGGGTATGATATTTTATCAAGTAAACTCAGAAAACATGTTTTCACAAGTGGCATAGCAATGAGTGAAAATGTCATTTTCTGAGCTCACTAGTTGACAAAAAATATTATTCCAAAACTGACAAATATTGTGTTTCTTTGATGCTAAGTTCTGTTTTGTTAGAGGTATTTTACACAATTATTACCTGACTTTATTTGTTCTCCAGGATGATGTTATTCATCTCCTAATATGATATTTTCACAATGAAATTATTTTTTATATTTTAATCATTTATTATTATAGAATAACATTACATTTCATTGTAAAGCATGGAAAGAAATCAAATAAATTTAATTATTATTAATTGATAAAACATTAAACTACAAGATGGTAGAATATTATGCTACTAACATGTATATCTTGTATTTTATAGACGTGAGTCCTTGAGACAACAAATTGGTGCTGAAAATAAAGAAAATCAAAAGAAAGGAAGATCATGTTCATGTGGTAGAACGAATAAGAAAAAGAGAAAAAAGGCAATGACGAAAAATGATGGTAAGTTATTATTGATATTGTTGTACTTTATCTTGTAATAATGAGAACAGGAAACCTTAAATCTACATCTACATGATCCTGTCAATAATTGACCATTATAATCATGGTGCACTAATTGAAATAAATATAAAGAGACAATTAATAGGAAAGAGATAAAGAAATCAGTCAGGGGAACCGAGATAGGAAAGGAAGAAAAATAAGAAAGCTAGTCAGCTACTCTTGCTGTATGTACTATTAATTAATTCTAGCTTTCCTCAAATCAGAAGATGTGGAACAGAGATTCCTTGGTGCAACAGCAATGTAATGTATTCCAAAAATATGGATTATCTGCATGTCTTGTAAGTTATATGAGAAATCATAGTCTCATTGTCACCACAAAGTCAGTAGTAGAGGTGACCTGTCTGGCTAACCAGGTGCTACCAGGGACAAGTCCCCATTAGTTTAGCCTTAGTGACTAATAGGGATACAGTAGCTTGAGAACCCCCCCCCCCTTAGAAGTGTTGGGAAGACTCCTCTTTGAATAGACTATATCCGGATTTCAAATATTTGGGTTTTCCCCTCCGGTACAAACAAACTTTCACAGTTACAATGAAAACACATGTAGAAAGAACAAAAGGATTTAATCCATAGTTTGTGCTATTTAGCAATAATGTGTAGAAAACTTTCTTTGTACCGCCTGTGCACGGATGGAAAACCCAAAAATTTGATTCCCGGATTAGGTCTATTGTTCCACAGAAGGAGTCTCATTGCCGTCTATAAGTCCTTGTACCAACACTTTCATATCCTAATTTCATAGACTGATTACATGTAAAATGTTGTATATATTATACAGATAATGAGGAGATATTATCATATGAAGAAGTAGCACAATATTATCCTGAACCTAATCGTAGACGACCTATATTACTGATTGGACCAGCAGATGTTGGTAGACAAGAATTACGTCAACGTTTAATGGAATCAGATTATGATAGATTTGCTGCTGCAATACCACGTAAGTAGTACCTTGTCTTTCTTTTATATCTGAATTATTCGATGGTTGTAGTTTAGCAGTCAGAAAGTGTGGTTTGTTTTTAATTTGTGTATCTCTTATAATATAATGTTAACTGTACATATAGTGTTTGCTGCTATATTCACATAAGTTTTAAAGTGGTTTATTCTATTTCAACTGTAAAACTTGCAATGTCAATTCCAAATAAAATATTCATCTGGATATTGCTAGTTACTGATTCAAGATATTGTCTCAAGTGAAATAGACTTAAAAACTAAAAACAAGATAGTGAATCAGTAAGCACAATTGAGTTATAGTAATCATTTGATTTGTTAGTAATGCAAAAATTGTATCAAACAGTATACCTTATTAAATTTTTCTTTTAGAGCAAATATACTTGTCTAAACAATCAGTTCATACCAAACATTCTGCTAGATTGTTTGTCTACTTATGTGGTTTAATTTCCAGTTTCTTTTATATAAGTACAAGACCATCGTCGTCTTAAGTGTTTTGTTTTACAAATCCATTGAAAACATTTCCTATTAAAAGCACTGCCTCCTTCTTGGCTTATAAATTATATATATATCAATATTACAGATACAAGTCGACCTAGAAAGGTAACAGGACCAGAACATACACATGAGATAGATGGTCAAGATTATCATTTTGTATCTCGTGCACAAATAGAGAACGATATAGCTGGGAATAAATTCTTTGAACATGGAGAATTTGAGAAGAATTGGTATGGTACAAGTGTTGATTCTGTAAGACAAGTTATAAATAGTGGAAAAATATGTGTACTTGTTACAGATCCTGAGGTAGGTAGTTGTACATAGATTTATATCCATTATGTACATTTTAACAGTATTCATTACAACAAACATTCAATAGAAAAGTACATTCGGTCCAGCAAAAATAGAATTTTTTTACTGGACAGAAGGAGAGTTTACTGGACTAAATTTTTTTCATTGATTAGTGAAAATATGTTGTTCATTTTAATGATTAACATTAATATATCCTAAAATTAGATAAACAATATACACATTGAAAACTACATAAAGTAAACAATTATTACATTGATCTTAATTCATTTTTGAAATTTATCATCCATTGTATGATTTCATTGGATGAGGAAGATGGTCACTGAAAAAGTTGGTTGACTGTCAATCTGATTAAAACCCGATCTAAAATTTTCCACTCGCCTACTCCCTAATTTAGATATGGCCGTTTTTGAACGAGGGTCACATTCAGGTGACCTTTTCTCATAATAATATTCATGACGAAATTGTTATGATTAGTAACTTGTTTACATTGTTTACGTCAGGCAATTTGAAATGAGCCGTCCAATCACAGGCTGTGAATAACACCGCTGTTAATTAGCTCGCAAACCTTGGTCTAAAAATAGAAATTACAAAGTCAAAATGTTATTAAAAGTGTTCCGTCTAGATGACAGCTACGCATTGATTGGTTGACATAAAGGTCACCTCGACGTGACCCTCCATTGAGATCTTAGAGATCCTGTACGACAACACTCTACAGGATATCTGTTTATGGAGATTGGTTGACTGTCAGACCACTCACATTCTAAAAGTCTACTGCCTACGACAGTATGTGGGTTGCCTGCCTCAGATTATCTATAAAATCAGTATTTGATTGATTGATGATGCATAAAAGTTGATATATTTGTATTGTTATAATTTCAGTCATTATATATGTTACATGGTACAGATTTAAAACCTTATGTTATATTTGTATATCCACCAAATATTGAGAAATTACGACAAATACAACAAAGACTTGGTGTTCCTGATATAAAGGTAATATATCTCTCAGTTATAGTATTACCTCACAATGTTACATTATACTGATGTAAACTATGTTAATGTAGAAGTAGGCTTGGCCCAGTTGGACTGGTAATTCATCATTGTATTGTTAGATTTGCATTGGTTCAAAACACATTCAAAACCTACCTTTAACAAGAAACTTTATCCTTTTAGCTTATTATGATAGCTACTCTATCTGCTGTCAGTTGGTATGTCTGTCTGTCAGTTTGGCTGGCTGGCTGTCAGTTTGGCTGTCTGTTTGGCTGTCAGTTTGGCTGTCTGTCTATCTGCTGTCTGTCTATCTGCTGTCAGTTGGTTTGTCCGTTTGTCTGTCTGTCAGTTTGGCTGTCTGTCTATCTGCTGTCAGTTGGTTTGTCCGTTTGTCTGTCTGTCTGTCTGTCTGTCTGTCTGTCTGTCTGTCTGTCTGTCTGTCTGTCGGTCGGTCGGTCGGTCGGTCTGTCTGTCTGTCCGTCCGGCCATCCGGCCGGCCGTCTAGCTGGCTGGCTGGCTGTCTATCTGCTGTCAGTTGGTTTGTCCGTTTGTCTGCCTGTCAGTTTGGCTGTCTGTCTTTATGATAGAATGTGTAACATTCAAATCCTGCCTCCTTGTTTCATTGAGCAAGAAACTTTATCATACTAGCTTATTATGATAGCTACTCTATCTGCTGTCAGTTGGACTGTCTGTCTGTCTGTCTGTCTGTCAGTTTGGCTGGCTGGCTGGCTGGCTGGCTGGCTGGCTGGCTGGCTGGCTGGCTGGCTGGCTGGCTGGCTGGCTGGCTGGCTGGCTGGCTGGCTATCATACTTGGTTAGCCCTGAGGGACCATGAAGCAGACTCAACAGTAATTAATCTAAGTTGTAAAACATTACTTTGCAATAAAGCTATAATAAATGATATATATATATTACAGGATGACAGATTACGTGATACTATAGAAGCAGCCAGAGAAATGGAAGATAAATTTGGACATTATTTTGATCATATATTAGTAAATACTGACATGGATAAAGCTTTTGATGAATTGATGGAAGTTATAAATAAAATAGAAGTAGAACCACAGTGGGTACCGATAGCTTGGACACGTTGAAACATGTAGAACTGTGTTCTATGTATGAAACAAAAATAATCAAATACTTACAGAATATATCTTGTCATTATAGTGATTATTCTAGAACTCAAAAAAGTGCTGAGAGATAGAAAAAGGGACAGGGCCCATTACAGGGTTGAGGTTTGAAAGTCATTATTTCTGCGTAGGTAGAAGGGAAAGGTCAGGAAGGAGAGAAAAAGGAAAGCGTGCAGCATTCTGTTATTATGTTTTAGAATAATCTCTATCATTATATTGATGGGTCAGAGTAAAACAAGTCTAACTACATGTAGAATATAACAGGATGTTGTACAGTATTACACTGACCCATTGTAATAGTTTATATTTGTTTATACAGTCAGATCTCGATACAACAACATCGTTTGTTTCCAAGAAATATGTCGTTATAACACATATGTCAGTGTAATGAACTCTTCAGACCATGTACGTGTTGGTATTGGTTCCCATAAAATATGTCAGTATAACGAGAATGCCGTTGTAACGGATGTCGTTGTATTGAGATCAGACTGTATTGTATGAAACTATCTAAGGAAGCATTAAAAGTATTACAAGAATATAAACTTTATATCAAGTTTGTGTCATGTTGATTTTTTGTCATATGTTTAGGGAATGTATTTTCTTATTTAAAAATGGTTGAAGATTCTGCCCAAAATAATGGAAACATTAGATTATTCTTGATTTTATCCTCCCTTTGTTTTAGTGTACTTTTCCAGAACTCAGAAACAGGAAGGGAGCAGGGGTGTAGAATTCCTTGTTTTTTCCAATTCCTTGTTAGAGGACTAGTGATATGTTGAAATCTTGTCCTCGGTCAATAAGTGCTTGTCCAGAGGTTCAATATTAAAAAATACATATTAATAACTATCATATAATAATTATAAAATACATACTATAAGTAATGATAAATAATTTACAATATAATACATTGTACATCACTGTTGAATTTGATTGCAATATTGAACATTGGCATCTATATTATACGGTTTTGCTATAATAGTAGATATACAGCTGAAATATTACTTGTCTGTAAACAAGTGGGATTAATATATTTACTTGTCTGCAGGCATAATTTATGAGTCAGACAAGTTGGGCATAGGAATTCCACACCCCTGAAAGGGAGGCAAAAAAGGGCCGGGGTACATTGGGGTGTAGGTTTCAAAGAAACAATTTCTGCACAGGGGTAGCAAAAAAGAGCAGAGAGGAGAGAAAAGGGTCAGAATGCAGTGCCCTGTTGTTTTGCTTAAGAATAATTACGAATTGAAGTAAATATATATTATTTAATTAATCCTATATAAAGACTTACAATTTAAATGAAAGCATAAAAACAATAAGCATTATATCTGTATTAGTGCCTTAATATAATGTTTACATAAATAGTTTAATCAAAATTTAAATGGTTTTGTATTGTTGTAGAAAGTTAACTGAACCAATGTTATATGTCAGTCAGAATTTACTGATTCTTTCACTGAACTTACTTTGCTTAAAGTCAACCAAGTGATGTTTTATAAAACTTATTGTTATCTAGTTTTTGTATGATCTTTTAGTATATGTCAGTTAGAATTTACTGAAATTTTCACAAAACATACTATTCATAAATTGAATGAAATGCTGTTTTATAAAAACGTCTTTGTTATATAGTTTTGGTATGGTATTTTTAGACTTTTTTCAGAAAATTAATAGTAGACTAAATTTTTATATTCGAGACAAACTGTATTGAGTTTGTTTTACAAAGATAAAGCATAAATACTTTTTATGTATACAAGAATTTTCTAATGATCGTTTTTTTCTAAATACAAGCTGTATGAAAGGTTGTGTGATTAGTGGAAAGATAAAATAATTTTGTATGTTTTTTTGTTAATCATTATTATCATTATTTGGTTGTGTTAGATATACATGTAATTCTTACAAATATATCATAAAACATTCTTACAAATATATCATAAAACAAGGTTGGTGCAATTTATTGTTGATATTTTTGTCTTGAATTCATTGTCATTTTATATCATTTTTATACTTTTACTTGAATTGTATTTTTTTGAAACCTTATGTTTGAATGAAATGATAGGTTTATGTAATTTGACTTTCTACGCAGATTTTCTATTTAATTACTTTAAAATATAAACTCTCTTGTACATTTAAATGTTAATGAATGTTTTCTGGACATTTACTAGCATGTTAAGTGCTTTTGAACATAATTTCAATATGATAAGAGCGCTAAACAAATGCAGTATGTAATACAACAAAAAGTGATGTTACATTTCTCTACTTCTGTGTTTTCCATTATAAACAGATTTGTACATATAACATCTCAGTGTTAGTGTCCAGCCAAATTTAACAACAGAGAAAGAATAATTTATAACAAGTTAGTCTGGAATTGTCAATATTTTAATTACAAAATAGAACTCTATTAGACCAAGATTGTATATCACAGTACATGTATAAGGGTATACATAGTTATATTAAAGTTTTAATGTAATAAATTTACATTTATGATTTTATGAATGTACTGGTTTTAATATAAATAAGGATTGTGTTTATTGCAGGGCTTGAAAGTAACAGCGTGTTTCCAAAACCTGGGAGAAATCCCAGTGATGCTTAACTAGCGATTCTGTTGGGATCCCTGAAAATAGCATGTTCTTACCACTGTATGAATTTGAGTTTCTGTGAATTGTATATAACATTTTGTGACTGCAAATCAACACTTTGACGTTTAATGTAGGAATATACCCTTAACATTAAGGAGGAAGCTCTGAATAATTAGGTAGGGATTCCTTCAGAATCCCTGATAAAAACTGTTAGTGTCTAACCTGGTAATGTATTCAGTCTGAAGAAATAAGATCAATTTGTTCCATAAAGAAATAAGATCAATTAGTTGCATAAAGAAATAAGATCAATTAGTTGCATAAAGAAGTAAGATCAATTTGTTGCATAAAGAAATAAGATCAATTAGTTCCATAAAGAAATAAAATCAATTAGTTCCATAAAGAAATAAGATCAATTAGTTCCATCAAGAAATAAGATCAATTAGTTCCATCAAGAAATAAGATCAATTAGTTCCATAAAAAAAATAAGATCAATTT
The DNA here is from genome assembly GCA_025267735.1 of Mactra quadrangularis. Lineage (NCBI taxonomy): Eukaryota > Metazoa > Mollusca > Bivalvia > Venerida > Mactridae > Mactra > Mactra quadrangularis. The sequence continues at coordinate 6,904,699 of CM046301.1, read as the reverse complement.
GTTGCATAAAGAAATAAGATCAATTAGTTCCATAAAGAAATAAGATCAATTAGTTCCATTGTTAGATTGTTTGATAAAGATAATATTATGACGTTACTGGTCAACTGTGTTTGTATATCTGTCAGATAGATTCTATAATTATATCAACTAAAATTTATTTGTATTATGATGCTTGTACATATGTTAATATGATTGTGGTCAGTTCTTATTTAAATTGTTTATATAAGATTTTTTGTCATTATTTTACACAATTCTGGCCTAAATGGTTATTTTTTACACTAAAATAAAGGTTTGTTTTTTGTGTATAAAGATATTTTCTCGTCTTATTTTATATTTACATATGTTAGATTTATATAAATAATGTTTCATTCCTCTCTCATGTATATACATTTATATATTCCATTTAAGGTAGAATTCCCCTAAAACTAAATATATTTACAACCACAGAAAGTTACTCAGAAAACAGGTAAAGTATTTTACAATGTATTTTTAATGTTTTCATTGTGTCAGAGTCATATAATATATTAACTGCAACAATTGTTTTGTTCAGAAAATAACATATTATACAAGTCTCATATCAAAGGGAGATAATAAACCAGTTTTAATCAAGTTTCATATCAAAGGGAGATAATAACTCTGTTTCATTCAAATATAGAAATGTCATAATATTATTTTTACAACAAATAGTAAAAAAAACTACAACTTCAATGCCAATGGTGTTACTTGACAATATCCGCCATGTAGATATCTAATCAAATCCATGCAATATGATCAAAATGATTGTTATAAGAAGAATATAAAATATAATGTTTTGTGATTATTTTGGGGTTTTCAAACATATAAATAATTCAAGGGAATTCTACCTTAAGATATTTTCCCCACTTTACATATCATTTATGTTTTATCATACATGTTTTATTATAAATATAAAATATCATAGCAAGTTTTATAAGAGAGAGAGAGAGAGAGAATACATTATATAAACATTGTATAGATTATTTCATTGTATTTACATTATTATTACAGAATACATAAATCATCGTTTATAATTGATATATTATTATTATAATCATGGAACAAAATAAATGCAATATTACCTATCAGTATTGTTTGTAGTCTTTATTACACTTCTTCATTTAATTAAAACTCTATTTCTATATGACATATTCAATAGCCTTGTACAAAAAGTTAAAAAACAATTATAAAAAATAAATAAAAATCCCCACCATATGTATATAATTACAGTGCCATCCTGTATAAATTACCTTTACATTTTTACAAAGCTGGTTTTTCAAAGTGTAAAGGTTTTTATGGATGGCACTGTATATACAAGTACACAATACCAAATAAAATTTCAACACACATGATGTTATACAGTGCCACCTTAGGGCTAACCACAATGCCTGAAAGACATTTTTTATGTTATTATATCTGTAGTCTATACTACTGGTGATACAGATGTTGTTTAGATTATTTATTTTATTCTTTATTATTATATGACACATGCAAATGCTACCCTGCTCCAGTCTAATAATACAGTACAATACTCTATAGTATTAAATTTTGTATGATAAAGTTGTATGATGCAAGTTTTGTATCTGATTGAATGTTTGGTCTTGACCAAAGATGATCATACAAATAAAATGCACATTCTGCTAATCAGTTGATAGACTCATTATGGGTAGCGCAACCTGCCACGGCAATGATAATTTCCTTTAGCAAGAAACCTGCAATTGCTTTATTTCTTTCAAGTGTAAATTGTTGCTGTTCAGTACTGTTATTCTCTGTAGCACCGGTAAAACTCATTCACATACTGCAACCATCAATAAAAGCTAATACTTGTACAAAGTTTGGTCAGAATTATTCTATGTACTGCAACCATCAATAAAAGCTGTTACTTGTTCAATGTTTGATCAGAATCATTCTTTGTACTGTAACCATCAATAAAAACTGTTACTTGTACAATGTTTGATCAGAATCATTCAATGTACTGCAACCATCAATAAAGCTGTGACTCATACAATGTTTGATCAGAATCATTCATGTACTGCAACCATCAATAAAAGCTGTTACTCATACAATGTTTGATCAGAATCATTCAATGTACTGCAACCATCAATAAAAGCTGTTACTCGTACAATGTTTGATCGGAATCATTCATGTACTGCAACTATCAATAAAAACTGTTACGGATACAAAGTTTGATAGGAGTCATTCAATGTATTGCAACCATCAATAAAAGCTGTAACTTGTACAATGTTTGATCAGAATCATTCATTACCAGTTCCATGTAGATACAAATCCATGGGTGAAAGTTTTCCATATTTTGACAGAATTCCATGTTTTCGACAGCCCCCAAGGCCATTTTTCCAATTCGTGTAAATTGGGTGAGAAATTTTAGGGGGGGGGGGGAAGGGGGTAAGGGTGTCAAAATTGGTGTTTGGTGAGCATGAGAGCTTGATTTTACTACTTTATTTTGCTTCTACATTGTCAGCTTGGAACCCCCCCAAAGGCCTTGCCCTGGACCCACCGGGGGTCCTAGTGGCCCCCAGCATTTTTTCAGTATATTCTCTTTTCACAACTTTCACCCATGCAAATCACATTCAGTACTAGTTTCCTCCATTTCCCTGCTGATTGCGTAAGGTTATTTAATATCTAGACACAATAAGTGCTTAGTACTGGACGATGCAAGATATCAGTTATGTAACTAGTTTCACATACACGCTAAAATGAACACCTCTACATAAACATAAACATGACTTTAAGACACCTAGAACTATAGTTTATAGTTGAGAAATATTTCATTTCCCCATATGGTACAATGATGTTTTGTTCAGTGTATAGTTGACAATACAATGTAACTTAAACCATTTAAACTAAATAATGTTTGAACAGAGACAGTTCATCATGTGTATAATACATTCATAAGGGCAGGTTAACAACTGCAGACTTAACTCAATATATTTGTTTAATAGATACAACAAATCTGAATATAAAATGTGTATAAATTTTAATGAGCAAATGTTTAAACAAAACTTGAGTGACAATGTAAAATAAAAATTATATTAACATACTTCACTATAATACTGCACAATAATAATAATACTGACAAGGTTTATGTTAGTGTTAGATTTTATATATGTATATACAATGTAGTATTAGTATCAAAATATTTCCTTTAAAACGGTTCACATATAAAATATTCATTTCCATCATTGATAAGGGAAGTAACTCTTGTTCATAAAACTTTAAGTTGGAATTTTTGGTTCTCCTTTCAATGTTCATACAAGTTGAAAGATGTTTTATAAATATTTATATCTGTACAGAGAAAGTTTATCAAGCATGAGTTTCAAATAATGCACTATTGATCAAACAACTTATATGTAGTGAACAAACACTTTGTGAGGCAAAATGTCATCAACTAATTCAAAACAATTGTAAAAATCAAATTTCAAATTATGTTTACTACATAAAAAGTAAGTAGATGTATATATATTTGTATCAAGTAAAATCAGTATGTATGTTATACATCAGTCTGACAGGTACATTGTCAGATATAATACCCGGTATAAAAGTTTGTATCACAGAATTGGTTTTGGCTATATAAATATATTAGTATACAATTGCTTTTGGCCCATCACTTTATCATATCACTTAATTTTAAAAATCACATATATCTTTATAAAATAATCTGATATTATATTTATTCAATGGTTATTCTATTAATGATGTATGATGTAAATAGAATATGTTCAACTATTATTTGATATATTTTAACATCTGGGGTGTTCTATGTAAGAAGGTACATTCATTGTTTTTAATGAGAAATTGAAGTTTTTACCAGTATGTAATCATATGCTGATTCAACTTACTATGAAGTTATGGTTAGTTTCATTTTGGTAAATTATTACTGGTTGCATTATATATCAGTGACCTTTGGAACATGTTTCAGTCATTGTTCATAAATAACAAAGTTGTACTTTTTCACATCAAACAGCTCAGTAATGTTGTTTGGATTTTCATTTTTGATGAATTCATTACAAAGGATTAAATCTACAGTAAATGATGATAAAATCTGACTATTAAATAAATATTCCTATAAAATTAACTCAACACAAAAGGTGATAGGTAGAAGATGACAAAATCAGATAAGAATGCAAGTCTATAAATAAATTAATATGAAACAAATGATTTCATTAAAACATTTGATTTAATACTTGTTTTGATTTCACAGTTACATAAATTAACATAAAATGTAAAATATTTATCACAGATAAGAAATAAATTAATCCTTTTTGATCATAAAACAGTTTGTCTTTTCTTTTGATTTTCATTTTCAATAAAGTATCTTGTTTTTCTTTGGTTCTTCAATGTTCTAGATGTTAATCTGGCTGGTAACTGAAAGATAAAAAATATAACAATTGTATAAATACATGTACATTTATATTATATACAATGAACAAGTTTTGTCTCATCATACAATGTATGTAAACATTATTTTTTCCATGGATAAGGACCGTGTCAGCTGCCTATTGCTAACATTTTAATTAAAAAAAATTTGAATCAGTACAACTAATATAAACATTTTGCTGATAAAAAATATGTACTCCTTGATCACATCACATCAGTTCTAAAAACTTATAGTAAATTTGTGTATACCTTGTAAAACTGACATGAATCAAGAAATACAATTACATTTATTAAATCAGTAAGCTACATAGTAGCTACAGATTAGTTACAATAGAGTATACTGTACTGTAATGCATTAATGTGTCTCGGGTTAATTTGCATAAACTTTTATACACTAATGTCATGTAATAGAAAAACACTTTCACAATAAGTGATTTTGCTTGACACATGTCTCTTCAAAATTTAAATTACTAGGTGAGCTTTACATCTACACAGCATGTTTCATTTAAAAGACCTTTTTATGCAACAATAAAATTCTGTATATCAGAAAGCAATGTACAGCCAAGATCTCAACCATATTGGAATCATGGTCATGTAGAAAGATTATATTTGTAGCAACTATAATAGTGAACTAGAATATAAGATCTAAACAAATACTACAGTAGAAAGATGAACCAATCTGAACATTGTCTGTCCCAAGTTGAAAATTAAAGCAATAATTGTAAAAAATGATTAATTTGCAAATAAAGACAAAAGTTAGAAAAAGATTTCTGATTACCAAGCAGTTGATTAAAGCATTATTAATTTTCATTCATGCATATTAGTAATATACTTCCTCAAGTAAATTTAAAATATGATTTACATCAGTTCATCAGTTAATTATATTCATATTTATAATAGTTTTTCTAGCAAGTCATCTATCCAGAGTGAAATGTTCTAAAATATATTGAAATTGAAGATCTGATAACAGCTATAAGACAGAAGAGTTTTTTGTAGCTTGAAGACAGGATAAAGAAGCAAATCAATCTATAAACTTGTCCCTGCATCTAGGGTGTGAATATATGACTAGTTTGTCTTTATAATGTCTTTATATTTGATGTAAAATATCAAGTATTAGAACCGGAAGTCAACAAGTTTAACTCATGATGAGTATATCAGTCATGGATTATTCTACGAAGAGCCCAACAAACCTAGTGTTTATGTGTTCTACACATCTGGCACAGATCTATGTGAACTATAAACATTTTCTACTAGATGATGTTATTTTTTATGTCACATATAGTTTTATTCTGTTGTTAGATATGTCCTATTTATACTTACGCCTATAATGCAAGATTTGCTGGAAGAAATAGAACATTACGATGTACACAACAACAAAATAAACTCGTAGATACAATTATATATTAAAATGTTACTCACATGCCGGGCATGGATAATGTATGCTTTACTGGTATTACCATTCCACTAAAGTCCCTGTGGTATTCAGACCTTACTGCACTAGCAGTACTTTAAATAATCAGTAGCATAATGTTTTTTGATGAAATGAAAACAGCAAAATAAAAAATTTAGAAATTATATGGTTTACAATATTAATAAAAACTTAAAAAAAAAAAGATTCAAGGAAATCTGTTGGAAGTGACTATATAGTCAAATACAATTACACTCTCTCCCCCTCTTAACTTCCAGAGAGCAGGCCTGGCTCTCAGTAAACAAATAAAAAAACAAATGCTGAGACCTTGCATGAGTTTGTCAAACACTTCTCACACTATTAAAGTAAATTGTGAGAATAAAAACCGTACGCCCTGACTGGGAATCAAACCTGGTTCTTCTGGGTGGCAGGCAAGACACTCAATGTAGCATTACTTAAGGGTCAACCCAACAGCTGATGGAATAGACTATATAGTCACCTACGATCACCACAGAACCATGAATTAGACAAACCATGGCAACTATACTTACATGTCATAATTCAATGACTGCGCTTCATGTACTCAATATTTTATTTAGACAAGAGTGCAGGCTCCCTGTTGTAACTGCATAAGTATGAATGAAAATGTTATGGAAATATAAAACTTACATTGTTGATCAAAATGTCTTCTTTC